>CM051489.1:1472500-2015000 GCA_028015225.1 Carex myosuroides | reverse complement strand
TCAGTGTTGTAAATAACGGTATGCGCTCGTCAAATGGACAGAGTACCGCCAAACGATTAATCGGGAATAATAAAAAATAATTAGTCATAATCATAAATAATCGGCCAATTAATCGAGAAAATTCGTGACAGTTTGATTACCTCCAACAACTAATTGACCAATTAATCGATCTAAACTGCCGTTTTCACAACACTAATACATATATAATAAACGATAAAATAAGTTTTATTAACATGTACTGTTAGCCATACGTGTACTCTAAGGCTCTATTCGGCTGTAAAATGGGAACGGAAACCGGAACAGGAATTGAACTGACAAAATACTGTGCGCGTAGGATATTTTTCACAAAGTTTGAGTGAATATTTTTTTTCCACGCGGACAGTAAACGGCCGAACAGGACCTAAAAAGTTTTGGAAACCACTTGGCATTCAGTTTATTCATTTCCATCGGTAAACGTCACATTAGATTTTTGAGATGATTTCAAGTCTTTCAATGGTAAATGTGATGTGGATTGAAGAAGCAGACATGATTAGATGCAGATCTTCTGGACAGTCCCAGATAAATGGGACCCAGTCGAAGCAGATATCCCACGGGCCATCACACCTTTTGTATCATCTGAGAGACTCAGATTGATGATCATTCGTAAATGTGTAGTTTCCACATTGAAAAATGCATATGGAAAATGCTGGTAGCTTCTACCATGCTTTTCAAAAAAAAAGAAAATTGCATATGGAAACAGGCTTGAAATGGACTTTTATTCCAACCAGATAGTTCAAAATTAACCGGGCCGCAGTTGGTTTCTTGCTTTACATCCGAGCAAAATTTAACATCAACCCGTTAAGCCAATCCAAAATAGAATTACATTTACGCCTTACAGAGTTTCAAAATAAATAGGCCTTCAAGGGCAATGACTATATTTTATGGACCTAATTTTTAGGCCTTTTGGTAAGATCACATTTGGGTCAGGTTTACCGTTTACGTACTCAACTTATGGGCCTATACATTTTAAGCTTCCTTTCAAAAAAAAAAAAAAACATTTTAAGGTTCATGAAAATTCATGTTAGGTCATCTCAAGTTTTGGGCCTATCTGGCTTGCATTAGTTTACATCTCAAATTATCAGGTTTTCATTGAATGTATGAGTTATGATTGGTACAACATTTAAAGGACATGCTGTAAGATAAGAGATTTAAATAGACGGATAAGGTATTTCTGGGGTATGAAGTCAATTGGGTTCTTGTTGGTCCACATTTGAGGCTGATTGCAAAAGCAAGACGGATTTAAGCCAGGCGTCAAAACAATGTGCCATCCAGATAATATATATACTTTTTGGGTTATCATCGAATGAAGTCGTAATCATTGACTAGAATAATTCGGGTGCAACTCAATCGATCGATTTATAAAGACATCAAGAAAAATAAATGCCAGCTATAACAAAAACAGACAGAAAACCTTTTTTTATCCCCAGAAAAGGAGACCAGAAAACAACAAAGGTGTTGGACATGGGAGCCAACTGGGCACTTGAAATATAAGGCCAGGCTGCCTCAACTCATATAAAAAAAATCAATCATAAACCAATCAATCATGTATGACAATTGACAAATGAAAGAATCCCCATTGATTCTGAGCCGATCAATGATGTATATCACTATATCCCATAAACCAAAGGAGGGGCCAGCATGTTGGGGCAGTTCGTCTGGGGCAGCCTTGCCTCCCTTATTTCTTGATGTATAGTACGGACTACAGTATAGTTCGGACGGACACAAATGGGAGCCTCCTATGTTAGAGGAAGGAAATAAATCTGCTGTTATTCCAAAGGGATCACAGGACCTTGTTATTCTGATCACAGCCGTTGATCTTTATTGAGATTCGGACACAAAAAACTTTTTTCTTGAGATTCGTGCATAAAAAACTTTGAACGGTTGGAATAGAAATAACAGGATCCTGCCATCCCTTTGGAATAACAGCAGATCTATGTCCGTTAGAGGAATGGGGTGGTCCTGAAATAGGATCTTCATAAAATCTTCATAGATCATGATCGATGTTAACGAGTACAAATGTGACAGTTGTTCGGCCCGACCTTGCGTTGTTACTCGTCTCTTCAATCATAGGGCCCGCGATGTATCATTTACCAACCAGTTCACTCTTGACCCATTGCCTGTACTCTTACTTGTCAACGCACCGTAAAATTTATTTTATAACAATTGTATGCGTAATATTTGATGTATTTTTTTTTGGCAAATAAGTTTCTATATATAGAGACATATTACAAGTTTTTTTTTTTTAAGAAAAGAAATATAGAAGTACCTTCAGACTCCAGGGATATCACATTATACAAACATTTTTTTAAAGAATTTTATGTATAATATTTGATCAATTTGCTTTATTTTTGTGTAATAAAATTCTGCACATGTAGAGAACATATGTTAGAAATTATTTGTCAGTGTTTGTGTTATTAGAGCATCTACAATGGTAATTTCTTTTAAATTGTTAATCTAATGTGTCAATTGCTAATATAATTGTTGGGTTGTAGACTGATTTCTTAAAAAACAAATTTGCTTATAAAGAAAACGATTTCTTTTGGACATGTTGGTACTCTCTTTCTTTCCTATTGGCTCTGACTCCTTGGTTCTCTTTCCTATTGGCTCTGACTCAATTTCTGGGATGGAGGGGTTAAGAAATTAAAAGGAACTTAATTTTTAAATAGTACTTTACAGCTGTTTTTAATTTTTTACGGATTGCTGGGTTGGAGATGCTCATAAACATGACCCAAATTGGTTAAAAATATCAACTTACACAAGCAAAGCATTAGAAATAAAATTTAAAAGAATTTTATGCACAATATCCAATCAATCTGTCTATTTATTATACAAATAAATTTATGCACTTATAGATAATATGTTAGAGTTTATTCGTCAGTTTTGATAATTTTTAAATTCATAAAATATCAGCAAATACACTATATAAGTATTTAGGCCCATCTCAAAAATTAGCATTGGTACCCCGAAATTTTTATTCATAAGTAATAAAAAAAATATTAAAAATAAAAAAAAGTCACTATGGAATTATAAAAATAAGAAGGCAACCTCATGATTTGAAGTTCCTGTGCGACACCAAATAATCACGCAGCTCACGCTAAAAATAACAAAAAATATAAGTGAGACTTGAAATGAGAACAAAATCCGGAAAATAAAATTTCCAAATGTGAGACTCCAAATAAGACAAGCAATCCGAAAATATAAAAAAATAAAATTCTAAAGTGGGACTCCAAATCCTACCAGAGACGCAATTTTTTTTTTTAAGTCCCATCGCTATCTCCTCCCTTCCTCCCGAACGCTTCCTTTTTATTTTTCTACTCGGCTGCTCCTCAAAATAGCAACAGGGCTGCTCCTCAAAACAACGACAGTAGCAAAAATCCCCACCACCGGATCTCCGCAAACCCCGCACTGGTCCCGTCGCCTACTGGTTTGGCGTCCCGTTTCCTCTCTGTGGTTCCCGCTGTGCTCCAAAACAGCGCCATTGTGTTTCCTCTCTAAGTATGTTTGTCACACCCGAAACCAAGAATTCTGGATTAAGGTGTAATCAATCCCCTCCTCGTGTCTAATAATCATGAAGACACGCAAGACTAAACAAATAAAATATACAAACAACAGCGGAAGAGAATAGTACAAACAAGCAATAGTCATAAATATCAAATAAACATAAATATACACATAACATCCATATAATCCACATCGGGATACAAATAAACATAAGCTACGCAAAGGGGATACATGATCTATCGAGTCCAATGTACATATCAAAACATCGGACTCGTAAACCTAACAAAAGTCCTAAACCCCTAATCAAACGGCATGGCCATCGGGAACAACTCCTGACGCCTCCTGCTGCGGATCGCCAGTCCCTGTACCTGAAATCTCACATCAAAAGGTGGGTGAGCCAATGATCGCCCAGTATGTGACCCAGTATTATCCCTTCAGGGATCCTCTAAGTCAAAGCACATTTTAATTTGAAATCTACGTAAAATTCGGTAATCGTTTCATTTTTAATGCACATGCTGCAGTAAATAAAACCTATCATAATAACTACAAAGAAAAATACATGAAATGATGCGATTATCCTATTATGCCAACATGCTTTAAATTCCCAAAAATAAAATACCAGAGAATGTATATTTATAACCAACCGGGGTCCAGTACATATATACTGTGTGTACAAATTAATATAATATAATATGGATAATTTTGTCACTCCGTGTTGTGCCAATTTGAATTTATATCTCAAATACGATATAATCCAAGTACTGCGATCAGAGGGTACAATGATACTCGATGCCTAATAGCATCGAGCATTGCCCCACAAGAAAGGCACGCTAGCAGATGGTTATATCAAATTCCGTGTGTTTTATCTTACTCTAAAACGATTATTCATCCAAACATATCTAATAGGAGAAAACATACAAGCAAGGCGTAAGAATATGTTAATTCATTTCCTCATGAGCAGACAATGGAAATCCACCGTCTGGCCAGACCAAATGGGATAAGGGCTCGAGATCGGCCCGTACAATAAAAATAAAATCTGCCACCGCAACCGTGAAAGCCGTACTAGGCCTGTAGCTCATAATGTAAGGGGGATAACTCCCGAATCATTTCCATGCCTCTGGACTCGAGATCGGACCGCACGTAAAATGGTAAAGTGAACAAAAAGAATATACTACCAACTTTTTAATATATATAATAGTATTCCTAAAAGACCTCTCGAGAGATCAAGTGATCTCTCGGCTCAGTGGCTAACGGGCCGACCGGTTCCATACCAACCAGTCGGAACGCAGTCACTCAGTCTTTTTCTCAACTCTCACCAATGCAAATGCTTAACTACAATAATATGTTGTCCTCTACGGAAAGATGACAACTAATATCCTAATATTTTATACAATTAAATTATGCTACTCCTAAGAAAGCTGTAAATTTTCATTTATAAGGGGCTATGCAAATTCTAATTACAGTTCATAAAGAATTTAAATATGCTATAATGCAACTAATCAAATCAAAGTACGGATGACAGGTCAAGTGGTCGACTTGGTAAGAGTACGTCATGAAAATAAAATTCAGTGTCCCACACCTGATATGTCTGCCGAAAGCAACGTACGCTAATATCCGCTGTAATCCGCATAATCCTCGCTTGCTCCTGTACAAGTGTCAGTGGGATCGATCCACGGATCGGACTCCAGGTAGGTCTCCTGACCTGTAATTCGGACGAAAATTAATTAAATACTAAACTAATTATTCGTACCTTTTTGCTGAGTAACCAACAATTTTAGGACTTTCTTCTTAGACAATTGTATATTTTTGTTAGTAGTCCTTTGTTAGAAATTTTCACATATATGGTCTTAATGAACAAATTATGTTTAAAGCTAGCATTTGATTCATATATGGATATATTACTAGAGCCATGTTAAAGTTTTAAGTTGTTTTTGTTACGAATGCAATTAAGATTTTGTGTGTAAAGCGTTACCTTGCTAAATTGGATTTAATTATGTGTGCTATTAAGATATTGTTTATTTGTTTAATAGATCAAATCTTTTTTACTTTATGATGGCATTGATTGATAAGGAGGGATCCAATTAACTATTTTATGGTGATACATTTTGACACTATATGTTTATAAGTTTTTTTTTGTGATTTTAAAATTCAAATAGTTAATCTGAACCGTTCAATTAACATGATCTCCATATTAAAATGTGCTTGGAGACCTAATTTCATATTTTTTTGGAAATTGTTTACTATTTTTTAAAAATTTTGAAAATTGCTGTTTTTCAATGGTTCAGAATTGTGTGAAAAAAAAAACAACTTTGTACACATCTCAAGAAATACTAAAAAAATTTCAAAAAATGTAAAATTTTGTTTGAAAGCACATTTTAGTCAGTCAACCCCTGAAATTTTTGTATAATAATTTTTTTAACACTATATATTTAGATGTTATTTTTACAGTTTCAAAGTTCAAACGGTCGATCCGAACTCTTCAATATAATCTCCATATTAAAATGTGCTTTCAAACAAAATTTTACATTTGTGAAATTTTTTTAGTATTTCTTGAGATGTGCACAAAATTATTTTTTTTTCAGACAATTCTGAACCATTGAAAAACAGCAATTTTCAATTTTTTTAAAAAATAGTAAATAATTTCCAAAAAAAATATGAAATTAGGTCTCCAAGCACATTTTAATATGGAGATCATGTTGAACAGTTCAGATCGACTGTTTGAATTTTAAAATCACAAAAAAAACTTATAAACATATAGTGTCAAGATATATCACCATAAAATAGTTAATTGGATCCCTCATCATCAATCAATGCCATCATAAAGTAAAAAAGATTTGATCTATTAAACAAATAAACAATATCTTAATAGCACACATAATTAAATCCAATTTAGCAAGGTAACGCTTTACACACAAAATCTTAATTGCATTCGTAACAAAAACAACTTAAAACTTTAACATGGCTCTAGTAATATATCTATATATGAATCAAATGTGAAAATTTCCAACAAAGGACTACTAACAAAAATATACAATTGCCTAAGAAGAAAGTCCTAAAATTGTTGGTTACTCAAAATCGGAATTGTACTCATAAACCACATTTATGAGTACAATTCGACCCGCTAAACTCAGAAATTTTGCTGCCCAACCCGTCAACCTTTCCCTTATTCTTTGAATGAAGTCTCTAAATACCTGATTTGGAATTTTGCTGTCCGAGAGCGATAGGCCAAGATAAGTTATTGGCATCATGCCTATTCTACAGCCCATCATGTTTTGTATATGTTGGGCATCTCCTGTGTTGAATTGAGTTGTATAAATTCCGACTTCTCCATGTTAATCTTCAAACCCATTAGCCTCTGGAATACTGTCAGAGTTAGCTTGAGGATTTATACTTGTTGTACATTGGTTTGACGAAAAATATCGCATCATCCGCGTATAACAAACACACTCCGTATCTTTCAATTTTTGGAGAGTAGTTATAGGATGATCATAAGGTCGTTGCAAAAGTTGTCATGACAATGAATTCGATGATCATTCATGCTAAGTATGAAGACAATTAGAACAAAGTATTTACATGCAGGATATCAAGCATCTTTAATGAATTTTGGCACATAATTTTCAAACACCGTAATTAATTTTGATACCCTTAAAAGTGCTAGGAAAAAAAATAATATAGTGAAACGAGTTTTCAAAATTAATCATCCGAATAAATTGTACCAAGCATGTCTACCTCTAATAGCTATATAATAAGACAGACATGCATATCGATCACAAGTTGGTCTTCATGTTATTTTCGGTTTTTTTAATAGAAAGATGGAGATATAGCTTACTAACTTTTATTAATGTCTGTAAGAATAATCTATCTGAATTTTAAACTCACGACTTTTCATATAACAAGTGACGAGTGTTGTTTACAACTAGAATAAAAGCTTATTCTTATTTTCAACCATTTTAGAACAATTAAACTTATTTCTTGTCATAATCAAATTACATCTCTCTCTCATCCGTTCGACAAACAAACAAATGAACATTTTTTTCACCCCAAAAAAAGGAAGGAACATTTCCCTTTCTTTTAGCAAATCTCTTTTTCCAAGACCTAGTTTTCCTCGTCCCACCTTCATTTACACTTGTCTATGTATTGATGGATATTGGATAGTCACATGTCATTTTGATGACCACGCAATCCGAGGTAGACTTAGTTCTGCAATTAATTATTAATGCATCCAAAATAAGAGTAGAACTAGGGTGTTCTTCAGCCCACCAAGTTTATCTGTGAACTTAATTCAAAAATTTATTAGATTGGCTTCAAATAACACATTCAAACTGTTAAAACTGATTTACTTCACGAGTGATGCATTTGTATGTCAAATTTATAATTTTTCAAACTAGCTTAGTATAAAGTCAAGCAGTAAAAAAATGATGAAAAATAAACTTATTAAAATGAACTTATAAATCATCTTTTTTTTTACCGCTTGACTTCATACTAAATTAGTTCAAAATTAAAAATTTGACATGTAAACGCATCACTAATAAAGTAGATTGGTTCTAACGGTTTGAATGCGTCGTTTGAAGTCAATCCGATAGATTTTTGAGTTAAGCTCACAAAGAGACTTGATGAGGTTAAAAACACCTTAGTTTTTGAGTTAAGCATCACTAATGAAGTAGATCGATTCTAACGGTTTGAATGCGTCGGTTGAAGATAGATAGGTTTTTGAGTTAAGCTTACAAAGAGACTTGGTGAGCTTAAGAACACCTTAGTTTTACTCCTAAAAGTAGATATATATCTTTTTATATTTTATTCTCAACTTTTATTTTTATTATCTATTATAATCTTATAGTCAAAGGAAGAAAAAAATGTAGGCGCTCCATCTTGATATTTTCACAAAGTCTATAAGCAATCAAGCAACGACTTTCTTACCATAAACATATGTTGACCAATTAATATATAAAATAACACACTATTTTTTTTTTTAAGGAGAAAGAACGCACAATTTGGAAAAAATACAGGTGTCAGTTGGAGGTATAAACGTGGCCAAATCACACAAATTTGCTTTTAGAGTTGACAAGAACTAATTAAGAATGGTTTATTAGAAATACAAAAACCAGGATGGTTTGACGTCGATAAATAATTGATTGCGTACAAAAAATCAGGATGGTATGATATTAGGTCATTGATTGCGCAATACTTTATTGATACACGCTAAAATATTATGAAATTAAGTTTTATATAAAGCTGGCTTTGCCGTATTGCAATTCCCAAGTGGAAAAGTAAATAAAATAAAGATATATTTTTTTCTCAACGGAATGCATGCATCAAAATATGCAAAGATAGGACAGAATATTACAATTTAATCTTTTGATTTTGAACTTACTATAAACATAAAATAGATATGCGACTTTGACCATTTTCTGTTACAACAAAAAAAATTAATAAATCAATAAATAAAGAAACGGGTCCCACTGCGTAAATTATAGCTGGTCTACCCATGCTTTGACATTTTTTGTCCCAATATATATAATAAAGAGAAAAGGTATTGTCCCCCGTCCTCGTTCTCATATCTCCGTAAAATCTCTGCCTGTAAAACTTTCTATTTTTACAAAAGAGAAAAAGTTATTAAGGGGACCATGCGCTTTTAATGAGAGAACCACGCGGATATATAACTGTTTTTATAAAAATGAAAAGTTTACAGGATTAGCTTCATTAGTTTACAGAATTCGCTTCATTAGTTTACAGGAACTTTGAGTTATATCCAAAAGAGAAAATGTTACTAATTTGGACCACGCGCTTTTAATAAGGGAACTACGTCTGTTTTTGAGAATTCGCTTCCGATATCCACTGTATTAGTTTATAGGTTTACTGAAAAATATTTACATGATTAGCTTCATTAGTTTACAGGGACTTTGAGTTATATCCAAAAGAAAAAATGTTACTAAGGGGGGGCCACACGCTTTCATGAGGGGACCACGCGGATATATAACTATTTTTGAGAATTCGCTACTAGTTCGACATCCACTGTATTAGTTTATAGATTTACTACAAAAGGTTTACAGAATTAGCTTCACTAGTTTACAAAAACTTTGAGTTATATTCAGAAATTTTTCGGAGATTGGGGTCCGGAGACTATTAACTTCCTATAATAAAAGAGCATGGCGACAGATTTGTTTACCAATCTATCACTTCTAATCAAGATCCACAAATCAGCATGCGTAGAAGTAAATATCTGGCAACGCTGAGAAGAATAATAAAAAAAAAAAATTTGAAATACAATAAGCGAAAAGAGCTGTACTCGATAAAAATCCTTCAAGTGCGTGCAAGCCTACTCTGCTAGCTTCAATACAGACAAAAGAAATGCATAATTCAATTTATATATCCGTTTTATAAATTAAATGCCATGGATTGAAAAGTAAGCGCAGTGTAGCTGTAAAGATAAATAGTTCATCTTACAACTTTGCAAGACTTGATAAACAAGTACTATACCCCCATATTCCACGCGCTATTATACTGTCTTCTTTTCAATCAGAACAATATATATATATATATATATATATATATATATATATATATTCAAAGATTGATTGGATTAATTAATGAACAACTAAGCCAGAAAGAATTAATAGAAAAATCATTGCCATTGCCTCATTAGTACGTACAAGGAATACCCACGTTCATCCCATGAATGATCATAAAAATATATACAGGACATATAGTTGCACATTTTGCATTAGTCAAATAGTAGTAATATTGTATCTAATAATTTCATTAGACTACAAGAAGACTGCTTGAAAATATATTAATTATGGTTGTTACCAATTAAACAAATCTGTTTAGATCGATAGATCCATGGATCGTCTTGTGAACCTCTTTGGAGGAACAATATGAGCCTGTCAACTCTAATATCATTAGATGCTATTAAACTTAGACAAAAAATAAAGTAGAAACTTCTATTTGATTGATGTGATATCCACTAATTTCTTGTGTATTCAAAGTGGATAATATTCGATCAGTATTCGAAAAATTAGATTTGAATATGAGATATGGATATAGATATGGTTTTACGTTTCAATTTTGCGTATCTGAATAGTAGATGTTTACCATATAGTTTAATATATATTATGAACAAATTATATTATTCACCATTATAATTAGATAAATATTATGAACTTTAGTATTTTAAAATAATATCTTTATATTTTTTAATAAATATCATATCCGACATGTATCTGTATTTGTCTAATATTCGATCAATCCGTATATGTTTCCAAAAAATTAAAAAGGAATATGGATATGATCGATTTTATCACTATCTGCTCTGTTTTTAGCCCTATCTGTATATATCTCAAGACTATTTTGTTTTCTTTATCATGCTATTTATCGTCATAAATCATAGGGTAATTAAATTATTTGTGGAAAGGCTAAAGTCGGACTAAAATTTGATGCACATCCTTTCGAAGTGATTAAACTAAACCACATTTATAATTTATTTTTATTGAATTTTTTCAAACTCATATATTATAAAATTGAATGTATCATAAATATTTGGTCAAACAATTTTTTTTTAAGATTAGTTATTTTAAATGTCTACTAACAATTTCATTGATAAAAATAACGTATTTACAACAATGGAAATTGCTAATATGCTATGCATAGCATAGAGGGCCTCCGTATTACGGTTCAATATTTGAGTTTTCAAAATCCTAACGGTCGATCCGAACCGTTCAACATGATTTCCATATGAATATGTACTTGCAAATCAAATTTTACATTTTTTAGAATTTTTTTACTATTTGTTTAGATAGGTAGAAAATCACTTGATCTGAAAATTATGCACCATTCAGATCAAGTGTTTTTCTATCTATCTAAAAAAATAGTAAATTTTTTTTTAAAAATATAAAATTTGGTTTGCAAGTACATATTCATATGGAGATCATGTTGAACGGTTCAGATCGATCGTTAGAATTTTGAAAACTCAAATATTGAGCCGTAGCACGGATGCCCTCTATGCTACGCGTAACACCGTAGCCAACTCCTTACAACGAGTCAAATATTCATAATTTTTTTTATGATCCAAACTCTTTAATTCTCAATTATTCATCTAAACTATTCTTAAATACTCTAATATCTCATTCTCCATCTTTTTCCACGACCGGATCCGTTCTCATCCGACGGCCAGATCTACTCACTGCCACGCTCCGATCGAGATGGAGTAGAAATTCTACGCTCCGTTCTCTGATGATATCGTGCTCTCGGTTTCAGTCGACTCCGCTCCCTCCCCTCGCTCATTCTCTTCTCCGCTCAAAAAGATAGAGAAGAGAGGAGGAGGAATATCACTGTGTCCGTTTGTAAACAATTTCAATGTTGTGCTTAAGTTCAATTCTATAAACCTTCTAGAGAGGGGCTGTTGAGTTCTTGCGGACTATATGCACCTGTTCTATTCAATAAAAGTATTAGATCTCTGAGTTGAGAAAAAGTATTGCTATAACAACTGTCAAGCTAAAGAAGAACATTATCCTAACATGATTGACTAATCGGAGGCTCCAATTTCCGAGATGTATCAATGGGTCAAGACAGACTTCAACTCTAATGCTTCAATAATTTATGGGGGTTGAATACTGGATAAAACTAGGCGATATCATTTTAAACTAGGTTTAGACAAAATTGTTTTAACAACTGTATGTTCTTGATCAAGACTGATAGTTGAGAAATGCCAGAAGAAGCTGGCAAATATGATATCATTTTTAACAGGTGTTAAGCAAATAATCAATCAAATTAGCACGGAAGTAGGAGAAAGCGACCTTCTGCAGAACATTATCGTTCATTTTTATTAATTTTTTATGTATTTTTTAAGAATTTTTTTTGTTAGTCTTGAAGTTCCATCAGTGACAGACTGGACAAGAAAATCTACTGGTAATTATCTCTTATTTATTTTTATTTTTATTTTTTATTTTTGCTCTATGAAATAAGAAAGCTAATAACAATATCCGCGCTACAGAATCCGCACTATAATTACCATAACTGCCATAACTATCTGGGGGACCGCAAAAACTCTAGCACA
This sequence comes from Carex myosuroides, assembly GCA_028015225.1. Classification (NCBI taxonomy): domain Eukaryota; kingdom Viridiplantae; phylum Streptophyta; class Magnoliopsida; order Poales; family Cyperaceae; genus Carex; species Carex myosuroides. The sequence goes on along the minus strand of CM051489.1, from coordinate 2,002,408 downwards.
ATTTTTTTTCTAAATTATTAATACATATACAATAAAGTATTTATACCTATGAAGTGAATAATTTTTACGTAAATAATTATCTCTCCAATCAAATATTCCAAACGTACCCGCAACATAAATACCTGTGGGGACCACTCAAACTACATGGGGGCCATACACGTTTTTAGAGGTGATTTTTTTTCTCCGTTTAGTCTCGTCCATATTTCTGACGATCTGTGAGGAATTTTGCGAATCTAAAATCATAAACGTCTTCTACGTAATTTTTTCTTTCAAATGAGATACATGATGACGTACTTTCGGGCTCATCGCCACACAAGTATTTATACTTCGGCATGCAAATATTTATTCCTATACTTATAAGTATTTTTTACATAGAACACTAGATGACGTATGAAAGTATTAACATCAAGGATTGCAAGTATTTATACCTATGTGATAAACTATTTTTGTTAGATGAAGGTTGACGCGGGGACGATTGGGTAATGTTGATGTGGTGAAACGGGGTCCCCACTACTTCATTAGAAGAAGATTGACGCGGAACGATTGGGAGACTGAAAAAGGGATGATCATAACAAGTTATGCATCAAAGTATTAATATCTTATTTCTCTAGTGTTAATATTTTATCTTCCAAATATTTATATCTATGAAAGTTGACTGAGAAAGGGGACCATATAATTAGTGGAGACCATAGAGAAAGAATGTTGCAGGAATTTTAGAATAATAATTAGTGGGGTCTAGTACATAATTTCTCTCAATGGGGTGCGGGAATTTTGAGAATACTAGAATAAGGGTACTCCAATAATTATTCATGAAATAATGCATGAAAAGTATATACCAAGATCCTCCAAGATATTTTTATGGAACTATCACCTGATTTGATGATGCTTGGTGGATCCAACAAAAATAATTAATTAGTTGGATCCACAACACCAAGAAAGCTTTAGTTCTGGATCTAGTTGCAAGCAAATCTGAATGTCTGATATGAGCAAATAAAAAATATGGGTTTGCAGTAGCACTAGAATCTCTTTATGCTTCACAAATTTTACTGCAAACTACACAATTACATAATTTACAAGTTTAATATCTCACAAATTTTACTGCAAAATGCAAAGCCGGTCGGCCAAAACCAGCAGCTAGACTATTCAAAACAGTACCAATACCCCACAAAATTAATTTCTATAGCAATGATAAGAAACATACAAGGCAAATCTCACAAGCGGTATGGTCACTCTGCTTGTGGCAATGATTTTCCTTTCTTTCTGAATATATAAATGCTGCTGTTACTCAAAATCTTTTAGTTTTTATTTTTTCTTCCTATTTCAAAACGCAGCTGGTAATGCTGACACTGATGAATATGGGGCAGAATTGTGCAGCCAATTGATTGCTCGAGAGGATCTTATAACAGTACAGTGCAATCGTAGCAGGGACGGAACTAGAAAATTTGAATAGAGGCGCTAATCTTTAAAATACATAATATGTGAAAAAGGTAACAAAATTGTTGTTAGTAAAAATTGAACTTATAATCTTACAAACACAAAATAGAATTCTTACAACTATATTACAAGAACAAATTTATTATTTTATGAGAGGAGCTATACTATATAAAAACTTAAAAAAAATAAAAATTAAATTAAATTTTAATGTACATAATTAAAAAAATTTAAATCATGGCTTAGCACCTCTAACATACATGTAGATTCACCCCTGCATCACAGCACTGTCACTGCGTGCAGACACGTGTCCCTGATGCCAAATGTAATCATGAAGGGTGGTTAGGTAGTCCAATGAGAGCTTGCCAGCTGGGAGCAGGAAATTATATCGCAATGTCCAAACTTGTACACCACATGCAAGAAGGATTAATTAGAGACTCGTGTAGCAGATGGATGTGTCATTTGTACAAGAATCATCCAAAAAGTATCAGTAAAAGAATACAGTGGGACGGTGGTCCGTCGCACTACAGGTGCCGGCAACCATAGTTTGGTATTGCAAATGACATTATGACAAATGTTTTTGTGCTACCTAGCTTAGCTGTAATGCTCATGTCTTTTCCTCCATTTGTCCCATATCGAATTCATTTTTTTTCTATCGAATAGTAAATTACCGGCCAACCATATATTTTTCAGTAAAGACCGCCCAACTAATTAATATTTATCAAAGTTCTAAATAGTGATTATAGCGCTATAGCTTTTAAGGTCCGAAAAAGCTATAGCGCAGCCATAACTAGCTATTTAGAATCATTTTAAAAGAAGAGCGGTTAATAGCGTTATAGCTTTTGAGGTCCGAAAAAGCTATAGCACAGTTATTGTGTAACTATAGATAGCTATTTAGAACCCTGAATTTACAAACGAATCTCCATTTGAGTTTCGAATATACGAGAGTATTATATTTGCACTAAACTAACCGCTAATTCTCTTAGCCCACAATATATTGATTAGTCATTTCCTTTTTTCACAAACATATCACAAGAATGAGGTTGTATGGTACTTTGCAATGAACATATAAAACCATACTATCACTACTACAAAAATGCTAATTATACACGATACGTCATATACAAATGGGAGGAATTCTCATTAAATTTGTGTGTAAAAGTAAGAATGCGCACGTCCTAAAATGAGATTCAACATTCACACACTGTTAATTAAAATAGATTATTAATGTATAAATATGCTCCAACATTCATACACAGTTGTTTACTAAGCAACAATATACGATATTTGGAAACAATTGTACACGGTTGTGATTAACTTAACCGTGTATAATGAGCTAATTATACACGGTTTATCTATACCAACTGTGCATGAATGTAAATGTCGAGCGTATGATCCCAATTCAGAAAGCTCGCGAGGAGATCTACTAGATTTACTGAGTAACGCAAGAGTCCTTGAGGTTTCAAGGCTAAAAAAATAAATAGAAGGGCCTCAAAACTTGAGTTAAAGTTTCAGATTAAGTTTTTTCTTTATAACTTTCGATTTTGTACTCCTTTACCATGTGTTTTTTTGGTGATTGGTCATGTAAATGTATATAAAGTCACATATAGGATTTTCTCGTTATATTTTCATTTTTTGTAGTTAGTAAAATAGTTGTAATGAATGAGTTCATACAATATTTGTGTAATATAATTGTAAATGTTGTTTATATTAGTAAATAAATTTAGTTTTTTTTATGTGTTATCTCTAAATTCATTTTTTGAAATATTGTAGTGTTTTTTTTATATCAATTCAGATCTTGAGTAACCATATTTAAAATAAAATTAAGAATCATACACGGCTTTTTATAGTAAAAACGTATTTGAAAGGTATTTTCATACACAATTTTAATATAAAAAACTGTGTATGGGTGTTTTGCGAAAAATTCAACATTGTTTTTGGAGAAACGTACATGGTTCTAAAACTGTGTTCAATTTATCGACACTTTCATGCATGCTACGCCTAGACACGGTCGCAAAACTGTGTACAATAAAAATATCTGTTGTAGTGTATGAAATCATTTTTTTCATTTGCATAGTTCAAATAATTGATTCGAACCGCTCAACATGAACTTTCATAAATTTTCTATTAATTATTTAGAATCTTTTTACTATTTTTTATTAGATAGATAGAAAATTTCTTGATATATAAATATCTGAACCATTCAAAAAATGGAATATTCTAATAAATATAAAATTTGCTCCAAGTAGACTTTTATATGAAAATCACGTTGAGGAGTTTCAATCGACTGTTTGAATTTAAAAAAAATAAAGATATGATTATGTAGTACGACTTGATCTGCGCGTTGCATTGCAAAGCACCATAGCCTTACTTAAAAAAAATTAGTATTAATGAAAAGAAAATTAAAATAGCTAAAAATTGACATAAAAATTGTGCTATGAAAGCCAAAAAAAGAAGATAAACAGTACCCAACTTTTTAATTAGTGACGTAGCCACATGCCCGTTTTCTTCTCAGCTTCCACTTTATCGGAGAAAAATATTTTATTTCTTTCTTTTCACAGAACCCAACTAGCAGCGTACTTCAAATAGAATCCCATTGGCCATTGCTTTGTTTATAGTTGTGACAAGTTTTTCCTATTATTTTACCAAGCAGTTTCGGTCCTAGTAATGTGAAAATTAACATGCAAGTTGCACGTAACAAGTAATACAACAATGTTCAACTACTGCACATTTTCAGAACAAATGATCCACGGTTTCCATGTTGTGATCTGAACAAATTAAGGATCGATGCAGTTTGTTCAGCAATAAGGATCCACTGAACCCTTCTAGGAAACATAAAAAGAAAATTAAAACAAGGGATTAACTCAAAAATAACCTCCAAAAGCATTAAATCTAATGAAAATTTAGGAAGCCGTTCAAGCTTTTTCTCATATATTTTTGAGTAAATTTCGCCGGCTGTCACTAAATTTTGTCCTTTGTCACGAATTGGTCATTCAAGTTTGATTTGTCCATTTATAATCACTAAATTTTTAATTTGTCTCAATAAAGTCACTCTATAACTTTTTCATCCAATAAATTAATAAAATATAACATTTTTCATTAGTATTTTGGACGGAATGAGCATATTCCGTTAATATTTTGGACGGAAAAGATATAGAGTAACTTAATTGGAATAAATAAAAAGTTTGACTACAAAGGGACAAATCAAACTTGAATGACAAATTTGTGATAAAGGACAAAGTTTAGTGACCTCCAATGAAATTTACCTTATATTTTTGGACCACTTCTCCTGCTCAACAATCAATATTTTTAAATGCAATTTTCATGCATTATGCGACAACATATGCAAATTTTCATGCAGACTTATATATACAGATTTTAAAATAAGAATTCATATATATATATATATATATATAAACAAATATGTGATAATATGTGGTATGCAGCAATATGCGGTATCATACAAACAAGTATGAGGTAATATGCGGTCGAATATGCGGTAATAATATGCGGTCGCATATGCGGAACCACATATATGGACTGTATAATGATTTCTATGCATAATCCAACCGCATACGCATATGACCGCATAAAGCGCATTTTGCTACACTGAGTGCAATGTGTTCCTAGAGTATATCATCAACACATATGATTTATAAATAGTAAAACACAAAAATGTTACAAAGAAAAACTTTCAGTTAGTGAAATCTTTCAAAATTAGCAATTGCACTGCATCCGTGACAATGAATTAGGAATTGTAGTGCTAGTAATCCTAACTATGATTGTTCATCACGGTGTGTTAGTCACTATGATATCATAGTTCATTCCAACTCTGATTGTTCATCACGTCGTGACAGTAGACCCCACCGTGACTAACACGTCGTGCCGTATTGTGCTGTGATTAACACACCGTGACTTTGGTCACATGGCGTGACCAAGTTAATTTTTCACGTGCCGTGTCGTGACCAAAATTACGAGAGGTGGTCACAGCATGCGAATGGTCACGACACGCCAGTCACGCCGTGACTAAGTTGTGCTGTGACCAAAAAAATATAACAGAAGTCTAAAACATAAATATAAAGGAAGCTAAGTTACTAATTAAAGAGCGTGTCTTCAATTTGGTGACGCTAAGCGGGTGAAATCCATCCGCCTGCTTTAATGCCAAAAGGAATTAGGAATTGTAGTGGTAGTAATCCCAACTTTCATTGTTCTGTTGTGTATTTTAGGTATTGGATTTTTGGATCAATTGGATATACTTTTCACTTTTAAATTTATAAACATTAGTACACAGTAATAGATCAGTTGGAAGCATATAACCTATCCTTGTAGTAATATAGATATCGATCTAAAGATAACGGGAAATATTACTTTCTACTAAATTAATTAATTCTAAAAGGTGCAATTAAAGTAAAAGGGGGGTTTGTTGCAAATTGGTTTGGTTGGGTTCAATATTGAGAGTTTAACTAAAACAAAGCAATTTAAACAAACAAATAAAATGAGTTTTTGTGTTTCAATTAAAGAGAAGTCTAGGGGCTATTGGCATACAATTACTTGGTCAATTGCACACTTATTTGGTTTCTAAATTCATGTTTGCATTGATGGGGTTTCTAAGCCTAAAATATCATTAAGGTTCACTTTTGTGAATTAATGACGTGCCTAAACAATTCAGGTTTCACGATTAAGTCATTCACCCTAGCGGTCTAGACCATAAGCATAAGTTAACCTAGTTTATTCCTAAATACCGGTACTTCACAATTAAGTCATTCACACCAATACTCGGTTCAATCCTAGGGGTCCCAATCAAATATGAGGCTTCACGATTAAGTCATTCACCTTAATTCAACCTTTGTTTCTTGTAGTTCCGGACAAGAATTAGATTTGGTCATTTCTAATCTCAAATTCTAAGGTATTCATGTACATAGTTTGGTATCATCAATTCTTGATCCAAATGCAGGTCACTAACTGCTAGGACGGTTGATGAACCAAAATGGTACTACTAACTTTCAGTATAAATTAATATATTTTTTTAACCCTAATGTCTACTTACGTTCAGATCACAAGCACATGATCCTACCGTGTAGTATAATTGGGGTGTCGATCCACATGGATAGTGTATTAGTTATCTAATTTTTCACTAGTCTAGGTGCTCCAGTTGGTTAAAAAATAGTTTAGAAAATAGTTTGTTGGGTCCAATAGCCTAAAGTTATAGGCGGAGGCGCTAATTGTGCTATGGTTTGAGTTAAACAATTAAATAGAGATTCTCTAGGGTCCAGGTTTTCTCCTTCTAAATTATGCAAAATATATATTTCTGACGTCTTCCTATCCCACATGCGGCCTGTCACCCCGTATGTGGCATAGGATTGTTCCAACCCCGCATGCGGCACTGTCACTACCCCACATGGCGTTCTAGGTTTTTGTATATGTGATTTGAAAGGTTTTTCGATCTTACGATCAGCTTTTGGGGCAACAGTTCAGAGTATTGTAAGTATGCAATTAACTTTCTCACACAAACCTAATTGTTCATATCCTATTATACCCCTCAATTAATTATCCCAAAGACCCTACCTAAATTAAGTATCAACTAATAAAACCTAAATTTCCAATCTACGTTATCCTGCCAAGGGAGCCCCCTGGGTTCTAACCCTAGTCTTTGAATCGCTGCCAAGCCTCGTTAGCCGAAGTGTTTGAAGTTCTTACGAGGGTGTCCCACTCATCCTGGGATCCTCAGACTTTACACCTATTGGAATGTGGAGGACATTGGCATATAGTAGAACTATGTATGCAATGACTTAATAAAAAGAAATTTAAATAATAAAGCAAACACAAATCAACATACACAAAACATAAATATATATTAAAACATAACAAAGAATTCGATTACAAGCCCTCACCCTAGAGATGAGAAGTTTAGTTCATCATGGTCATAGCAAAATAAAAGAAATAAAATAAAGAGAACATAGACTACAACCCTAATTGAAGATTGAAGAACCCTAGCCTCCTTAGATGACGCATTCTTCTCTTGCTTGACTTCCGACGACTACTCTCCTCTCTCTAAGGAACTCTCTAACCTAACCTAGCATGAGGATGCTAATCAATTCTATACACTTAACACAATTAAACACAAACACTTAATCCTATTACAAGAGGGGCTTTTATAGTCTTTCTAAATGAGAGGTGAAGTAGTGGAAGTAAGATCGGAACGTCGCGTAAGGTCAATGAGCAAAAACAAGCAATATAAGGTATCTAGTCAGGCTCTAGCAATACCTGAAGTGGCATACGCAGCCAACACACCAAATTAGGAGACAACCAAGCCACTTGCAGAAGTTTATGTTCAGCCTGCATCCCGTGCGGTATCGCCTATACTGCATGCGGTCGACCCGACACCGCACAAAGGTAGGCAGCCGAACCAAGCTGAAGGAGCTCTTATGGCATCACGCATGCCGCATGCGACCTCAGCCCATACCATAGGCTTTCCAGATCGCGATGTACCCCACTTGTTTAGCCACCACGAACAGCGCAGATCGACCACCACCTCTGTACCTGGTACTTCCACAAGACCAGATCATCCTGGCCCAACGATGGAAGAACTCGTAGGAATCAAGCGCAGGCTTGAAAGCCTAGTGTTTTATATAGCTCTAATGGTTAATGCGAGCACACAATCTATCATTGTAGTAATTATGGGTGTCGATCCAAAGACTAGGGAAATTATAATTTATACTAAATTAATTAATTCTAAACTAGTGCAAATAAGTAAATAAGAGGGGGTTTTGTTGTAAATTTGGTTTTGTGGGTTCAATACCCGATTGAGAGTTGAATTCTAACAAAAACAATTTAAACAAACAAATAAAAGGAGTTTTGTGATTCAAATGGATAGGAGTCTAGGGGCTATCGGCATACAATTACTTGGTCAAATTCACACTTAATTGGTTTCTAAATTTATGTTTGCAATTACGGGGTTTCTAAGCCGTAAATATCAAAAAGGGTCACTTTCGTGAATTAATGACATGTCTAGATAATTCGGACTTCACGATTAAGTCCTTCACCTTAGCTATCTAGACTATAAGCATATGTTAGCCTAGTTTATCCCTAATTACCAATACTTCATGATTAAGTTCTTCATACCAATATTCGATTCAATTCTAGGGGTCCCAATTAAATATGAGACTTCACGATTAAGTCATTCACCTCAATTCAACCTTTATTCTTGTAGTTTCGGACTAAGAAATAGATTTGGTCATTTCTAATCTCAATCCTAGGGTTATTCATGTATATAATTTGGTACCATCAATTCTGTGATTCTAGCATCTTAAGTTGGTTAACCTAAGCGGGACGCTAATTAACAAGCACACAAATTATTCAAGTGCATGAATTATAAAATCAACAAGAACAAACATACAGCAAACAATCATCATAAAGAAAATTATCCAAGTAAGGTAGATTTAACACAAGTTCATGTTTAAAGCCTAAGCCCCTAGAGAGGAAATCTAGCCTCTCATTGGTGTGCTAACATCCAAGAAAAATACAAGAGAAAACATGATAAAAACTAGGAAACACAAGAAAGAGAATATAATACACCAATCTCCTCGCTCGCTACCTCTTATCTTCACTTTGCTTGCTCGAGGAATCCTTCAATCCTTCGCTCCAATAGCCTTTGATCACGCGGAGAAGAGAGAAAAATGTAGAGAGATGTGTAGAATTAAAACTAAGTTAAAAGATCATTAAAGAATGAAAGATGAATTCTCTTGCTGCCTCTCTCTAATATATAGCAATTTTTGTGACTTTGGGAGTAATCAAACAAAATCTGGAAGTGAATCGGGCTAAGATGGCAATAAAATCTGTCCAAATCTAGGTTAGGCGGCTATTGGTGCGGCTGCACAAAATTCTACATTCCGAAATTGGATTTTCTTCCTTCATGAAAGTTGTAGATCTTTTTTTCCTGGCTCCATCAAGCTTTGATTCACCCAAATCGGAGTTTGTATGACCAAAATATGGTCAAAATATGAACTGTGTTGGCAGTTGTAATTCTGTGCGGCCAGTTGTGCGGCCTGCACAAAATGGCTGGAAATCGCTAAGGAAAAATGATTTGTGCGACCCGCACAAAATTTCTGAGGCCCGCACAAATTTTCTAGCTGCTCTCGGACATTTTTATGCGACCCGCACAAAATTTCTGGCTGCTCTCGGACATTTTTATGCGATCCGCATGAAATGCTTGTACATGCCGCATAACTCTCTGGAATTTTCTGTGAACTGAACTTCAAACGGGCATAGATCATGATCCGTAACTCCATTTTCAGTAGTCTACCACTTTTCGAAAAGCTTGCGAGAAGATCTACAATTTGCTCCATTTCCTGTAATTTAAATAAACTTTGGCAGTAACTTGGTTCTTGACATATTTTAACACACAGAATTATACTAAAATGCAAGAAAATTGGCTTAGTTTTTAGGTTAAACCTTAATCCCAAGTATATATAATTTAGGCTTATCACCTTGTATCTTACATTTTAGGTTATTTTTTTCAAATTTTAGAGGGTATAACTAGGCTTTTTACCTGACCACGAATAGGGTTTGCATGACTGAACTTAATTGATTGAGATTGCGAGCTTGTCAGGATGTTTACTAAAGTTTTAAAAATAGAGTCTTGCAAGACTAGACTTAATTGTTTGAGATTGCATAAAGTATAAGATTAATAGAGTCGTAGGTTAGGTAGAGTCCACACATGAAAACACACGAAATTTTGAAAATTTCCGAAAGGATTATATCTATATAATTTTGTTGAGATAATTTCTAAATGAAAAAGTAGCATAGTCTCAGAGACACTTGATTGAAATTTTGGACATGAAAAGGCTAAGGCTAACAACATATTGATTAGAACAGAATTATTTTTGAAAGATGATTTTCCTTATGCATTATGTAAGCAAAAATTTCTTAAAGTTGGGAATATTTTCTATATACAGCCTTTTTAAATTGAGACCCCTATATTTTGACAAAAATTATAAAAGATAATTTTAGATATGTATATAAATATCTAAAGATTGTGTGTATTCATAGTAGATGCAACTAGCACCAAAAGAGGGCATAAAATGAGCCCCCACCAAAAATCCAAAATAATAATTATTAGAAGAGGACGCAAAATAGGTCCCACCACCGTGTTTCAAATTGGGATTCGATAAAATCCTTAGGTGCATTCGGAACACATAACCTCTCGTTTGTATCTATGCGATAGAAGAATCAGTCAATGAAATCCTTAGGTGCATTCGGAACGCATAACCTCTCGTTTGTATCTACGCGATAGTAGGGTAAATCCAAATTGAGTAAGGTGTATTTAGTTTCTTGCAATTTACTTTTTCAATAAAGTAACATTCTACTAACATACTTAGTCTTTAAAATTTTAGTTCAAATGAGGGATCAAAAATTTAAAATGCTGAAAAATGAGTATTGATTGATTTTAAGATCTATTTTACCATAATGATTTTAAGACGGGTTGTTTTTTTCAAATTATTTATAAATAAAATCAAAGTGTTGTGAATGCAAAGGTTTTTATTTTCTAAAAATTTCACCAAGTACAAATATTAGGAATTGAGTAGACATTTTTGTATTAGGTAAATTCTTAGAAAATTTATCAATATTTCGAAAATCTTATTCAAGGGCCAATTTTTAGCCAACCTACCTAAGTAGCTTTGCTTGTTTTGTTCGAGGACGAACAAAAGTTTAAGCTTGGGTCTTTTTGGCAGGTTTTTGAAAATCCATATCTTTTCTTTCGAAAAATAGCGAAAAGCTAATGAAAAATAGACATTTTTCCGATTTATTTACTGCAAACGTGTTTTTAGGTCTTTTTGGCAGGTTTTTGAGAAAGTTGTGTATTTAGGCCAAAAACAGAACAAAAGTGTCAAATTTAGGAGATTTCTGAAGATAGCACCAAAACAGGGCATCACATAGAGCATGCAACACCTCACACGAAGTGCACAACATGTGAAATTATGAATTACATCAAAATCTACTAAGTCAAGAAGTCGTGCGGGGTCCTCTATGCCATATGCGGCATAGATTTAAGCCGCACAATCTGTGAACTCAATCCGTGGACAGTGTAGATTCTGATAAATCTCCACTATTGATGCTAATTTTGGCAGAATTCTTCCAGATGGACGCAATTGCTTCAGCGGCAAGCTTTCATAGTTATTTTTGGCTTCATCCAAGCAAACTTGAAGTACACTCCAAGTTTGCATTACCTCAACTACTTCCACTACTCCATCTCTCATTTAGGAAGGCTATAATACCCCCCCTGTAATTGATTTTAGTGTGCGTGTTTAATTGTGTTAAGTCCATAGAATAAAGATTAGCAATCCTCATTGCTAAGTTAGGTTAAAGAGTACTTAGAGAGAGAGGAGTAGCCGTCGAAAGCCAAGCAGGAGAAGAAGACGTCATCTAAAGAGGCAGAGGTTCATCCATCTTCAATTGGGATGTAATTTATGTTCTCTTTATTTTATTCTTTTTATTTTGTTATGGCAATGAGTAGCTAATTCTCTCATCTCTAGGGTGAGGGTTATACTCGAATTCTAAGCTATGTTTTAATATAAGTTTATGTTTTGTGTATGTTGATTTGAGTTTGCTTTATTGTTTAAACCCTTTTTATTAAATCCTTGCATACATAGTTCTGTCTACTATATGCCAGTAAACTTCCACATACCAATAGGTGTATGATTTCGTTGTATCCCGGTGTGAGAGGGATAATGCATGTAAGTATATGTAACACTTCGGCTAACAAGGCCTGGCAGCGGTTCAAAGACTAGGGTTAGAACCTAGTGGGCTCCCTTGGCAGGATAGCATAAATTGGTAATTTATATTGTATTAGGAAACACCTTTTAGGTAGGGTCTTTGGGATATTTAATTGAATGGTAGAATAGGAATTGATCAATTGTGTTTGTGTGAGAAAGATAATTGCATACCTATAATACTTTGAATTGATACCCCAAAAGCTGATCGCAAGATCAGAAAACCTTTCAAATCACGTACACAGAAACCCAACACGCCCTGCGGGGTAGTGACAGTGATGCATGCGGGGTAGTTGTGGGACAATCTAGGCTATATGCTGGGTGACAAGCCTCATGTGGGTAGAGAGACGTCTGAATTTATATTTTGCATAATTTAGAAGTATAGCACCTGATCCCTAGAGAACCTCTAGTTTACTATTTAATTCTAACCTTAGCACAATTAGCGCCACCACAAACCTTGAGGGTATTGAACCATATCTTATTATTATTAAAAACTATTTTAAACTTGGTTTCAAAACCCTAAAGTACCTAGACTAGTGAAAATTGTTAGAAATCCAGTACACTATCCCTGTGGATCGACACCCCAATTATACTACACGGTAGGATCATGCGCTTGTGATCTGAACACAAGTAAAATTAGGGTTAAAAGGTATATTAATTTATACTGAAAGTTAGTAGTACCATTTTGGTTCATCAGGAAGTGGTAAGCTCCGGCGAATACTGTAAAATAACAAGATTAATACTCCAGATCGCCTCTCTCTCATCTCTCTCCTCCAGATCGCCTCTCGTAGATCGTCTCCTCTTATCTCCTCCAAATCGCCTCTCTCTCATCTCCTCTAGATTGCCACAAAATGAATATTGTAAAACCATAAGATGCATATTGTAAAACCATAAGGTGAATACTGTAAAACAACTAGGTTTATACTCCTGATCACCTCTCTCTCATCTCTCTCCTCCAGATCGTCTCTCTATCTTCTCTCTCCTCCAGATCGCCTTTCTCAGATTGTCTCTTCCTATCTCCGTGGTCGGAGCAGCGGCTAAACTAGCACCAGGGAAAGAGAAGAGAACGAGGAAGAGAGAGAGAGAGAATAGAACGGAGGAGAGAGAGATCTTCAGGGGAGATAACGGAGGAGAGAGAGAGAGATAGAGGCGCTTGAGGAGAAGAGAACAGTTTTTTGAAAAACAACGATAATTAGAAAAAATTTAGAAAGAGGTCAGAGGAACGGTTTTGAGGAATGATTAAGGTGGTTAGAAAGCTGGGTATAGAAACATTTTCTATTAAAAATAAATCTAACATATTAAAATCAAAATAAATCCGAATTTAAAAATTAAATTACTAAAAATCCAAATTTAAAAATAAATCTAGCATAACATATTATAATCTAACATATCTAACATATTTAAAAATAAATCTTACATATTCAAAATAAATCTAACATATTTAAAAATAGAATTAACACATTAAAAATAAATCAAAAATATTAAAATCAAAATAAATTCGAATTTAAAATTTAAATTACTATAAATCCGAATTTAAAAATAAATCTAACATATCTAACACAAATCTAATAATATCAAATAAATCAAACATAAAACCAAATTTAAAATAAAATTCAACATATGTAACATATGTAACATAAAATAAATCTAACATTCAATTTTGAGGTCCAATTACTCTACAAAAATAAATCTAACATAAACTAAATCTAACATTCAATTTAAATTTTAAATTACTCTAAAAAATAAATCTAACATAAACTAAATCTAACTTTAAATTTATAATCTAAATTACTATACAAAATCTAACAAAACAATAAATTTAACATAAACTAAATCTAACATAAAATAAATCTAACATTCAATTTAAATTTAAATTACTCTACAAAATCAAACAAAAAATAAATCTAACATAAACCAAATATCTAACATTCAAATCTTGCAGGAAAATCTTGCGGGAGGTGCCGAAGTGCCTAGACTTTCGTAATTCCGTTTGCGCCTTTGCGGAATGAAATAAATTTACAACTAAATCTTTTTTTTTTTGGAATAATGAAATTAAAATTTGAGAATAATAAAAATAACAAGAGTTTGAGAATAATGAGAGTATGAATATGAGAGATCGAGAATAATGAGAATTTGATGTGACAATGAGATAATGATGGGGTTCAATTTATGAAGGTTTTTTTAGGGGGGCAACTAGCCGTTTTTTTTTTATTTTGAACTTGAAATTTTGAATTTTTTAATTCTCCAAAAATATTGTTGGTTCTAGTCCGGTTCGGCCATGGTTCGGGGAGGGTTTAGTCCAGTCCGAGGCGGGGTTAGTACGGTTTTAGTCCAATTTAACCCGGGTTAGTTCGGTTCCGAACGAGTTTAGGTCGGTTTGGTTTGGTTTTCCACAGGTTGCCACAGGTTAGGTCCGGGTCTAGGACGAGTTGCCACGGGTTATCACGGGTCGGCCCGGTCCCTTATGGTTTTAGTCCGGTAGGGTCCAGTCCGGTCCACGGGTTTAGAACTGCCGGGTTAGTCCGGGTCTAGTGGGGAAAACCCACCAAAAACCGGGCTAAGACCCGTCCCTATCCTCGGTCCAGGCCGGTCCGGGTCTTAACAATGGTCCGAGTCAGTATGGGCCTGTTCCGCGGGTGGTCCGGTCCGATCCTGGACCGTTTGGTTTTTTGCAAGACACTAGCTACAACTGATGAGTGTGCTTTTCGTCCCCGAGTTTTCCTCGACTTGGGTTGCAATTTGTCAAAGGGCTTCGAACTAAACAAAGCTTCTTTCAAAGTCAGTCTTAAATTGTCTGATAGTGCTAAAATTTATACGAACGGTTTTGGAGTCATTTATATTTAATATTTATTAAGTTTTAGATATATTTGCATTATCTTAATATAATTTAATATAATTTAAAAGGTTAGGTCTGATTTTGAATGAAATTTTGTCCAAAATACTTTGGAGTTATTGGATGATATTTAGGTAGTGAAATTAATGAATTGGATATTGATTTTGGAAGGTGCAAGCCATAAAGAAAAAAATTGTGAAAAGTTTAGTTGAAAACCCAATTCCATCCAGAAAATAAAAAAATATTGAATTAATTATTTCCAACATTGTAGAACCCGGTGTTTAATTTTCAAGAATGACATATATTCTCACATGTGTTGTGCTAAATTGTCAAAACTTTTTAAATTAAAAAGTGATCTACTAATTAAGATCTTTATCTTGTCTGCACGACTCATGAACCAAACACTCTTTAGTTGACAAGTTGTGTGCACCACATGACACGTTTTCTAAATCATATATTTTTAACCAGAGAAATTTAGATATATGCCTATTATAACTTCATCAATTAGATATGAGTGAGGCTACGGTGCTATGCATAGCACGGATTGGGTCCGTGCTACGGCTCAAAATTTAACTTTTCAAAATTCTAACGGTCGATCCGAACTGTTCAACATGATTATAAAATGAATATGTACTTGCAAACCAAATTTTACATTTTTTCGAATTTTTTTACTATTTTTTCGAAAATCACTTGATCTGAACATTCTGGACCATCCTAAAACAACCTATCTAAAAAAATAGTAAAAAAATTCGAAAAAATGTAAAATTTGGTTTGCAAGTACATATTCATTTTATAATCATGTTGAACGGTTCAGATCGACCGTTAGAATTTTGAAAAGTCAAATTTTGAGCCGTAGCACGGACCTAACCCGTGCTATGCATAGCACCGTAGCCTCACTCATTAGATATTTCTTCTTAACACTTCAAAATTAATTTGATTCTCTTTTAAACTTATCTATTTTATTAATATATCAATTTATTAATTTAATCACTTAAAAATAAATATTAATAAAAGATTAAAAGGACATTTTTGCCCTTACTTCAAACTTCTTTGTTACTAAATCTCTCTCCCTTCTCTTTCTACAACCTCCACCTTCCCTTCGGTTCTACTCTGCACCTCCTATACTTTGTCATTTCCGATCAGACCAAATGAAGTTAGGATGTGTATATCTAAAATTCTCTTCAATATTATTACGACGGATTCATATATTTTAATATGGACAAGGGATATTTTGATTAAGAGAAACTTAGATATATGTCCATTATAACTTCATCAATTACATATTTGTCCATCAACATTTCAAAATTAGCTATTTTTCCATTCAAAACAAGTTTAGACGGAGAAATAATTAATTTTAAAATGTTGATGGACAAATATTTAGTTGATGAAATTATGATAGACATATATCTAAATTTCTCTTAATAGTTTTAAATATTTTTTTTAAGATGTACGTTGGACATATGAACATTCAGCTTTAAAATTAAACTAATTACTTTTAAAATTAGCTATTTTTCCATTCTCTCCTTCCTCTACTATCAATCTAAACAAGATGTGTGAGGCGGAACTATAAAATATTGATAGGGAGACAAAAACTTAAAATGCACAATATGTGGTGGGTGAGAATTGAACCTGATCCGGTCTGGTCACCCTCCTCGCATCTCCTCTCTTCTGGAGCACACCCTTAGTTAAATTTTTTATAAGAATTTTCTAGTTTCATTTAACACTTCTGTAATTACAGTTCTCAAAATATTTATAATAATGGTAGGAAATTGCAATGATGATCACCCGTGTGATTTCAGACGTTCACCAGATCCACTTTTTTAAATTATAATTATATGTGTTACAATTTTAAAATATTCGAAGAAATAGATAAATGTTTACCAGAACCATTTTTTTCTTTTCAAAAGACCATTCAATATTTCTAAAAATACGAAGTAACACGGTCATTATTTTCATGGTTATATATAAAAAAGAAACTAATTTCATGTTAAAACTAGTATATATGGTAAGCAAAATTAGCTGGACAAATTCAGAGGTAGATGTACGTGGATACTTAAAGGAGTGGACTCATTTCAACTCTCTTTTAATAAGTGTTACAAGAATTGAGAAGGAATTTATTTAGAAAAATAATAACTACAATTATTATCAAGAATCAATACAATTATTATCAAGAATCAGTCTTTGATTCAGTGGCAAAAGACAACTCTCCGTATGAGAGGTCATGAGTTCGAGATCCGAATGAAAAATTCTTTATAGATATTAAATAAAAATTAGAAGGCTAGTCCTTTGTATTTTTATAGAAAAGATAATTGTTGTTGTAAGCAATTTATTGCTATATTTGACTAATTTACAAAACATATAAACATTGAATTTTACAGTTTTTTGTTTGAGATATTTGTAGGTTTAATTGCTATATCAATTTGAATGTTAAAGAAACGTCAAAGAAAATCATCGAGACATGATTCATGATGAACACAAGCTATATGGACTGATTGGATGCTGAATCATAAAGAGTATGAAGAACATGAATATTACTTTACCATTTTAATTTTATCAGTTTGTATTTATGAGTAAAACTAATTAAGGTGTTCTTAAGCTCACCAAGCCCTTTTGTGAGCTTAACTCAAAAACCTATCGGATTGACTTCAAACGACACATCCAAACCGTTGAAACCGTTCTACTTCACGAGTGATGCATTTACATGTCAAATTTATAATTTTTCGAACTAGTTTAGTTTAAAGTCAAGCGGTCAAAAAATGATGAAAAATGAACTCACTAAAATGAACCTATAAATCATCTTTTTTTTTACCGCTTAACTTCATACTAAATTAGTTCAAAAATTTAAAAAGTTGACATGTAAACGCATCACTCATGAAGTAGATCAGTATCAATGGTTTGGATGCGTCGTTTAAAGTCAATCCGATAGAATTTTGAGTTAAGCTCACAAAGGGGCTTAGTGAGCTTAAAAACACCTTAGTTCTACTCTTGTATTTATATCTGAAAGTATGGTAAAGTATGTTTGAGGTTGTGACTACCTGAGTCCAGTTGTTATGTTGATAGATCTGACGTCATAATGGTATAAATCCAAAACTTCAAAATTCAAATTTATTCATGCAAGTCCAAAATGGAATCAAAGCACAAGCAAAAAGGCAAACCCTAATTCTGCGGATCTAGAGATCTTCCCCAGCCGTTATGATGGTTGACCTACCATCATGACGGTCAATGTTTTAAAATTCAGTTATATTTGGTGAATATACAGTCGTATATTCCTATTCAGTGTCCGGCCGAATAGAAAATAGCTATTTGGACCGAATATTGAATCCATGCTTTAAAAAAATTAAAAAAACATTCAAAACCCATTAAAAGAGTTATGGACCTGAATCCACCCATTAAATGAGTTCCAGACTCACTAGGTAGGTGTTATTTTCAAGCGTCCCACTCACAAGTCTTTTATAACCTCTTTACATGCTGCCTTATTGTATTTAAGTACTGTGGGATTAAATATTTAATAAAAAATCATCATATATAAATCCGAATAAAAATCTGCATATTCGGCCGCATACTGTATATGTGGTATGTGATGGCCTTCCGACTACCGCATGAGAACCGAATATTAAAACATTGATGACGGTTGAGGATGAACCCTATATTTGTTTCCTTTTTTGAGATTCTTTGATATTTCCTCATAAATAGAGAGCTTGATTGTTTCCCGATAGACAATCACACTAGCAGCCTTTGAGCCGCCACTTTTGAATCCTTTGAGAGATTTAGTCTAGTCCATTGTTACTTCTGCTTAAACATCAATATCATTTCAACAACCTCAAAATTTTCACCTAAATTTTTCAGTACTGAGATTAGAGTGAAAGTTAGGTAGTGTTTGTTGGACTTAGAGTTGTTGTGCTTGACTACTTGAGTTTTTGTGCTCCGTTATACTTGAGCCCGTTGTACTCCTTTTCTTTGGACCAAGTTGACTACCCGCGTGTTGTGAGGTTTCACCGATTCCACCTTGTATTTGTTTTTTACTGGGTAATAGAAAGGCACGCCAAGAGTTGGTCGCAGTATACCGAAGACGTAGGCATTTAGTTGTTGAACTACATTATCATCTCCTTTATCAACTCTCTTAACTCTATCTATTAACTTTACTTGCACTTTATATTTTAAGTTCTTGATTCCGCCAAGAACTACATACTTGTACACGAAATATATTTAAATTTAGATATCCAATCGAATAGGATTTACAATTTAAAAGGCTCATATTCATCCCCTCTAGACATCATTAGAGATAACAAGAACTACGTACGTACACTCCTTATCTACAAGTGTTACTTATATCCAATGTATTTATACGTTTTTCAAAGAATGTTTATACTTGATGATAAAAATGTTTATACCTACTAAGAACTAAAATTTTATATTAAAAACACTTCGTAAACTCCGCAAGCCTCTTCAGTAATATCATCCAGGTGATACTGAAGGCGATTCAAGGTTTGCTGTTTTGAGAGTCGCAACACTGGTCTGGCTGCTTCGCTCCGCCTCGCCTCTATCCCTCCTCGTCTACCTGGTTTATCTCGTCTCACTCCATTCGAGCGGATGACTCCGTTTAAGGTTCCGCCAGTCGTCGTTTCGCCCGTCCGTCTCTATTTTTCGGATTCAACTGAGGATGTTGTGTATTCGTTTCCATTCCCGTAGTATCTACTATAACTATATATGTGAATAAGGTACGCGTTTTTATAGTTGTTGCTGATAATGAGATTGCAAAGAGTTGTCTCATTCCTCCTATCTTTCTTCTTCTTATTCTTCTTTTCCTTCTTCTTCTTCCATCTCTTTGAGTGGTGACTGTCCTGGGCCGATTGATTCAGTTCCCGATCCGGTTTAATTCAGTACCTTCTCGGCTGAGTGGTGACTGTCTCATTCCGGTTTGATTCAGCGTCCTTTTCTTCCTCCTATCAGAGTGGTGACTGTCACGGACCTATTTGATTCAGTGCCTCAATTGGCTGCGCATTCCTCTCGGCAGCATCGATTTTGGAAAGAAGAAGACGTTTCGTCCTCAAGGAATGGCTCAGTATGGTGTACTCCGCTAGCCATGCAACTCAAAAAATTACTATTGTGACTACATTCCCAGAGAAGAAAATCAGAAAGCCTACCTACTTGCTTCACGTATCTGTTATTTTCTGACATAGTAAATTAGATGATTTTACAAGTAGCTCAATGTATAGGTTTTCATACTTCTTATTTTAAACAAAGAAAACTTGTGTAATAGCTATCTTGTTAAATCGTTGGATCAATACAATCGCTTGCGGACTTTCAACCAAAAAAAGATTTTTTTTTTAATTGTATATTTGCTTATTTCATCTTGATAAAGTATTCAAAAAGAAAAAGAAAAAAAATACTTACATACTAACTATTTGTATATTAGATATTAATATAGATATAAATAACGTATATATTTTGTATAAATTAAAGAGTGCAGAATATAAAATACAAGAGTAATTTATTATTTATTTTTTCAAATATTTTTTAGTCATGAGGACTCAGGAGCAATCAATCCCTATCGATCCTATAGGAAATACAATATATTGTCCAAATTTTATGCATTCTTTCTGCAAGTGGCACACGAAATGAAATACATCCTTCTATTGAAAAAGACATCGACAGAAAACATACTAAAATCGGATTATGACAATGGATTGTGTCTGCTTTCAATTGGAAATAATTGAGGTATCCACGACAGAGACGGAGACTTTTAATTCAGCAAGAAAAATTCGGAATCAATTTTAATTTTGTAAGAAAATACTTTGTAAAATAATAAAATTCAAAACTAAGTCATGAAGTTAAAAAATTATCATTGTGTGATTTTTGTCCCAGTTCTTGCCCATAAAAAAATCCTTTATTCTTCCCTAAAAAATCTTATGTGATACGGATTTAACTCTAAAAAAATCTTGTGTGCAGATTCGTGCAAACGGATTTAAAATTTAATAAATTTAAATGACTCTGTAAATCGGAAAATATGCAAATATTGATACGAATCGGCCCGATTTTTAAATAAGGCTTTGTCAAAAGGACAAAAAACTCTACCCATTTATAAATATGATCAGACGGCCACACAGCTCTCTCAAATCTCAATAATATGTCTACTTTGTGCTTCTGATTATAGGAGAAAATATAGTACCAAGTTCTTTATTCGAGAATAATTCGGTAAGTTTTAAATTTGATAATTTAAATTAAATGCAATATAGAGAGAGAGAGAGAATGGCTAATATACAAACATTTGTTCCTGGATTCAGGAACAAACAGTTCGGTCCTCCGATTTTCAAAGTCTAAATAGTCGATCCAAACAGTTAGATATTCAATCTATATTAAAATGTGCTTGGAAACCAAATTTTACATTTTTTAGAATTTTTTTACTATTTATTAAGTGGTTTGAAAACTGTTGTTTTTCAATGGTGCACAAGTTTAATAAAATCAGCAGTTTTCAAACTAGCTTAATAAATAGTAAAAAAATTCTAAAAAATGTAAAATTTGGTCTCCAAGCACATTTTAATATAGATTGAATATCTAACGGTTTAGATTGACTATTTAGATTTTGAAAATCAGATAACCGAACCGTTTGTTCCTAAGTCCATAAACAAACGTTTGTATATTAGCCATTCTCTCTCTATATATATATATATATATAATTTAGAAGTAGTTAATTATTTCATAACATTATAATATATCATAAAAATAATAATATATTAATAACATGAAATAAATAA
The DNA here is from genome assembly GCA_028015225.1 of Carex myosuroides. Lineage (NCBI taxonomy): Eukaryota > Viridiplantae > Streptophyta > Magnoliopsida > Poales > Cyperaceae > Carex > Carex myosuroides. Next base: position 1,980,620 of record CM051489.1, on the reverse strand, counting down.
AAACTCGTTAAATTTAATACTAATTAAATAAAAATATCTAAAAAAAATAATCCGTATATCATTCAGGAATCTTCTCCTTTCAGCGAGTAACCGAATCCGTGACGAGTCCAGGACTTATCGGTTTTTTTTTTTAAAACATAATTAAAAAAAATATTTTTACCAAAGAAACATGATTATTTTTTTTTTACAAAAATCATAAGAACTGAATTGCCAATTCGGTCCGTTTGTTTTTTTTTTACCGAATTGGCAATTCGGTCCCTCTGTTGATTTCACAAATTTTCAAAAAGGCAGACACAGAAAATCCAAAAAAAAACTCCGGACTGAATTGACAATTCGGTCCCAACTTTTTTTTTTTTAGAATTTGCTTAATAAATAGCATTATTATAAATTTAGTTACGAAAATATTTACATTAACAAAGATGTGTAATTCTTACTCGCTAGGTTGTGCCAAAAAAATTAAAAATAAAATAGAATAAATCAAATTTCATCTAATATCCCATAGAGATAAAAAAAAAGTGATCCGGCTAAAAAGACATATTTAATTGTCTTTCAGTTTCAAATTTAATTTGACCTACGTCCGATGTGATATATGATACACAAGTGAGAAATTCAACCAAATTTAAAAAAAAAAAAAGTTGGGACCAAATTGGTAATTTGGTCCGGACTGAACAAACTCTCGACCGAACTGACAATTCAGTTCTTATAATTTTTATAAAAAAAAAATAATTATGTTTGTTTGGTAAAAATATTTTTTTTAATTATGTTTTTAAAAAAAAATCCATACTTATCTCCAATTCTGCGCCTGTGGTCCGTACTGAGTAAGTAGATACAAGCACTTCAGATTTCTCCAGATATCGCAATTCGCAAAGAGACAGAACTCAGAGTACCAACGCCAACGCGGCAAGCTCTTTCTTGCTTGCTTTGCGGTGCTTGCAACCAACCTACGGAACCTACTTACCCCAATGGTGTGCCGAAGCGCTTCGATCTGTGCAGATGCAGCTCCTCCGATCCCCTGACAAAGACAAGTTAGAGAAAGAGCAACGCACCCCTTTTTGCTCATGTCACTCTCTCCTCTTTCAACGCCTCAATAAATCTTGTCCCTATCCGGCCATAACCTCACTATTAACTGTGAGCGAACCAGCTGCAATGCCACGCTGCGTTGTGTTAGGTGACTGACTAGGTGAGGTGACGCCCACTCGGATCCTCTCCAACGCAAATCCACCGAGCGGCATAACTATGGTCGTTGGATGCTTTTATGGGATCAATTATAAGGAGATCCAATTTGCCGTGCAAGAGTGTGAACTGTGAAGTGGGTACCGAGCAGAGGGCATCTCCGGTTTGAGTTTTTGATATTGGGCTCCATCAATCCAAGACTAACAAACACGTGTGGGTTTTTAATAAATACTGGCCTGAAATTTGTTCGATGTTTATTTTAATTGAGTTGTACGATTTATGTTGAAATTATGCGAACGAATTAATTAAATTTATATTAATTTTAACTGTTCTGTAAAATTAAATCTTTCGCACAAATTTTAATGTAAATTAGACAATTTAGACCGAGCATCGGACGGAAGTCCAGAATCCGTGGAAACCTTATCCTTTGGAGAGTGACTTTTTTGTTGATATGTTACTAGGGGTGTAAACGGATCCGGATTATCCGGTCCGAATCCGCTCCGTATTCGTTTTAAACGGAGCGGATACTTAACGGATACGGATACGGATATATATTGAACATAGTCAAAATATACGGATACCGAAACAGATAAATTTCTATACCTCTAAACGGAGCGGATATCTGCATATATTCGTATCTAATATTCATCTCTCCGAAACCCATTTATATTTCATAGACAAAGCGATTTCTATATATGATGTCTCACTTTTATATTTTTTCACTTGTGGAACTAATTTTTAGTAGAGATCCGGACCTTATATCTTTTATATTTTGTAAATCGAACGTGTTATATGCTGAAAGGATTTCATATTTGAATTTTATTAATTGGTATTTGTATCTTAAAATACATATGACTCAATATCCGACAATTATCCGTTCCGTATTCAGAGATTATCCGCTCCGTATCCGTATTCGGTTAAGGCGAATATGGTTTTGAGTTTTGATATCCGTTTATCCATATCTGTATCCGCTCATTGAAAGACAGATACGGATTTTATATTAGAATATGGTTTTCAGTAGAATAACATACCCTGCTATCTCTTTTTCTATCTCTCTCTTCAAAGAGGAGGAGAGAGAGAGTAGCGGAAGATAGAACAGATTTTGTTCCGGATTGTTCTGTGGTAACATACGGCAGTTTGGTATGTTTGGATGCACTAAGAATAGTGATATTCTTAGAATAGCATTGCTATTCGAATAGCTTGAGCAACCAAACGTAATACTTGCTATTCGGAACAAGAAGAATAGCCTTGTTCCGCTATTCTAACAAAAAGTTGAAATAGCGATTGGAGCTTTCAATATTAATACTAATCTAACATTTAAAATAATATTATATTACATTTAACATTTAAATTAATATTATATTGTATTATATTTAATCTAATAGTTTATTTAATACTAATCTAATATTTAAAATAATATTATATTACATTTAACATTAAATTAATATTATATTGTATTATATTTAATCTAATATTATATTATATTTAATCTAATAGTTTATTTAATACTAATCTAATATTTAAAAAAATATTATATTACATTTAACATTAAATTAATATTATATTGTATTATATTTAATCTAATATTATATTATATTTAATCTAATAGTTTATTTAATACTAATCTAATATTTAAAAAAATATTATATTACATTTAACATTCAAATTAATATTATATTGTATTATATTTAATCTAATATTTTATTTAATATTAATCTAATATTTAAAATAATATTATATTACATTTAATAATTAAATTAATATTATATTGTATTATATTTAAACTAATATTATATTTTAATATAATAATATAATATAATATTTTATTTAATACTAATCTAATATTTAAAATAATATTATATTACATTTAATAATTAAATTAATATTATATTGTATTATATTTAAACTAATATTATATTATATTTAATACTAATCTAATATTCAAAATAATATTATATTACATTTAACATTTAAATTAATATTATATTGTATTATATTTAATTAATATTATATTATATTTAATCTAATTTTTATTTAATACTAATCTAATATTTCAAATAATATTATATTACATTTAATAATTAAATTAATATTATACTGTATTTATTTAAACTAATATTATATTATATTTAATATAATAATATAATATAATATTTTATTTAATACTAATCTAATATTTAAAATAATATTATATTACATTTAATAATTAAATTAATATTATATTGTATTATATTTAAACTAATATTATATTATATTTAATATAATATTTTATTTAATACTAATCTAATATTTAAAATACTATTATATTACATTGAACATTTAAATTAATATTATATTTTATTATATTTAATCTAATATTATATTATATTTACACTAATATTTTAGTTAATACCAATCTAGTATTTAAACTAATATTTTATTACATTTAATAATTAAATTAATATTATATTGTATTATATTTAATCTGATATTATATTATATTTAATCTAATATTTTATTTAATACTAATCTAATATTTAAAATAATATTATATTACATTTAATATTTAAATTAATATTATATTGTATTATATTTAATCTAATATTTTATTTAATAATTAAATTAATATTATATTACGTATTGGATAAAAAGATTTTTATATTACGTTTTAATAAAAAGATTTAATCTAACACATAAATTATTATTCTATTCATTCTCTCCAAACTCTATTCTTAATATGCAATCCAAACAACTTTTTCACTATTCCGAATAGCTTGAGTTAGCACTGTTCTTAAACAGTAGCTGTTCTTATTTACTATTCTAAACAGTAGCTATTCTAGTTATTCTAGAGTGCATCCAAACGTAGCCTTAATTGATAACTTTTGTCAAATAAAATTTTCTTTCCAATTATATTGGAGGGAAAAATCTTTAAAGTCAGTCCGTTAAGAAAACCATCCAACTCATCCAATTTTTTAATAGTGAGTATTGCATCTTAAACGAATTAAAAAGCACACACTTTGGTTGTATTGTTCTCATACAATATATAAACATTTGTTGCCAATTAGAATAAGATAGATTCTAAATTATACCTATAGTAAAAATAATTAAGTATTAACTAAGAAATGGGAAAATATTTGTAATGAATAAATAAGATAGGATAAAAATGAGAATCAGTTTTTGATCTAGTGGTGAAGGTACATGTTTTTTACGTGAGAGGTCATAGATTTAAAATTCAGATGAGAAAAATTCTTTGTTACAAAGGTTAAAATAAAAGGTCTTGGATGGCTGGACCCCCATTACTCATTTGAAAAAAAAAGATGGAATAAAAACTAGCAAATAAATATATGGAGTGTTTTTTTTCGTAAATAGTTGATCATGTGCCATTAAGTGTGATTAATTGATCAACTAGAAACTAATTTGGTACTAAGTAGAGAATTAATATTTGATCTAGTAGCAAAGGCAACGTTTTTTGGGTGAGATGTCATAGTCCAAACTGTATTAAAAAGAAAAAACTTTGAATTGAGTGCCTGTAAAATTAAATATAAATGAAATAGGCACTAATGTGTGGTAAAATATTGAATCAGAACAAGTCGAACTATGATACACTTTTTAAAAATAAATTTTAATATAGCTCAAATAAAAAGTTAGTCGAAATCTAATTCCATGTTGGGTGGGATTAAATGGGTTGAGAGCTTTCCATAAAACCTTATTTATCTGCTTGATCTTTTAAACACATTATGTAGTTAAAGTAAGAAAAAATATTATTTATACTTGTCACAATTTAAAAAAAAAAACTGATATTTTCCCATTAATATTTTATTATATATTAGAACTCAAACACCTTGTCTTTACCTTTGAATAAATAAAAAACAATTCCTTCCTGCAGAGCATGCTCATCCTCATTCCTCTCTTTCATTATTTCTGTTCGTTTGTTTAACAGATTTTTATGTCTCCTTGCGAAAGAAAAATAAAGGAAAATGGAATAGAATCGCATGGGTGCATAGACCACCGACATTTTTATTAATATCCAAAGTTTAATACAAATTATTAATTATGTCCAGAATTCGATCCAATATCGAAAAATGTCCAAGCCGGCCAGAAAATGGCCGGCTTACTCCCCCCTAAGACGGCTATTTTCTGGCCGGTTTACTCTTTTTTTTTTAAACCCGCATTATTCAACTTTGGATATTAATAAAAATGTCGGGTATTAGTCCACAGAAGAATTTGCCATAAAACAATATAGCACATATACTCTTATAACTACATGATATACGGCATTTTATAATTTACGACTTATGATTTATAATCGAATTTTTTTTTCAAAATAATTTATAACATGATACGTTTCGAAAGTAAAATGATAGATAAAGGGTGAATTTTGACTTATGCAAAATCGCTTGTTTTTTTTTAAGTCTCAACTTTATATAATCACAATAAATTTTAGTTGAAATTTCGAAGATACGATTTTCACATGAAAGATTTTGACTTAATTGTATTATTTTCAGATTTTATTTATTTTTACAAAATTTCAGCCTTTTATTTTGGTTAATTACATTCAAGGCGTGATCACATTTTCATATTCAAACTTTTGAAACTCCAGATGATGGTTTTCTGACTAAGCTCAAACTTTTGAAACCCCAGATGATGGTTTTCAAACTTTTTATTCAACTTTGGATATTAATAAAAATGTCGGTTTAATCTTGATGAGTTTATTTTTGCTGTTTAACATATTTTTCTGTTTATTTTTTATGTTGTGCTACTATTTTAATGTTATAATATTTTCTGTTTAGCATTATCATGATAATTTATTTTATCTGTAAAATATAAAAATAGTACCATAAAAGCACACATACACAAGAACCGAAATATAGGATAATTCAAATATGCCAAACATAAATAGTATATCAAATATAAATAGTACAAAACTAGTAAAAATACAACTAAAACGGAGAGGGGGACATCGCTGAGGTGATACTCCGGCGTTCGCCCGGCGCCAAAACGGCCAGGCTCCGTCTCTCTCGGCCTCATCTGGGGCATCGGCAGACCTGCGTATCTTCTCGGCAGTATCCCATATGGCATCGCCCGGGGAGACAGTCTGTACCAGCGGAGGTGTACTAAAGATAGATGCGGCGAACTCAGTCTCAAAGGCGGGCTGAGTATGAGACCCGCTACTACTAGCCTCTCCATCACGCGGCATCTCTATGCCATATCGGGGACATGCCGGTGCCAACATGAAATCATCATCGTATACCCCGAAGTCCTGAAGACTATACGAGTGGGACTCATACTCAGAAGTATCGGTCTCCACAGGTGGTGGCTGTGACGACATGGGTGCCGGACCCTGCAATTATACACATAAATCAGCAAATTTGATCTGAATGAAGAAATTTATTAAAACCTGACACATACTGAAGTATGACATACATGAGGCTGCACCGGACGTCCATGCTCGTCGTACCATGCCTGCCACGCAACGTTGGACAATACCCAATTATGGTAGTCCCACTCTGGATGCGAATCAGGAGAAGGTGGCATCTCATGTCCAATAATCGGGCCCGGGTCAGGCTCGGTAGGATCTATCTAACGCCAGTTGATGTTCTCTCCGGCGTCTCGCAGTATCGTGATGATCTTACCACCGTGCCCGGCATCCTCAACTGCATTTGCATTTTTCTTGAGAATGCGGTACCCAAGATATCGCCAGTTCTTCTTGCCCATTGTGGAGATCCCATGAGCGCACTCCTTGATCCCCGACAAAAGCTGAAACAAAATTGGCATGTCAAATCAAACCTTGATGAACTTTTAAGTTAGAGAAAAACTATGTAGTTTTAGGTGACTTACGTTGCGAGCGAATGAACGGCCGCTGGAATGGTAACCATCATCACTCTGGATCATGTCGCGGAGATGGGCACCGTAATCGCCCCGCAGATAGACAATTGCCATGCCGATCTGCATGTACCAAGTTGTTGTTTCAAGCAATTCTCTTTTAGTTTATTTGACTAATTTGCAAAACATACAATGATTGAATTTTACGATTTTCTATATTTTAGAAAGAATGCAGGTTCAAGACGATAGGAATTGCAATATACAAAGTGCTTGAACTGAAGAATCATCAAGTTATTTATCAAGAATTTAAACTGTAAAATTATAGTTGGTAAAGTAGCTTTGATGTTGATTCACAGGGACAAAACGTTGGAACGGTTAACAAAACGTTCAGACGTTTTACCTCATGTAAAAGATCTAGAAATTGATCGATTAAAAGATGAAAAATGCTCTAAAACGTTTCAGACGTTTGTCAAAACGTCTGGACGTTTTAATTCGCTTCTCAGACTTCAAATTAGGCTGAAAAATACTCTAAAACGTTTTGGACGTTTGTCAAAACGTCTGGACGTTTTAATTCATTTTTCAGACTTCAAAATAGCATTTTAGTCGATAAATTTCCAGACGAAAACGTCCTGCAATGTTTTATAATCGTTGGCAACGTTTTAGAAATTCTCACAGAAATTTGAATTTTTGAACTAAATTAAAGTAAAACGTTTTCTACGTTTTACAAAACGTTGGGACGTTTTATGGCAGAAAACTCATTTCAAAGCTGCCACTATAAATAGAACCTTAGGGTTCTCCTCAAGATAAGACAGCCGACCCTAATCATTTCAAAAGCTAATTTTCTGTGAGCTCAAGTTCCTCCATTGTTGTGAGAACAAAAACTTCAATATCCCTCAACCAACCTCAAATCCACTTCACTAATCTCGAGTTAGATTAGGTGAGAGTGAGCCTTTGAGTGTTCATCTTGAGATTTCGAACTTAGAGACTTCGTTCTCTACTCTAGTTGGCCGTGTGACTTCCCATTGGTTGTAAGGGCTCACCGGTTCACAAGTTGTAACCTTTCTCTTTTGGGTAATAGAAAGGCGCACCGAGAAGCGGTTGCGACGCCCCGGAGACATAGGCATTTTAAGCCGAACTCCGTTATCACTCCTTGTGTCAAATCTCTCTAAACTCATCTACTTTATTTTATTTGCAATTATTTCTTTATTTTCGAAACTAGTGGTGCCTAAGGGACAACACAAGTATCGTACCTCAACTGGGGATCTTCCTGGGTCTGAATGATACCTTAAATATTGGTCAACCGTGCTAATTACACTAAATTAAGCTTAATTAGCCTAAATGGTAAAAAAGGCCAAAATACCCTAAATATTGGTCGACTGTGCTAATTACACTAAATTAAGCTTAATTAACCTAATTATGGTAAAAAGGGCAGAATACCCTAAATATTGGTCAATTGTGCTAATTTCGGTAAAGTTACGCTTAATTAGCCTAATTATGGTAAAAAAAAACAAAATACCCTAAATATTGGTCAACCGTGCTAATTACACTAAATTAAACTTAATTAGTCTAATTATGATAAAAAATGCCAAAATACCCTAAATATTGGTCAACTGTGCTAATTACACTAAATTAAGCTTAATTAGCCTAATTATGGTAAAAAGGACCAAAATACACTAAATATTGGTCAACTGTGCTAATTACACTAAATTAAGCTTAAGTAGCCTAATTATGATAAATAGGACCAAATACACTAAATATTGGTCAACTGTGCTAATTTCGGTAAAATTACGCTAAATCAGCCTAATTATGGTAAAATGGACCAAAATACACTAAATATTAGTCAACTTAGCTAATTACACTAAATTACAACAATATAATCTAACTCTAACACCTAAACTCTAAATTCTAAACCCTAAAATAAATAAATTAAAAATTAAATTAGATAAAAAAAAAATTACCTCAAAAAAGAGAAAATTCGGTTGAGAGATGAGAGAATTGTGAGAGGAGAGAGAGAAAAAGGGGTATATATAGTCTTTTTTGCGGGTTTAAAAAAAGAAGAAGAGTAAACCGGCCAGAAAATGGCCGGCTTAGGGAGGGAGTAAGCCGGCCATTTTCTGGCCGGCTTGAGCATTTTTCAATATTTGATCGAATTCTGGATATAATTAATAATTTGTATTAAACTTTGGATATTAATAAAAATGTCGGCATAGACCATAGTCTTTTCTTCTTTCGTTCTTTTTTTTTTCTAGGGGGCGGGGGTGGATACAATACTTATTCCTCTTTTTCCTTAATAGTAATCAATAAAAATACATCGGATCAATTTTTTTCTCCAAGGATGAAAAGGTACCACGGACTTTTATTGAGCATAAAATTCACTCGCAAAGTTTAACCAGAAAGAATTGTTTCTAAGAAGTGTATTATCTTCGAGTTGTCTTTTATCTTCTGTTAGTTGAGTTTTATCTTGCACTGATTGTCTTTCATTTTCTTCTAGTTGTTTTCATTCTCTACTAGTTGGTGTTCACCTTCTTCTAGTTCTCTTTTATATTGTATTGGTAGTCTTTCATATTATATTAGTTGCCTTTCATCTTCTACTAATTGTGTTTCATCTTGTACTGGTTGTCTTTTATCTTCTTCTAGTTATTTTTCGTCTTGCACTAGTTATTTTTCATTTTCTTCTAGTAGTCTTTCATCTTCTAATAGTTGTTTTTCAAGGTAATTTTCGTTGAGCGATGCTTTTACAGATCAACGGTAGATATATGAAGATCTTTGAAATGTGTGGCAAATTAAACTGGACGGATGAGATTCCTCGTTCTACACTGTAGACTTATCTGAACTCATTGTCACTGAACCTTTCCTAGAACTTTGTACCACTACGGTACACACTGACATGTATCGAAATAAACCTTATCCAGTTGATTCGTGTTGAACATACTATCAAAGAACCGAAATTTTTAAATATATCATTTGTTCAAAAAAAAAATTTAAAAATCACGAAATTTGAGTATTCACTACTGCAGAAAAAGAAAAAGAGTTTGCACACGGACATTAATGGAAGAGCTACACGGATTTCCTGCCGTGTTTAAAGCCACGGTGTATAAATAGGTCAGAAATTACACACGGATATTTAACCGTGTGAGATTATAACAATTTCTACACGGATTACTTTGTAAACCGCCGTGTACAAAGACCTGGGGTGTCGCTCTCCAAGTTACCGAGCTACACGGATATCCCCTAAGTAACCGTGTACGATTACTCTTTCTACACGGTTTTGTATTAAAAGACCGTGTAGCTCTTTTAGCTATCATACACGGACGTTTGGTAAATATCCGTGTATAAATAGCTAATATTTTTTGTATTTAGCCTCCAGCACTGCTATCATACACGGACAATTTATAAATAATCTGTGTATGATTACTCTTTCTACACGGATTTGTATTAAATGTCCGTGTAGCTCTCTTAGCTATCATACACGGACATTTGTTAAATATCCGTGTTAAATAGCTAATTTTTTTTTGTTTTTCTATCATACACGGACAATTGTTAAATATCCGTGTATAAATAGGTAATCTCTTTTTTTTTGTATATTTTGTTTTTTGGCTAGCCTCCAGCTTTGCTAGCCAGTTTTTTGCAACAGAATTATACAAAATTCATATAGCAATAATAAATTCATTCGAAACAGATTAATTAGCAAGAAATTCATATACTAAATTATACAATATTTTATACAACTCTATGCAAATCCATATTGAGGATTACAAAATTCCATGTTAAACCACCTTGCCCACATGCACCGCACATCGTTGATCTGATCCCCGGTGTAATGCGATTGCTTTGTCACATTCTACAATTATAATTTGATAATAGTTAGTATTTCAGAAAAAGGTAGATATCAATTGCTTATTATATAGGAACAATTAATATGAAGTACATACCGCTTTTGGGAATTGGAATTGTATTCTTTCGACAAAGTCAAACATGAATATCATCGTGTAATAAGCGCATTCCCAACCCTCCAACTGTTGCGGGCTCTGAAATTTACATTTAGCGGCCTTTGTTAGAATGACAATATTTTTTTGAACAAGATATGAAATTACTAACTCATAAAGTGTGCTCACCACCATCCACTTCCAATTCAACTTAGATTTCTTGCGCTTGCTCGTGCTATCTGATCCTCCCTCTTTAATATATTTCGCAAAAGCCCTTACAAAATTGAGTGAATGTAATTAGCAATTTATAATTTGATATGATTGAAAGAAATTCAAAACTTGTGAATTATTATTGCTTACTTATTCACAAAAGGGAAGATAGCTTTGCACTTGTCAAGCGCGATCCTTCCTTTCGGCTTACAAGAATCAACAATTATGCCCACATTTAGGTACGGCACAATGATAATCGAACACCAATGTTTGCTGTGGGATCGAGGAGAAGAATTATAGTACTTTAGCATATAATAGTGACACAAGTGTTTGCTATGGTTGATGGTGTGATTTCATTTTTTTATGTTTAACTTTTATTTCCTTTATACAATTCTTTAATTAAAATATAAACAACACATAAGTTAAGATTAGAACTAACCTCTGGTGGTATGGCATGAGAATGAATTTCTTCTCCTCCGTCTTAGCACGATGCATCGCAGAACACATGTACTCGATAGCCATATCCGAATAACATGTCACTGCCGTAGAACTCACTTTCTCCGGGTCCAGAAATATGCACAAGTTCTTCTTTTCAACCATCTCATCACAGTTTCGGACTAGCTTCCTGAAAACTCATAATATTGTAATTAAAATATATATTTGAGTTCTATACAATAATGAAAATAATTTTTGATCACTAACATAAGGAAAATGGTGATGAATGACACATCGAGCCATTTGTCGGATGACGAGTGGTGGAAGAGGTCCTTGAAGTCTTTGAACGACAGGAGGAGATCCCTGCCTTCGTGTAGAAACATCCCAGGTGGGACAGGGATGATGATATCCTGCATGCCTTCGGGCGCCGTTATCAAGTGGTCGTGGAGAACGCGCAAATCACTGGGCAAACGGCTGTATTCTTCTTCGGTGACCATAGGACGGGGCGGTGATTGGGACGCGTCAGCCCTGACGTCGCAAGCCACCTCCTGACGTACCGGTGACAATAAAATTTAGTGTATTCAAGTATAGATACATCAGTGAAAATAAAGCAACGAGTTGTTAGGCACTTTACCTTCACCATGTTCCACCACTCGTTCTTCTCCTCGTCCGTAAAATGATCCCATCTCTCTACAAGGATACTCGCTTTTTGCCTCACCAAAATCGTACACCAATTTGAGTATTTGATCCGTTTCTCACCCTGCGCACGCCCGTCTTCTGTGAACCAGATTTCCAACTGCTTCTGCTCGGACGTCCCCGTGCACATTATCGGCCCTCTTTTCCTTCTTTCTAATGAGGTAGTAGCTTGCTGCTCCTCTTCTGCCATCATATCTACATACTCATCCTCAACCGACATGGTTCTGCAAGAAATTAAAATAATAAATTTGAAATTTAATAATAATACAAAATAAAACAAATATGGATATTGTAATTTGATTGGTTTTTAAGATAATTAAAGAGAACTTAATAATAAAGAAAACTTTTAAATTTTCACAGATTTTAAGAAATACGTACTAATAGCTCCAAAATTCAGATTTGAATATATTTAAAGAGGATAGTTATTTAAGAGCAATCTAAGTAAAAGCAACCAAATACAATTAAAACCCTAAACCCTAAATATCAATTTTTTCTAAAGCAAGAGCAATCTAAGTAGTATCACAAAAGAAGAGAGCTCTATCTATCAAAATGCACAAGTAATTGTTATATATCTTTGTCATTCATTCATTTCTATGCTTCACCTTTTCCCCTCTACATCAAATCCTTGCACCAAAAACTCATGAGTATATGAAACCTAATCTAGTAAATTTCTGAACAACCAAAACCAAAACCTTCTGTGAACTCATGAGTATATGCCACCAATTGAACAACCAAAACCTTGCACAAAAAGTTCTAGAACAAAGGCACCAATTTCACATAATTGCAGCAATTTTTAACATTTTCAGAAATTCGCAGTTTCGCACCCCTAAATCAGTGCAAAAATTGAGAGAGAGAGACCTGATTTTCAGAATTATAATACACCATGTTGGTGGTTTAATCCCTTGAAAATGATATACATCAAAACTAACGATTTTATTTTAATATTAAAGTTCTAAATTTTAAGTTATTAACTTTTTAAATATGAAAACAATATTGTTGTAATATATTTCTAAAGCAACCAATTTTTAAGTGATGACTACAAAAATTATACCGATATTTGTAGAGGAGCGTAGAGGAGGAGCGGTGGAGGAGCGAAATGTGGCAGAGGCAGAGGACCAGCGTGAGGAGGCAGAGGGAGAGGACCAGCGAGAGGCGGAGGAGGCAGAGGGGAGGCCGACGGAGAGGAGCAGCGAGAGGCGGAGGACCGAGAGGAGGCGGAGGAGGCAGAGGGGAGGAGCGCAGAATTTGAAAGAGTTCGAAATTAATTAGAAAGGGAAATAAAATATCGGGCGCTTGGGATATAGGGAGCAAAAAAATTAAGTAACTGAACCTGGGACCCGCCTGTCGAACCTATTTTTACACGGATATCTAGCTAGTAGTCCGTGTGCAATTCTCTTTCTACACGGATATCTAGCTAGTAGTCCGTGTGCAATTCTCTTTCTACACGGACATCTAGCTAATAGACCGTGTAGCTCTCTTCCATTTCTACACGGACTATTAGCTAAACGTCCGTGTATAAATAGGTCCGCCAGGCGGGTCCCAGGTTCAGTTCAGTTACAAGCAACTAATATTTCTAAGTAATAATAAATTAACGAAAATTGTATATTTCTAATATATAAAATTTTATGTACCAAGCAACTAATATTAAAAGCTTATAAAATTTTATGTACCAAGCAACTAATATTAAAAGCAACTAATATTTATAAAAAAAATGATTATATCTTTTTTCTAAAAAAATTATAAAAATATTCTTGAGATGTAAAATAATAATAAAGTTATGTCTCATTCTAAAATTTTGTACATAATATCATCAAAAATAACATAAATTTACCAACAAGATGCGACAACAAAAGTTTATATTTTTTTTCTCTTTTTTTTTGGTGAAAATTCTGTGATTTTTTAAACCAAAATAGAAAAATGCAAAAATACTATGCCTTAATGTCCAACTTCGATCCATCTGTCACGTCGCATTTCATACATCCAACTTCGATCCATCTGCAAATTAAATTAAAAAAATAATTTGATCAATTAATCATGCATGGTCAACATTCTCCATTGTAACAAATTTTTGGGCTTACAAAGGGCCGGTTTACAATCATAACCCACTCTTTGAATATTATGTCTCATATGTGAACACATATTAGCGAGATTTAATTAGTAGTTGAGAAAAATTCGGCAGCATTTTCCCTTAACTCCCCAAGTATGCGTACGACCACATACTCGTAGGAGCAATAAGGGAAAATACTGTCGAACTTTCCTCAAATACTAATTAAATTCTGCTAATATGTGTTCACATCCTAAATGAGACATAATATTCAAAGAGCAGTCCCAAAACGGGGACTATCCAAAATTAATCCCTATTGGATTAATTTTGAACGGGCATGGACCTAAAAGCATCTATAGGTCGGTTATTGGACAACAATACACTAATTAATTACATCTAAAATTAAGAAATCAAGCATGCATGAAATGACCTAAATAAGCATAAATAACAGAAAATTAGAGGAAGAAAATGATTTAAATACATATTACTAACCTTAGAAAGATGGAGAGGAGAAAATACAAACTTCAAAGATCTCAGATCTCAGCTGCTGGCCTCAATTCGCAGAAATCTGATAGGAAAAAGCTCAGTTCAGAGTGATGTACAGAGGTGCTAGAAGGAGAATATATTAAAACGGCGCTGGAAGGAGAAGATATTAAAACCCTACACTTTTATACACGGATATTTACTTATTAATCCGTGTAGCTCTCCACTAAACCATACACGGCTATTTAATTATTAATCCGTGTACAAAGCTTCCATTTCTACACGGATATATTATAAAAAATCCATGTATATATTCCTACACGGATATTTAACAAAAATCCGTGTAGCTCTCTCAATAACTTGCACACGGACCTCTTTACACACGGATTTGTGGTTTCTAATAAACCGTGTAGCTCTTTGTAATAATTCTACACTGATTATTAACTAATTAGCCGTGTAGAAATCGTTCAGATCTTAAAAAATCATATTTGGTACACGGTTCTTATATAAAATTGCCAAATCCGTGTACAGTGTGCAGTGTATAATGTATATTTTTGTAGTAGTGATTTCTGGATCTACCACGACCGCAGAACATCGGTGCGGCCTCAAATACTCGAGACCGCATAGGTATTCTGCGACTCCAGCTCGGGGTCCGCACCGGTATTTTGCGACCCCATGTTATTTGTGTTTATAGACTATTTATTAATAAAAAACAAATTGGTTTCCTTTTTTGTGCCCAAAAAGTTCAAAAAATTGGTTTCTTGACATGCGCATGCACAAAAATCAAAATTTTTGTTTTTATTAATAATTTTTCTGTAAAAAAAATAAATAAAAATAACATGAGGCCGCAGAATGTCTGTGCAGACTCCTGGCTAGGGCAGCAGAATGCCTGTGCGATCTCGAGTATTTGGGACCGCACCGGTATTCTGCGACCGTGGTAGATTTAGAATGGCCAAAATCTGTGGTTTTTTTATTTTTATTTTTTTTTAAAATGGTAACTTTAAAAATTGCGGATCAAAGAATTTAGGGTAGGTCCAATGCCCACCAGAGCTACTCTAGTTTGATGAGTTCAATCACCGTTTGATCTGTAATAAGATGTCTGTGCTCTGATTTAAAATTCGTACACGTTTTGATTTTCGTACTCATAATCTTATTACTGATCAAACAGTGTTGGAATTCATTGAACCTAAAAGTAGGTCTGATGTCCATCAAACTTACTCCGTTCTCACTATCAAAATACAATCTCAATTCAACAATATAAATTAAACATGAAGAGAAATTAAAAATATTCACTATTTATGTTTTCACTTAAATTTTAATAAATTAAAATTTTAAACTTAAATAAAATAAAATTATTAGATATGATTTATATCATTTTATTTATGCACATATTTTGATTGTTAAAAAGACTTGTAAAAATATACTGATGTTAATAATATTTTAATGTTCATTTTTCAAATTATTAGTTCATATAAAAATAAAATTGAAAAGTGATAATTGTTGATATGAATGTATGGAAAATAATATATATCACATCTAACAGATTTATTTTGACATATAAGTTTGAAATTTTTGTTATTAGAAAAATAAAAATAGAAGTACAAAATGGAGACAGATAACCATTCACATTAAACATAATGCAACAATGTAATATTTTGTAGTGACAAATCATTTTCAATAATGCTAGAATTATACTCACGCGATCTTCTATCGCCCCTGCTCTCAGTGAGGAAGTCACATATAGACTAGTGGAAAACACGTATCGTGCTGTGACCAAAATGTCAAGAGGTGGTCACGGCACACGAATGGCCACGTCATGTGAGTCACGCCGTATCTAAACGTGCCGTGATCATACGTGACTCGTGTGACCATTTTATCATAATTTAGGTTGGTTTATTCAAGATTCACCATTAAATCAATATCTAATAGTCCTAATTACACGTGACTACGTGCCGTGCCGTGCTTTGACTAAATCTTTCATGTGTCGTGCCGTGTTGTGCCAAAGTTTCAAAAGATGAGCACGGCACACGAATGGTCATAGCACAGGACACTCGAGTCACAGCACGTAACTGACACGCATGTCGTGCCGTTCCGTGACGGAGCTGGCTCCGCCGTGTCATTTTTCCCACTCTACATATAGTGCTGAAAAAAAATCTTAAAAATATACTTCTATTTATATATTTTCCTTAGTAAATATTTAAAAAACTTAAGATACAAAAATTATAATTTTTTTTCTAATTCGATTTATTTTCAAAATATACTTCCTTTTTATGTTTTTCTCATAAAAAATAAAAAAAATATTTAATATTTAAAATAATTATAAAATTACGTCCACTCTAAAACTTTATTCTACCGTACTAAATATCTGGACTCTAAAACTTTATTCCACTAATAATAAATTTTTTTTTTGAGGAGACACTAATAATAATTATATACCGTACTAAATTTCTGGACTGTAAAATTTTATTCCACCGTACTAGATATCTGGACTCTGCTTGCCAGCTCTCCCGTATCACCTTTTGGTCATAACTCATAAAAGTTGAACCTAAGAGAATCCTATTCGTTCAAATATTTCCACTATCTTTCCAGAAGCACCTGGAAGTCCTGTTTGCCAACAAATGAATGAAATGATGAGCCATCAGATACAAAAATTGCCACTATTGACTTGTATGTCCTCCTTTAGCATCTGCTCATGAACAGGAGACTTGATCTTTCCGGCGGGGTGGGGGGGGGGGGGGGGGGGGGGTGGGGAGGGGAGTCCGGATCCCCTAAAGTAACTCAATTTTTGAGTTTAGACGATTACGGTGCCTATTCGGTGGTAGCGCAGGAGCCAGTATTATTTGTGGGGTCCAGGCTCTTTAAGATTCGTGTTAGAGCATCTTGGACGGTTTGGATCAAAACTCAAAAATTGGGTTAATGCACTGGATCTGAATTCGGGGAAGGGCGGGGGGATTTCAACTAATTGTATTTTTTTTATACATCCTGAGTTTGTAAGTGGATGCTAATTTTTTAACATCTTGATTCATGCAATTTTCAAATACAAATCTCTTGCAAACCAATAAGATTAAAATATATTATTTAATATATTGGCCGGATGTTCATCGAATTCACATCCCCTCAGG
This sequence comes from Carex myosuroides, assembly GCA_028015225.1. NCBI lineage: Eukaryota > Viridiplantae > Streptophyta > Magnoliopsida > Poales > Cyperaceae > Carex > Carex myosuroides. Next base: position 1,962,729 of record CM051489.1, on the reverse strand, counting down.
TTACCGGACTGAGTACAATTAAATCAGCTGGTTCAAAATTGTTATTTTTAAGTTGGCACGAATCTCAAAGCACAAATAATACTGCCCTGCGCCATCCCGAGCAAGCACCTGCTGAGAGTAAATCTGAGCTGTCCGTTTCAATTGTGTTGAGTCAGATACCTGGAAGGATTCCGATCCATGTTCATCAGATGTCCGCCCGACCTCCGCCAGCATTAGTTGGAGCACCACCTAGCTAATTCAATTTATTTGCCTTAAGAGTTAGATTACAAGATTTAACTTGCATCAATATCTTACGATTCACTTTATTAGCTTTAGTATTTAGTTCATTTATTAAACGCAATATTTAATTTATCTCATTTCACTTAAATGTTTAGGTCACAAGATTTAAAGATTTAAGTTGTATTACTTAATCCAGTTTATTGATCTTATTTAGTATGTTGACCTTATTATTCAGCTTATGTGCTTTATTTCTTAGTTAAATTTTTTTACCGGACCTTGGTTAGTGATTTGTCGGAGTTCACTTTATTATTACAAACTCACGATGTAAAAAAAAGCCAGATTAGTTGAAATTAAAAAAATTACAATTATTTTTCATTTAGAGTTGTAGGAGGTAGTGAGGTAGGCTGTTTAAACCCGAAATTTTTATTAATAGAAAAATAAATAAATAAATATCGATAATGAGGAAGCATTTTTTGGAAATTCGATTGGTAGAAAAAACGTGATAGTCTATAACGTCCAGTGGACGTTATAGACCATCACGTCCAACTAAACAAAATCAAGTTACCGCTAATTAACAGAAATAACTCTCAAGCAGGCCGTTGTTGTCTATCACGGCTAGGAAAATTTTGAAAAAAAAAAGTTTGTTGGATGTTGGTGTCTATCACAGCCAGAGAAATTTTGAAAAAAAAAAATTTTGATGGACGTTGGTTTGTACAACGTCTTGTCGGCAAAAAAAATAGTAAAAGCAGGACGTTATAGTCCAAAACGGGCAGACTCCAATGGAAAAAAAAAAGTAATATTCTGAACGTTACAATCCATAACTTCCAGATGGCCCACAAATACAACACCCGGGCACCCTTGCTATGTACAAACCTTCTCCTCTATTAAAACAAAATCTTCATGTATCTCTTCTGTCCCACACATCTTCTCTAAAAAGACATCTATATAAAAGGTAAATCTTCAATTATATAGCCTAACAAAGTAATTAATTTTTACTATGTCATTTATTATAGAAAGTGTTGTGGAGTTGTGCATCGTAAAATATATATTAGATATAGTTCCTAATTTATTAATTCCTAAAATATATATTATAGAAAGTGTTGTGCCATTTATTATAGAAAGTAAACGTAGATTAATTTAATTAACAGAAATTTAATTCTTCTAAACCCTAAATCCTAATTTATCAATTCTTTTACAATACACTCAACAAATTAATAAAATTAAATCTAATCAATAGTTTGACAACAAATCAAATCACAAATCCACCTTAATTAACCGATTTCAACTGTAATTTCCCTCAATTTTATAAAAAATCAACTTACCCGAAATAGTCCGAATATTGGAGAAAGCGGTGGAGACGAAATTGGCGGACCATGACATGATGGACCACAGCGTCCGAAACCAAAGTGGGGCCGATGTGAAGTGTAGCGTGCTGATTTTTTTTTCGCTGATTTGGTCGGTGAGGCGGAGACAGAGAAGGGAAAGAAAGGGACAGGCGCGACGAGATGTGTGGGAAGAAAGGGAGAGGTCGCAATTTTTTTTTTTACTTTGCTGGTGTCTGGCCGTGATAGAGTATAACATCCTTCTTCTTTTTTCGGATCTAGCCAACACGACCCAATTTTTTTTTCCGTCTCTCTAGACGTGATAGACCAACACGGCCCCAAGTTTTTTTTTATTTTTTTCCAGCTCCCTGGACGTTGCTATATATAACGTCCTGCTTAATCCGTAATCTCCTAAATCGGTAATCTGCTAAGCAGGCCGCGATGGTCCATAATGTCCCCTGGACGTTATGGACTATGAAGTTTTTCCTATATATCAAATTTCCCCGAAATACTTTCTCATTGTCGAAATTTTTTTATTTTTTTTCTATTAATAAAAATTTCGGCTGTTTAAAGTATTAACTAGCTAGTTTAATATATAATGATTGGTCAAAATAGTTGATAGCAACCATGCATAATATTGATGTATCAACTTCCTTTACTTTCAAATTAAAGAAATAAAAAAAAACAAGATTCAGTTTAGAATTGTCAGCTCTAATTTCTAAATAATGATCCAGCCTTGACACTTGAATCCCGTTGTTCTTAAATAATTGCACACCGTGACACAGCATTGTGTATCATTATGTAATGGCACTAATTTAAATTAACCAAACACTACCTCAAATTATTTTATTGTACTTCACCTTAGTGATAGATGGAAATTTAATGAGAACCATATATTAACGATTCTGCTGTGATGACATGTATGTGTCGTTGAACTTGCAAAAGATACGCGATTGATTTAAATCCTATAAAATAAGGTGAAAAATCACTTGATGTGTTTTGCTTGATTTGCTCGATATCCCATGTTGATATACCTCTATAATATAATTTGTTTGATAACGAAGTTTACGCACAGCTCAGCTCACCATAGCGAAAATTCTTTCATAGACCTCTAGTTAATCCAACTTAATTGGCTGGTGCATATTAATTGCCGATCTCTCTGGGCTTCAAATCAACATAAGCAATTTATAAGATTCTCTCAAGATATTCATACAGGGGTGTTAATGGTACGATACGGGTAGTGTAAAAGCATATTCATATCTATACCTATTAAGAATTAATCTTATTCATATCCTACTCGTACCTATTAAGAATTAATCTTACTCTATCTTATTCTTACTTGTTAAAATTATCGAATAACAAAACGGTAGCAGGTGAATAACGAATAATACCAATATAATAATTAGTTTTATTATATTCTACAAATATAACATCAAAACTCATTCAATTCACACATATACAATCACATAACTAATAAAAAAACAAAAAAAAAAACAAATATACAATCAATTCCATCTAAATTGTTATTTTATAAAACAAGAGAATTTAAAAACACAAATATCTCTACGTTCAAATTCAATTATTTAACTAAATAACAAGACATTCAAATAAAAATAATTTATAACAAAAATTACACTAATTAACAAAAGTACATCACTATTTAGTGTTCAAACATTATCATATAAAATATCACGCAATAAATTTCGCCATTACATATTATTTCCAAACATTATCATATAATTTATTTTATATAATTACCCTATAGGGGTAACAGGTACGAAATAGTTTTACATGTACCCTTACCTGTTTAGTTAACAAAAAAAATCCATACCCATACCCTTACTCGATAAGCTAACGAAAAAAAAACATATCCATACCCGTCTTATCGAATACGGTACGGGTCGGATAAACAATTAAATGGGTATCATTGACTCCCCCAACTCACATGTATAATCGTACATATCTCCAATCTTATATTAAGCACGTAGATGTACTAATCTGCCAACGATTGTGATTAAACGATGAATTTTCGGATTGAATATCAATCCTCCAACTAAATAGTTTGCCTTTTTTTTATTCTATGCATCTTTTTTATGTTTTTCTAGGAAGCTGATATGAGTACCCGCAGTTGAGTACCCGCACCTAAACTGTCATAACTGTTTTTGGGGACCGCAACCGTTCCAAAACTGTAATTTTGTTTTACAAGTATTAATAGTAACATCGTAAAGTATTTATATCTATACAAGACAAGTATTTGGTCTAATAGTAAAGCTAATGCTTTCCGTGTAAGAGATCATATGTTTGAAATCTGATAGAAATAATCATATGAATATTAAATAATTGAGTGATTTAACCTCCAACTTTTACTTAAAAAAAATAATTGAACCCATTTTTACATTATTTTTGAGACGAATGTGGATACGAATGATTCCGGATATGGGTACCGATTGCAAGATTAAGGACCGTTATGCAAATGTCTGTCTTTTATCACCAATAATATATACAATTAATGTAATTCGATTCAATATTTTAATTTTCTTGTCTTCAATTTGTATTGACATAAGAAAAAATGTTCAAAGTTCATAGCACAACTTCAAATAATGACTGAATTGAATATCAAGTATATATATATTGAAACATTTTTCACTCGTGTTTTTTGAAGATATTGTCCCCTATGATTGTGAAAAATATTATTTAAATATGTTTGTACATATATTTACATATTATTTAAATATTGTGTGTGTGTGTGTGTGTGTGATGACATTATGATATGGACAATAGTATGGGAGGTCCAGTGTTTTAGTTCTAACAATTATCTTCTGAACTATACAATCTATGATAATTAACCATCAGAAGTTAATTTAAAATAACTTTTTTAAATTTACCCGTATTCAAATTTTATCCGTAACTATGGTAACATTGAATAATTTCCATATTCAACTTTACTTTTATGAATTTTATAGTAATTTTCAATGTATAAATAAAAATAATTATATTAATTGTAATTATTATGAAACTATAACTTTCATATAAAAAAAAACTATACGAAAAAAAAATAAAAATAAAAAATCAAATTCCATACACTATATGTATTACATTTATGTAGTTCAAGTGCCTACATATTTCTAAAAAGTAAATATTAGTAGTTTTTTACAAATTAAAAGTCATAAATATAAACAGTTTAGATAATATACTATAAACATCATATCCACATCATTTCGTATTCCACATTAGCATTTAATAATAAATTAATTGATGATGGTCATTGTTATACATTGTATAATTCGAGAAAGAAAAAGAATTGTCGAAATGAAAAGTTTAAAGATTCAATTTATAACAAACAGAGAGTTTCTCTGATGCATTTTTTTTTAAGTCAACATCTTCGAATCTCCTCTAATGGATTAAATTTCAAATATACATTTTTTATATAAAAACCTTTTTTTTCCAGCACTAGTTGGATTAATTGTATTGTTGATTGTTTGTACTAGAGATATGTTGTGGGGGGGAGTTCCCTAAAGATCCGGTTATGAATAGTTCGAAAGGTAATCAAGTACTAATGTAATATATTTGCAAGATATGCTATGTTGAAACTATATACTCGGTTCGCTCAATCTTTCATGAGCGGATATATATTGGGTTAATGAGTTTCAATTGATTTTTTATTGACATTTGCTCAAATGTAATTATATATGCAGGGGTTGATTTAAAATTTTCATTTTTAGATAAAAATATAGCGAATCGGGTTTAAGTAGCTAATTGGATTTAAACTCATTAGCTAATCGGATACTAGATAAAATACAATAATCTACTAAATCAACACTCTTTCCTCTGTCTTACAGTTCAGTCGCGCCTCGTCTCGGTCGTGCCTCAATGCCTTAGTCGTGTGCGAAGGTGACACCTCCCTGAGATGTGAGTGAAGGTGGCGCCTTCCTGAGATGCGTGCGAAGGTGATGAAAACCAATAACTCCTCTACTACTGATTAGCGTCTCTCTCCCTCCTATGTCATGGCACGAGAAATGCTTCCATTTTTACGAATTACAGATGAAACAATTTGTTACTTCTGAGGCGCTGATTTGAAAATTTTCTTTAAGGATGGCAAGCAAGAATTTTAGATGGGAACTGCCCCTCTGGAGAAAGAGACTAGATCAAGGGGTGATGGTGAAGAGAAAGAGCGATAGAACAAACTGAAGATGAATTGAAGAAATATTTTCCGTTGATCAAAATCATTCATATATGTTTAACGGTGTAACCCTCCTCTATTTAAAATAATAAATATTACCAAATTAATTAATAATTATATAAATTTTCAATTTGAAAATAGTAGATCCCATTCATTAATTGTATGTATCCATGTATCTCCAAATTAAATATATTAAATACATCGTGCAATATATCTTGGGATAATTTGGAAGAATTGATATTAATGGTCATTCTCTTGTTTTCTAAAGCTTGTCTATGGGATTTGAATCATCTGTTGCGTGGTGGAAGTAAACATCAAAATTTGATTGAATGATAAAGACAACTTTCTAAAATTGCTAACTTTTCCAGCATGATGAAAATAAAAAAATATATTAGATGTCACGAATCACGATGAATATATGTTTGTCAATTAACAATCAGTTGTACCCAAATTCACTTATAATATCTTGCAAATTGACATATCAATCATACGATAATGTACTTTAAATTTCAAAGTTCACATTTTTTTAGAATTTTTTAAGATATATAGAAAATTACTTGATCTAAAGATTCTGGACCATATGGAAGTAGTGATTTTCTATCATCTAAAAAATTATAAACTAAATTATAAAAAAAATGTAAAATTTCGCCTCCAAGATCAAGTTGAATGATTCTGATCAACTATTTAAACTTTAAAAATGAAGATATTGAGATCCATAGTATAGTACGGACTGAAGTGCCGTATGGAGACTAAAAAATATCCATCTCTATGTTATAAAAAATGTTGAATTTTAAAATCTAACTTAAATTTATGACAAGTAAATTGTACAATTATATACCTCGATATCAAGGTCAGAAAACAGTAGTAACATGTTTTCAATTAGTTACCTTGATTTAAGGGGGTTGTTTTAACATGCAAAGACATGACTCAAAGCGGACTGAAGGGATTCATATATAAATTGAACAGAGTGAACCGAATAGTACGGAAATTTTTTATTGGTGGTAATCATTAGAAAAGAAGAGAGACAAATAGTAAGAGTACAGTAATATTTATATTGATAGTAAGATCGGTAGTAATTTTACTGATTTTAAAAATAAAAAAGTTTGAATCGGTATGAATTTTACCGATCTAAACCAGTTTGTTTTTTTTTCTTGTAATTTTTTCTAGTAAAATATTTTTTTTTTTACAAAAATAGATAAAGTACCTTCAAATTTAGATACATAAAAACATTTCATCTATTTTTAAAAAACTTTTCATATTTTATTAGAAATCAAATTAAGAATTCTCTCCATCTATACATCAGATTAAAAAAAAGTTAAGATCGGTAGAATTGCTACCGATCTTACTACCAATATAAATATTACTGTACTCTTACTATTTGTCTCTCTCCTTTTCTATTAATTACTACCAATAAAAAATTTTCGAATAGTACAGTCATTAATAATTTAGTTCATGTGATTCAGTTATATTTTATTTTAAGTTGTCAAGATTGAATAAAAAATCGATGTAACTTAATTTTTTCAATTTGACAGAACCAAACAAATTTAATCAACAAAAAAGAAAACAGAACCAAACAAATTAACTAAATTCTCAAAGACCATTATGACTAAAATGAACTGTTTCGGTTGAAACCAAACAAATTAACTAAATTCTCAAAGACTATTTTGACTAAAATGAACTGTTTCGGTTGAAAGTTGAAACCAAACAAATTAACTAAATTCTCAAAGACCATTTTGACTAAAATGAACTGTTTCGGTTGAAACCAAACAACCTAGTCAATAAATTAAAGATTTTATTAATTTCGAGATTTATTTTTTTTAAATAAATTAAACACGCATTTCTCCATAAAAGTCCAACCAAATCAAATCGAACAAAAACGCCCACAGCATCAAAAACCATATGAAATCCAACCAAATCCGCAGTCGAATAAATCTATTGGTCTAAGTAACATTAAGATCTGAACAACAGCAAAAACCAACGGCTGATATTTGTTACTGAAGGTCAGGTTGACCATGGATCTGATATATTCTGAACCAAAGCCCCTAGCCAGAAAGTTAACTAATTCATATTCATCCCTCCTAGAAAAGGTAATGCTGTCCTGTCGCGTGCATAATTTTATTTAATTACAATTAGCCGTAGATCGTAATCGTAGGCAGCATATGCGACTTTTTCCTCCCGTGTTTAGCCTTTAGCCTCTTTAGTCTTTACACCTCAGTTGGGGCACTAACCCCTTGTCCTGTTTGCTATGCGTCAGTATTTGGCTTTCTATCCTCCGTGTCAGTATTTCGCTTTCTATCCTCCGAACGGGTGCAGTTCATTCGGAAACATGTGAGCTGGAGAACTGAATCCGTGGGGTGTACTCGAGCTGTAAGTCGAGGATCCCTTTCTCTCTCGTTTCTTAATTCTGTTAAATTATATATAAATACCCACCCATACATCCACTCCCCTCACCTCACCCTTGCATCCGCTCAAATCATCTCTAATTCTCTATCCCCTCTCCTGTCCCAAATTAACCAACCGGTCAAAATGTTTATCCTCTTGTTAGCCGTGCTCTGCTTCTTCCTGCTCTGTTACACAGTTAATAAACTGTTATCCAACGGAACCTCTCCCAATGTAGCCGAGAACAAAATTACCACAGAGAAGCAGCAGCTCCAGCTTCCACCAGGCACAATGGGGTGGCCCTACATAGGCGAGACGTTCCAGCTCTACTCGGCCCGGGACCCCAAGGTGTTCTTCAACCAGAAACAGAAGCAGTACGGCCCTGTTTTCAAGACCCACATACTCGGCTGCCCGTGCATCATGGTGTCCAGCCCGGAGGCAGCCAAGTTCGTGTTGGTCACAAAAGCACATCTCTTCAAGCCGACGTTCCCGGCCAGCAAGGAGCGCATGCTCGGCCCTCAGGCCATCTTCTTTCAGCAAGGCGACTACCACATGCGTCTCCGCCGCCTCGTCCTGCGGGCCTTCATGCCCGATGCCATCCGCTCGTCAGTACCGAGTGTCGAGAACATCGCTCGTAATACCCTGCAGTCATGGGAGGGCCGCACTGTTAACACCTTCCAAGAAATGAAAACCGTGAGCCTACTTTCCACTTTACAATTTATCCCCTCTGTTTGCTCTGTTTTTTTCCTTACGGAAAAAAGTCACTGTCCTGTTACTGTTACAGACTTTTCCTTTTCACTTAGCTGTAAACAATAATTCAATAAAATCTAATATTTCCTCATGCAATGCGTAATAAATTTTACTTTGTATGGCCTCTATCTTCTCTTTATTGTTTCACTAATTTCGTTAATCTATGTTAATGCAGTATGCCTTCAATGTGGCCCTGTTGTCAATATTTGGCAAAGATGAGGTATCCCGCATAGATGAGCTCAAGCAGTGCTATTATACCCTTGAAAAGGGCTACAACTCGATGCCAATCAACCTCCCGGGAACTCTATTCCACAAGGCGATGAAGGCACGCACACGACTGGGTGAGATCGTGGGCAACATCATTTACTCAAGAAGGGAGAGACAGAGGCAGAAGCCAGGGGAGGCCGTTGGCACCGACTTGCTTTGGTCCTTTTTGGAAACCAAAGAAGGGCTCACAGATGCTCAGATTGCCGACAATGTAATCGGAGTAATCTTTGCGGCAAGGGACACCACCGCGTCTGTTCTGACATGGATTGTTAAGTTTTTAGGAGATAACCCTTCTGTCCTTGAAGCAGTCATGGTGAGTTTCCTTTAATATCACTAAGCCTCTGTTTCATATGCGTTAATATATTATTATTATTATTATTATAACTTTTATAAAATTAACGCAGGAGGAACAGGAGGAGATCAAAAGAGAAAAGGAAGAAGCAGAGGAAGGGAAAAGAACACTAGAATGGGCAGATACAAAGCGGATGCCGATGACATGCCGGGTCATTCATGAGACCATGCGAGTCGCCTCCATCCTTTCTTTCACCTTCAGAGAAGCCGTTGAAGATGTCGAGTATCAAGGTCTGGTTTTTAACACCAATTTCCAGCTTTTATATCTTATATTGTCTTTCTAATTACGCGGATTCTAATTTATTTATTTGACTCGTTCTTTCAGGTTATCTCATTCCAAAAGGATGGAAGGTTTTGCCTCTGTTTAGAAACATCCATCATAGCCCCGACCTCTTCCCCAACCCTGAAAAGTTTGATCCATCCCGTTTTGAGGTACATCACTGTCTCATGTCCTTATTTGCTGTTGGCTGTTGCCACCGTATTACCACTAAATTAATTATTACATCATTCATGGTCTCTAATTCTTGTTTTTGCCTTGATAAAGATGACTCCAAAGCCAAACAGCTTCATGCCTTTTGGAAATGGGACCCACTCATGCCCAGGAAACGAGTTAGCTAAGTTGGAGATGCTGGTCATCCTCCATCATCTCACCACCAATTATAGGTATTAATTTAATTCAAGTTGTAAAGAATTTGATATGTTACTTTAGAGCAAAATAAAGAGAACATATTTCTCCTGGCCCAATTACTTTATTAAGGGAAGAATGGAGAGGCATCACTTAGTCAAGGAGAACAAAAATCTCCTTTTTAACAATAGATTGATGGGATGCAATGCATCTGTAACTTGTTTTTCCGTTAACTTTTATTCAATTTAAACCGCTTTGAAAGTGATTGGTCGGATATGCCAAATGACTCATTCATGATATAAAATATTTTATTTGGATATGATGCAGATGGTCAACATTGCAATCAGAGAGTGGAATTCAATTCGGGCCCTTTGCGCTGCCACTAAATGGATTGCCCATGACATTCTACCGCAAAACCATTGATTAGTTGATTGACCCCTTGACAACATATTGATGAAATCGATGGACCCAAGCATTCAAGCAATAGCCATCGGTACAAGTAAAACATGACTAAAAGGTCTGAGAGAGAAGATCATGCAAAAGCTCTCTTCTTTCTCTTCACTCTAATATACATAGAGCATTTTTGTAAATATGTTGCCAATTTGGTTCATACAACATACTCCGGTGTGTCACTGAGGAAGCTCAGTGAAACAGAGCAATAAAGAGCAACGGCTACTACACCAGAAAGGCAGATTATTTAGATTACCCTTGTATTTTTTGGGAATAGCAGAGAATAAGATTAGAAGGATATCAATCAAGATGCTAATTTTTGTAGACTTAATCATAAAGAGCTAAGAGCTGAGGCATTACTATTTGTTGTTCATAAATTTTTCTATTTGAAAATGAACAAAGAAAAAAAATTAACTTTGGAAGAACTTTTTTTTTTTTGTTTCTTTTTTAAATTAGTATTGTAGCCACCTGTTTTCATTGACTGACGATATTTTTCTTTTTTATCATTAAACGCCCGTAGGCCATCCCTTTCATTAAACCAAAATGATTCTTTTAAAACCTTCGCACATTAAACCAAAGTGTTACATGTTACATATGCAAAAGAAACCCAAACCCCTAAGCTATTAAACAATCCCACATTTTAGAGCAACTCCACCTCAAATGGTACAGCACATATACCAGTTACCAGTACCAACCCTAGACAGTACAAACACTGACAATTGTAATGTAATCCCATCTCCATAAAATAAAAAAGTAGGTTTGAAAACGAAAACTTTTTAATAGAAACAGTGTAGAATATCTATCTGAGTAGAACTAGGGTGCTCCTAAGCTCACCAAGTCCTTCCGTGAGCGCGACTCTAAAACCTATCAAATTGACTTCAAACGACATTTCCAAACCGTTAGATGTTCAATCTATATTAAAATGTGCTTGGAGACCAAATTTTACATTTTTTGGAATTTTTTTACTATTTATTAAGATGGTTTGAAAATCGCTGTTTTTATTAAAATTCTGCACCATTGGAAAACAGCGATTTTCAAACCATCTTAATAAATAGTAAAAAAATTCCAAAAAATGTAAAATTTGGTCTCCAAGCACATTTTAATATAGATTGAACATCTAACGGTTTAAAAATGTCGTTTGAAGTCAATTTGATAGGTTTTAGAGTCGCGCTCACGAAGGACTTGGTGAGCTTAGGAGCACCCTAGTTCTACTCTATCTAGTACGAGTTCTTCATCACAGTTGTCAGTAAAAATACTCAGTCTCACCAATTTGCATCTCTGTTCATCCTCAGCCGAAACGTGTATCATTGGCATTGACGTATGTGGGTGGGTGGGTGGTGGTGGTGGGGACGGGGTGGGTGGGTCCCTGATATAACCATCTAATATCTCCTCTCTATCTATAGCAGAATAGAAGTAATATAGCATGTCAGATAACTAACCATATATATATATGCAGTCCAATCAACATATTTTTTCAAAGTTCTCATACTCTATAAATCAGTATATCCCCACTTTTTTTATCCATATATAGCCCTATTATTTATCTCAGCAATCAAACAGTAGGTCTTCCACACCATTGAAGTATTGCCCTTGACAGCCCCATCTATATCTGTACAGGCATGCATATCAGATGTATCAGAAACAAGTACAGCACATAATCAATTCCTTGAAAAGAATCTCTCTTTTTGTTTTTGTAAATTCTTCTATTTCATCGTTTATGTTAATTAAATTAATACTGTGCAGTGCCGGCTCAATAAACCTAGTGGCTCTGTTATTTTCTTATATCTCATGTCTTAACTGAAATCGCATAATGGAACTATGATATATTTTACACTAACCACTAATATTTGATTCTGACTTTTACTTATTCGCTATGCTGTTTATCTTTAAGCTCCTCTCTTAATTGGACAATAAATTTATGATTGATTTATTGATGAATTAGTCAACTACTAACATCAAGTTCTTACTTAATGAATAAACTACTAAAAAATACATTAACTCCTGAAGGATGAATATTTTGGAACTATTTCATAGTATTTTAAGGAAAATGCCTGTAATATTCTTTTGAAGATGCTTTTGGTTTTTGTGATTTTTCTATGTTTTAGTGATTTGTGGCTTGTAATATTTCTTTTTGATACTCTAAAAACGGTACTAGCTGTTTGGTATCAAATAAAAAAGATAAATAAATAAACTGTGAAAAAACCAAGATATAATTTTCAAATTTCTATGCCTCCGTCGCCAATTTATAAACTGGCAAATTTAATTATCTCAAAATAGACAATCCAACAAAGGGGGAAAACAAATATTCTCCACCTGGAGTTCTTGAACAAAGTATAATATTGGTTTTTAGTCAAAATGTGTCCAAGAGATTTGCTATATTTCTGAGAAAATTCGGCTCGTCTTAGACTCCGTTTTAATTTTCTATGCTAATATTATTGTGAATAATTATTATCAGATTCTAATAAAAATAAGCTGGCCTGAAAAAAATATCAGACTCTAATAAAAATAGACAAACTTGTTCATCAGGAATATAATAGGCTTGATAAAAGTTTTGACCTGATTTTGAGATCAACAAAAATGCATGTTTAGCTATCTCATAGGATATATATACACTCGAAAAAGGCCGTCTAGGCATCCTGAAAGACCTCATCGCCTCCGTTTGAAACCAAGCTGCTACTTTCGGTTTTAAAAATGGCTTTTTTGTGAAGTATGAGATGAAATTTGCCAAGATTTTTTTTGTGTGTAGATTTGGCTATAAATTAATTAAGCGACAAAATACCTTTTAGAGGAGAATGTGGATAAGAAAAATATTAGAAATGCTCACTTATATATAAAGGTGATATATAATTTAATTAGCACACATGCACCTGACTAAGCTTGCCAGGGGCTTACTAATTAGCCTGACCCAGCCAGACTGTTAACTCAATTTTCTTTATATAATATGGTTATCAAAAGTATTCTATTATCCACGTGCTATCCGTTGTTCGTACGTACTTCGTAGTTCGTACCCCCATGCATGTATAATTAATCTTTTGTTTTATTAATGAATCCTTAATTTTTATATATTATCATATAAGAGTTTAATATATAGAATTTAAAATTATATGGATATTAAATAAAATATATATGGAGTTCTTCGAAGTTTAAACTTATGTAATATATATTTTTTGTATAATTCAAAATTAAGAGTACAAATATGATAATGTAAAATATTTAGTGAAACAGTAACAACAAAAAACTATAATGATGATGATGATAATAATAATAACGATAGAAATCAATTATGACGATGTTGATCATAATATTATTTATTAATAATGATGGTAATTATTGTGATAAATAAGTCATACCTCTAAAATTTTTGATTGGACTCATTTCGTTAGAATAATAAGATTAGCTTATTCTATTTCTTTCATATTGGTGGATACAGGACGAAACTAGATAATTTAAATTAAGGGGTTAAATGTAAAATACATAATATGTGATATATATATATATATGTTAAATTTGAACTCATCAATCAATGACCACAAAATAGAATTCTAACTAGACTACAAATACATATTTAGCATTTTTTTAAGAGAGACAACCAAATAAAAACTTAAAATAAAATTATATTAAATTTCAATATACATTATTAAAATTTAAAATTATAGTGATAGCTAAGTACCTAGCTATGTGTTTGGCTGTAGATCCCTAAGTAGACAAACGACATAAAATTCCACCAAAACGAATTAAAATCTCTTAAAGCATAAAGAGCATATACATGCATATTACATAAGAAACAAGAGGGGGAAGAATAATACAACCACAAAGAGAGAACAAAATGTGTAAAAGCAAAACAAGGAATGTCAAGGGAGATACAACGAAAGAATTTTACCACCTTTCTTTTATTCTTATTATTATTTTGGTTTCGTTGCGGTTTATGGATTTTGCAAAATCCATATTTTCTTTTCTTCAGAGAACTAATTGCTTCGTGCTCATATATTACTTAATAATAATTATCATTGACCTTCTATTTCAGCACTGACTATAGTGACAAATCAATGTTCGGGTTCGGTTTGGCGAGGTTAAATATTCGTGATTCGGGTATAATTTGGGTACAATTCGGGAATGATTCAGTACAACAAGAAAGAAAAAAAAAACCCAAAAAAATCGTAAAAAAAAAATTCGCATTTTTTTCGCGTTTTTTTCGCGAATAATTCATCAACTCGCTTTTTATAAGCGTTTTATTCGCGAATAAAACGTATTATACATTTTTCTACATTTTATTCGGAGTTCGGTTCTATAACGTCGAAAAAACAAATTATACGCGAATCTTGTCACCATGGCACTGGCCGTGTGACTCACGAGTTATCCATTTCATGATATAATAGTAAATGGGAGGAGTAGAACTAGGGTGCTCTCGAGTTCACCAAGTCCTTGGTGAACTCAAGTCCAAAACTCATCGGATCGGCTTCAAACGACGAATCCGACTGTTGAAACCCG
Source organism: Carex myosuroides (assembly GCA_028015225.1). Lineage (NCBI taxonomy): Eukaryota > Viridiplantae > Streptophyta > Magnoliopsida > Poales > Cyperaceae > Carex > Carex myosuroides. Next base: position 1,947,698 of record CM051489.1, on the reverse strand, counting down.
TCTACCTTACGAGTGATGCATCTACATGCAAAAATTTTAAATTTTGAAATTAATTTTGCATAGAGTCAAGTGGTCAAAATTAGAAGGTTAATAACTTAATTTTAATGCATTCATTTTTTGACGTTTTTTGACCACTTGACTCTATGCAAAATTAATTTCAAAATTTAAAATTTTTGCATGTATATCCATCACTCGTAAGGTAGACGGGTTTCAACGGTCGGATTCGTCGTTTGAAACCGATCCGATGAGTTTTGGACTTGAGTTCACAAGGGCTTGATAAACTCGAGAGCACCCTAGTTCTACTCAAATGGGAGAACATTAGAACAAGATAGCAAAACGGGTCGACTATTTGCCATCCGCTGTTACCGATCCAAATAAGAGATACAAATGGCGAGTTATCCTGATTTTTTTTTAAAATGAGCAAGGTTATATGATAACATGTATATTAATGTATATTACGTAACGGCCGTGCTATGAATTCATATTTTTATTTTTATTTTATTCAAATATATAGTTTATTTGAATTATTAAACGTGATTTTGATATGAAAATGTAATTACAGATCAAATATTATATTTTTTATAATTTTTTATTATTTGTTTAGATAGGTTGAAAATCATTACTTTTGAATGGAAGTACATTTTCATATGAAGAACACGTTTAACTGTTCGGATCGAATATTTGAACTTTTTAATTGAGATATAGATTTACAATACGGATCGATCAGTAATATGCATATTACCATAGTCTCACTCATAAAAAATTATCAGATCTTGCGAGTAAATATTTGTACCACCGATTTTTTCCAACCGGACGGGATGAGTTCAGATCTGATCGGTAACTCAAATTTATAGTTTATATTCGGACCGTCTAATCAAAATCCAGATCAATCCGGTCTGAGGTGGAATACATGAGATTCCTTTAATATTTATGTCAAAGAAGATCAATAGGTCTGGATTTAAACTCAAATTTTAGTTTCCTCAGGTGAACTATTAATTTGGTTTTTTTGAACAATTGATTTGTTTTTTTTTATTAACACTCTGGTTAGTTCACACGAGATGAAAGGGAAAGAAGGTGAAGAATAAGGGGAAAGGGAAAGGAACAGAAAAGAAAGTTACTATATTTTACATTCTCTTGTTCGGTTCATCTCATTTACCTTCGTTTCACTCCAATTTGAAGATTAACCAAATAAAAGCCTCCCCGAGGTTAAAAAAATTAGTTAAAAAAGTAACATCCATTAACTAATTCTCTCTTATGGAAATGAATAAATTGTTTATCTCAATCTGACATTTTATTTTTTTCTATTTCTAAAATTAAAAAGTTTCACACTAAAGGAAGGTTCGGTTTGACAAAAGAAGCTCTACAGCTAAAAATTGCAAGAATATTCCACTTCAACACAACAGATAAAGTAATACTCTGATGTTCTTTGGATCTCTCAACCCTAGCCTCTAAAAAATTAATATGTAATTAGCACTTGTTCCCAAGTGCGCTTTTGACTTTAGAAAAAAAAAATGAAGAGCAACTTCCTGGGAAGCTTCTAAGAAACTAAGCAGCGAAGATCAGGGTAAACATATTAACAAAGCTAGTTTTGATTCATGCAAGGCATCAATTACATACTTGTTTTATTTTCTCTATTGAAAGTGCACTGCGTAAAGTCAAACTAACACTGTCAATTTTTATATCAGAGACCGATGGAATCTCGTCCCTTGAAGCCTCTAAGTTCAGGGATCCAATGTCAAACATTTTCTCGTTGACTTTCACTAATTAATATTTATTATGTAATTCCAGTTCCATTTATTTTGGGATGTGGACAATAATTGTTTGACTCCACGTAATAATTCTTTTTGTCCGAAATTCAATGAACTTTGTAGAAGTCAATCTATTTCATAAAATTATACAATTTACAACACTAAAAAATAGTTGCCTACCATACCTACTAAGGAATTGCGTATAAAAATAGCTTTTACAGTTGTCAACTGTCATCTTTAAGAAAACTCAATGGCGCATGTAAGACTTCAAATGTATTCAATTGAAATGTAACTCAAAGCTTAATTCATTCATTTAGTAAGATTCTCATTTTTAATTCACTCAAAATATATTATTATGTTATTTTGGTATTTAATTTTAAAAATATAGCCGTTAACATAACATAAGATTCTCATATTTTAATATAAAATATTATTTTTAAATATCTTTAATAAAAATTGATAATGAAATAAATTTTATATAGAAAAGAACAAATATTACTTAATTACTTCTTTATAAGTTAATAGGACAATGAATACACAAAAAGTCAATAATTAGATTCATTCAGAGTTCAAGTATTAATTGAGTTTAAATAAGTTCAAGCTTAATATGAGCAAAAATCTTTATGAAGATCAGTTGCGCATAAATTTTAATACATATTGGACGGTTCTTATCGAAAATCATGCCTCCCCAAAACCGAATTGAATCAAACAAGGCCCAAAACCGAATTGAATCAAACAAGGCCCTTGTTTCTTGGCACAAGCCCAATATGTTGCCTAAATGCATCCAGAGCCATCCGCCTATCTGCCGCCTTTAAATTTCTTTCATATCAATCCGGAAATTGGATCAAGGAATCTGAGTAGCAAAGGAGTTGTAAAGGTCACCTAAAAAGAGGCTTTCGTAATATATTTACAGCCCGAAATTTCTTTCTTCTGGGCCTTCTTTAAGACCAATGATATCAATACAGAAGGTAGAGTGAGTCTATGGTACTATGCATAGTACGGATTGGTCCGTAATATGAATTAATATTTTCGTTTTCAAAATTTTAACGTCGATTTTAACTATTCAACATGATTTTCATATGTATATGTACTTGCAGACTGAATTTTATTTTTAGATTATTTTTACTATTTCTTAAGATGGGTAGAAAATCACTTGATCTGAAAATTCTGGACCATCCAAAAATAGTGATTTTTTACCCATCTTAAAAAAAAAGTAAATAAATTCTAAAAAATATAAAATTTATTCTGCAAGTACATATAGATATGGAAATCATATTGAACATTTCGGATCGACCATTTAAATTTTAAAAATAAAAATATTGCTCCGTATTACGGACCACTTCTCAATAATTGTCTAGTAAAAAAAGATAAAAGGCCAACGTGGAACTAAAAAATTTAGATAAGGGGGTGAAACATAATATATAAAAAATAAAAAATGTGGTAGAAAAAATGTGAATCTTGCCTCCATTTGATTTCATTAAACCAGTTACATATGTTTGTAACTAAATGAGATGATCATAAGTTATAATTAAGACCTTGAGAAGAGAGAGCAAAATAAACAAATACAGTTCACCATATAAATTGGAACAAATTTCCTTAATTTTGACAACTGATCTCGTCTTAAAAGTGTTTTGCTTGTAGGCAAGGTATAATGTGCCTTAAAAAATTTCTAGATGATGAGCCATTTCAATACGATTGGTACCTTAAGTTGTAAACCAAATAAGGACCTGTTCGGCGCAAGAAGGGGAATAGGCGTGGGCACAGAAATTGAACAAAATTTTACTGTGCATGTGGGGAAAAAAAAGTTCAATCAGAGTGAAATTTTTTTTTCCCATGGGCACAGTAACGTGCCGAACAGGCCCTAATACGATACAATGGATTTACAAGAGTCAGAGCTATAGGTGCTTGTGGGAAGGAACATTCTGTCTTTACGTCTCATGCATCTACACTTACATAATAATAACATGATTAAAGTAGTTTAAATTAAACCTTTTATGGTACAATGCCAGCAATTAATTTTGCATATCTACACCCCTTCAGTAGTCAGTACTCAGTACTGATCTCAGCTGGATGAATATACAACGGGGATGTATTTGTCATATAAACAGGTGAGTATTAAATTAATTAATATTATGGCGAAAGATTAAATGATAATTAAATAAGTTCAAGTTTGATATATTTAATAATACATCTGTAATTTCTAATTTGAACAATAATTTCTAAGATATTACATAAATTTATATAATAGATGGATTTATGTCAAAACAATCCATAGTTATTAACATTATTAAAACTTTATGAGATCAGATCAGTTTCCCCAAAATAGTTATATGTTAATTAAAACTTCATATTTGTTAATATCGGAAAAAATTGATCTCACACAGATTTGACATGTGACAAACCGAATTATCTTTTTATTGTGATTCTTTACTAATAAGATTTTAAATTTCTCGAGGAAGTGATGATTAATCATAATTATCGAAACAATAAATGTAATATTATTAAATATATCATAATTACCAAATTTGCCAATAAGGAAATTCATTTCGAATACAACTTAAATCAAATATATTATCTTTCATTGGACTTGAGTTCAAGGAAATTAAACCTGATTGGTGATTAATGTTAAGCGTAGGGTTGATGATCAGATGATCGCAATTTGCAACAACAAAAAAAAACAAAAAAAAAAAACAAGGAAAATCAACAACATGATGTCACTGGATCAATCGTTCAATACAAAAGGTAGAGTGAGTCTTGGTACTATACATAGTACGGATTGGTCCGTAATATGAATTAATATATTCGTTTTTAAAATTTTAACGTTGATTTCAACTATTCAACATGGTTTCCATATGTATATGTACTTGCAGACTAATTTTTTTTTATTTTAGATTATTTTTACTATTTCTTAAGATGGGTAGAAAATCACTTGATCTGAAAATTCTGAACCATCCAAAAATAGTGATTTTTTACCCATCTTAAAGAATAGTAAATAAATTCTAAAAAATATAAAATTTATTTTGCAAGTACATATACATATGGAAATTATATTGAACGGTTCTGATCGATCATTTAAATTTTGAAAACGAAAATATTGCTAAATATTACGGACCAATCCATGCTATGCATAGTACCATAGACTCACTCCAAAAAATATATGCAAGGTAATGATCTGTCACTCATTATTCATTACATGCCAAAGTGAAAAGATCACCAAGCGACGAGAGTACAAAATCAGCGGTTAGATTTTACCATATCAGAAAGTGATAATATACGGTATATATTATGCATAGTATCAATAAAATGGGCTATGGATTTCAATTTTTGAGGCTCAAACAGTTGATTAAGTCGCTAAATTCAACTTTTGTATCGATTTTGTAGAAAATTAAATTTTATATAATTACAATATACTTTTTATTATTTTCTTCGGTAAAGATGAACGATTTTTTATTTTGAGGTTATTCTTGTTGGTACGGCTAGAAGTAGTCTTCTCTCTGTCAAAAATAGTAACAAATTTTTTATCTACATAAAATTTATTTTCTTATAAAAACTTATACTTGGATCAAATTGAGCAGCTTGAATCGGCCGTTGAGTACAAAATTCAATGCTCGTGAGATGGTACTATTCTTGTTGTTATTTCTTTTTCTCCTTCACGCAACTTTGTTGTAATTAAACTGATAGCCGCTATCAGGGTTTCAAAAAAAAAAAAAAGAGGGTGATATACATAGCAGTATAGCACATAGAATGATTCATTTTGAAGCTGTAACGCCAAGAAGGTGCTATACATAGCACCAGAGATTGATTCATTATATCAAACACATCCTAACAAATCTTAATTGATTTTATTAATCATTTAGGCTTGTATTATACAATTCACTGATGAGGAGAAATTCAATGCTCATATTTCTTGCACTATCATGATTATAATTTTCTTTAAAAAATAATTTAATCTTTAAATTTCAATTGATAAATATGAAATGTTAAACTTGTCACTCGGTCCTTGAAAGAGTTGAAATCCGGCATGCCTGGAGGTGGAACGACATGATTCAAATCTGCTGAAATCCAAAATCATGAACAGTACCGCTGAAATTCCTGAAATTCTGAATCCAGCCGTTGAACTGTTTCGAGATACGTGCACAGAAAAACCAGTTGTTTGGAGATGCGTGCACAGAAAAAGTTGAACGGTTGGATTTGGAATTTCAGGAATTCCAGGGATACTGTTCATGAACCAAGGATTTCAGCTGATTTGAATCCGGAACGACATGGATTATGTATGTTTTCAGGTTGGAGTTCTTCTCTTCGCATGTTGTCAGAGGGATAGAAAGCAGAAGATGGAAAAGAAGTGTTATGAAGAAATAAGAGCCCATTTTTATTATAGACATGAGAAGGATGGAGCAGATATATGTTCCAATTAAGCACATTGTTTTGTATTTATAGTTGTTTACTGGTGGAAGTATGCTTGAGTGATCACAATTTATGAATAGAAAAATTATGTTATTTCAGATAAATTATGTTATTTCAGATAAAATTTTGTTACATTACAATGAACTGAAATGTAGACCGAAACTCATTTCTCAAATTCGAAATAAATTAAACCTATATTACAACGCAAATATATAGAAAAGAGCAGGAATAAATGAAAAAAATTGCGTGAAGAACAAACTTTTTCTCAATAAGCAATACTAACAAAATGATTCCTATAATTTCAATTTGCTAAAATCAACCTTTTTCACAGGGTACGTGTAAGCTTCATAGTTTATTTGCTGACCTAGGGTGCTTAGCTTCGTAAGAGTAGTAATCAGATCAACCTGTCAAAGATTTGTTCAGAGAAAATCAGAAAGGAAACATAAAATGACAAAAGCTTTCAACTCAAATGGCACAACCAAAGCTAGTCCTTGTCAACTATTCATCTAATGTTAAGATGAATTTGCAAAATTATGCTAATGTGTGATTCAAATCATCGATGAGTCTGGATGTGTCAAAGTAAAAATTTGGAAACCTTGATCAACCAAATCATTTTTTGGAAATTGAGCATTAATTTTGGACACGGGGCCTAGTGTTTGTTGCATAGTCTTCTCATTGTTATGTGAGAAGACTCATTTTTATTTCAATTCCACAGTGCATGATGCAAGGATCAAATAAGATCAAAGCTATTTCAGTAGTGCCCTGTCAGGCACATATCCCAAACACAGTATATAAACTACAGTAAGCTGTGGTCCTCATCATTCATAACAAAATTTGAAAATCTTAGAAGGCTTTGGTAGAATTATGTGGCATAACACACATAACAATTTTGACCTTACTACTAATATAAGACACAGTATACCAACATAGATCAGTCCTCATAATGAAATGGATATGGTCTAGTCAAAATATGTCAAACCTCATAATCAGTTTGAGACACGGTCTCTCTGCTACGTTGATACTTTTCTACCCATGGTAGTACATCCCGATCCGATGCCAATAGGGTTTCTGTTGCCAATTGGTCAGGTCCTAGGAATGCTGACATCACCGCAAGCTAGGAAAAAAAAAAGAAAAAAAAAAATTATGCATACAGAGTTCAGAGCCTCAGATTTTGTGTTTGTTATAATTGTACTGTATAAAGGAAAAGGCCATAATCTATCCAGAACCAACTGGGTCATTTTTATTTGTCTTTATTTTCTGGGGTACTTTTTTAAAATTATTTGTTTCTTTTATAGTTACTAAGTACTGGCAAGACAGGATACTTTGTTCACTCAAAACTCAAACATAATCCTAATGTGCAAAATTGATATACTAGACTGTTTCAGTACAAATCAGCTAGTAGTCTAGAACTGCAATCAATGGCCATTATGAAGGGTATGTCTATCCAATTTCTCTACAGAAACTAATGCACTGGTTTATGATCATACCTGACAAAGGCTAGTTTTGCAATGGCACTACAAACAAGCCGCCAAAAATAAATTCATGAAAAAGAGTACCTGACGGGGACCAAGTCCAATGGCTATGAATTTACTCTTCATGTCCTGTACAGATGCTTTGTCCCACTGAGGTATCCTACCTTCTGGATCAGGATCTTGAGTGTCTGATCTCCCAAATGTCCTGTCAAACAACCCCCACTATCGAAACAGAAAAGAGTAATTTCTAAATTAGTGTTTATATTTATACATTTTTGTTTTTAAGTGTTACAATTACTAATCCACTAGCATCTCTATTATATCCGATTTTGGATTCAGATCATTTCAGGTTATAAAATAACAAGCTGAATTTTGGTAGTTCAAGTTAAGACCTTTTCCTTTAGTTAGATTAATTTCAAAATTTTATCAGCTATAGTTCTCCTCTGGCTTTTCCTGGTTTTCCTTAATAGGTTTTATGAACTTCTATCGTTTGAATAAAACTTAAAATATATAGGAAAATAATATAACCCATACCTGACCATTAGAACCATACGCCGAATACAGTGTCCTACCTTTTTCTTCATTGCCACCACACTTCCGAATTGCAGCATCAAGAAATGTCTTCTTTACTGCCGATTGTGCTGTTCAATAAAGCAAGCAAAAAAGAAGGATACTTTCAAAATAACCAAATTACCAAGGATAACGCAACAGGTTTTGTACTGCTTTTGTGAGGTTTAATTAATACTGGTATGTACTGGAAGTAAGAACTTTGATCCTGCTTCTACACATTTGAGGCATTGAAGGTTCACTTGAGGGTAAATTTAGAATCAGATTTTAGTGAAGCTTAGTTACACAGTCAAGGCTTTTTAAAATTTGATTTGGGCTAACTGCAGATTTAGGACTGATGGCAAGCACTTGGACACCAGAGACATAGTCGTGACTTGTACAATTAGAAAAAACAAACTAAAAGGAAAAATTATAGAAAAATGCAATTGAACATTGAAATAAAAAATTCAGATTCAGTAGTGAATAAAAAATAACCTGCAAATTGTATAAGGTCCGCATAAGAAATTGGACCTCCTTTGGAATAAGAATCAATCTCCTTTTTCGCTTCTTCCACCAGACCCAATGCTGATGCAAGGCCGCTATTTTCAGGCCGGCTTATTTCTGGACTTTTTTTGAAAAGGATAACAAATATTTTACAAAAAAAAAAAAGACAAAATAAAAAAATTCAGCCAGATATAATTAAGGACTATATTCTACAGTAACACCCCATTTCACAGTAGTGGGTCTTACATGATTATAGTAAGCTTACCAGATATTCCACCTCTATTATGTTAGAGAAATGATTCAAGCATACTGCATACTAGGTTTTCATGTTTATTTTTGGTAAGGCAGCGGATAACAGACACACAAAATGATTGGCATGGCATCAAAATCCAACATTTTGTATTGTTGTATTTGAAATATATACACATGAAAAAAGAGAAAACAAAAATTCTACCTTAGCCTTATTGATCCATTTGGTCCGCCAGATTTTGTGGCCTAAATCATAATTGAATAGACTCAATTTTGACAGAAATAATAAAAAGATATATTATCTTAGAATAGTATTCAGTAGGTCACCTTGTCATATGTCATAGCATCATTTAGTGCTAGTTTTAGAATAGATGGGACAAGATCAGGACTTGCCTACAGATGATTAGGAGCTTAGATTAGAGAGAGAAAGAAATTGCATATCTCGTTAAACAGATAATAACATACTAATTCTTACTCTGATGGCCTTGTAAAGGGTGTCTTTAATGCTGGCTGCGCAAAAAGATGACCAATTAAAGCTTATCTTTTATTAGAGACCAAAAAAGGAAATAAAATGTAGAAATTTGCCCCCGAGTTTCGAATTAAAATGGTTCAATATAAGTTAGAACCCAGTAAATTCTATGATCAACCTCTGGCATGTCACACTCTTTCAATAATCAACACTAAAATAATATGTAACTTTAAAGGACGTACATTGGAATTCAGACCGTTGTCTGCGTTGAATTAAGTCAGCTGCTTCAGCTTCTTTTGTAAATTTTCCGGAGTTTGCAATCATTTCCTGACAAATAACTGATAATTAGCCAGCAAGAAGAAGTTTTCACTATCCTAATATGCACTTGGTTGATATGAAATGACCATTCTAATCACATTTATTTCTTAACTATGGGTATAAATTTGAAGTTTGAAATTTGGTACTGTTGGCTTCTCAACTTCCAATTTAATAGTTATACTACATAGACTAGAAGAGATTAGTGTCAAAGGAGTTGGATAGGAGTACTCCATACCAAGCCGACAACAGTACCAAAGGTGCCGACTAAATCCCTTCGTCTCAACTGCCATTGCTCCCCTCTTGATCTATCAAGAGTGCACCGAACCTGATTTTCACCATATGAAATACAAATATTTTTTTAATAAGAACAGAAAAATGAGATAGCGACAAAATATCTTATAAATTAAATAAAACAAGTACAGCAAGAGATTGTGAACTCTGGAACTTAAAACACAGAGAAAGTGAGAATTGATAAGGAAGATGTACATGCAAATGTCGGGATGTGGAGAAAGGGGGAGAAATCTGAGAGAAAGAACGCGAGGAGAGAGATGGGAGGGTGGAGAGAAAGGAGATACCCTCCATAATAGTGTGATGTAATGTAATGTTTTAGTTCTATGCCTACTCGAAATAACGGAATCAGTAAAGGGGTTTAGTTGTATGCCTTGTCGAAATAACGATAAGGCGGTCGATACCAAGGCACCTCTCATCCACCCAAATGGATATCATGTCAGTCGACTCGTTAGTACTGGTTTTTCTTAGGAGTTTTGGGGTCAGTACTCAGTTGTCTACTTGTCTTGCCAGGTTTTTATAGACTGATACAAAATTAAGATAGTAGCGTTCTAAGTCAAATTAAATAAGATTTATGTGATGTTCATTCTGTAATTTTTAATATTAATTCTTAATTTATTACTCTACTACCTCCCTATTATTGATATTTATTTTCTCTATTTATTATTACAATTTGTAACCTATAAATAGAGATCTTGTAATATTGTATGATACTTACAACATACAAAAGTAGAGAATAAAATTTTGTTATTGCTCTCTCTGTCTCTTTTGTTATTTATTTTATTTTTTGTTGCAATTTCATTTACAACATGTTATCAGAACGACTTTTTCGGAAGAACTTGCAAAGTTATCATGTAAGTAATTTGTATGATTGATTATTATATCTTTCATTAATTTAAATTTTTTATTATATTTGTTTTAGTTTATAAGAATCATCCCTTGAAGTGAATGATGGAATAATAACATGAATTTATTATCGAAACTAAAAGTTTATCAAGAACTCTAATTCGTATTACCAGAATAGAATAATAACCTGAAGTTATCATTAGAATTATTTAGAACCCAAAGTTCTATTAGAAATTTTAGTATAAAATTAATATAATAACTAGCAGTTATTATAAGAAACTAGATGAATAATAATAACCTGAAGTTATTCTCAATTAAAAACCTGAAGTTTTATTAGAAATTTTCATATAAAATCAATATAATAACCAGAAGCTATTATAGGTCATTGGATGAAAATATAATCGAAGTTATTTCAAATTAAATTTTATAATTGTGCAGTCAAGTAATTTAATAACCAAAAATTATTAAATAAATATTTTATTATAATCTGAAGTTATTAATACATTTAAATTTATTTATTTATCTTCCTTTTCATTTATCATAATATGAAGTTATGATATAAATAATTTGAAGTTAATATGTATCTATTTTGTAATAGATATGATAAATCTAAGAAAGCTTGACTTTGCTGTCCTTAACCATGTCCATGTGCCATTTGGTTAAGGTAAAACAATGTAAATCTTGAAAAAGGTCATTTTCACCGTTGATACTCCGTGCAGTCACTTGAGACACATGCATGTGTCATTTGGGCGACAGTCTATGGGCGGAGAGCAGTTTGGGTTCAATGGGTTTCAGGACTGTCCGATATGCTTTAAGATTCATGCACACGAATTATAAAGCAAACACAAAAATTACGAATGCAAATCTTAAAGCAGCGAATCTTAAAGCAGATCGGATGGTCATCGAACCCATCGAACTCACTCTGAGTCCAATGAGCATGGGACCCAAATTGACCTTGGGTGGGCGAGAAATCTCTTGAATAAAAAAAGGTTGCTTCTTGCCCCGTAGGAAGCAAGTACTCGCAAAATTCCTCAACCAGGCTTTATTAAGCCGGTAGCGTCTAAGAAATAATTTAGATTTTAACACTTCAGCGGGAATAAAGCTAACTATAAAACATGATACCACTATAATTTTCAAGACTATTTTTTTTTTCAATTTTTAAAACACCAAATCTGCTTTGTCTTCCACATTCGCTGCACGACTTTATAGCTAGTTGACATAAGAAATACAGCATACAATAAAATGCTTCATCGCCGCTATTTAGGAAGTTCCGGCTTGACTTGTTTACTCATTTTGTCAATCCTCCACATTTCATTTGCAAGTAGACACTATTGCTATGCGTCCAGTATAACGCCTAACAAATTCAAACCCAAACACAAACACACAATGTGCGGGCATGCATGCACACAAGCACACCTAGATGCGACATGCACATACACATCCACACAGAGAAACAGAGCGACAGAATTGACACAAAGCTTGTAATTAATCCTATGGCACATTCAATTCCAAATTAAGGCCACAATGCATTCATCAAAACTGTCCCCTCCATACAACTCAGTAATTTCATTTGGGTTTGCCTGTAAGTGAAGGAACTTCACCGTTGGTTTTCCCTACGCTTCACATACCGCGTCCTGTCATTGTACCGGGGTCTGTCTTGTGCTCTTTGTGGGACAGGTTCCACCCTTTTCTGCCTCTCAGGAGACCTCTGAACTATTTCTCCATTTACAAACAATTCAGCTGCCAAAAAGCAAAATACCATTAAACTAAAGCAAAGATATATTCCTGGTTTAAGCTTTGCTAACTCCTCTTTTTCCTTTCTATTTGATACAAGCCAGGAAAAGTGAAAGCCAAATTGTACTATAATTGCAGAACAAAAGGTTAATTAGACAAAATTGGGTTAGTAGATGAAGGAATTATTGCATGAGTGGGGTATAGTTGAGGTCTGGATGTAATTGATTTAAATGCTTGCTTGGAATTTATCATATCAGTCCTGAGTCCAAATCGGCTGAAATTCCAACCCAGATTTCAGGACCCTGAAATCCGGGACTGGGATTTCAGCGGATCCCAATTCATCAGTCCTAGAATCAAGCAACAAGTGGTCAAGTATTGTATGTACTAGCTGAGACTTGTAAACAAGAAATATTTTTTTTACTGTAAATCACACAACAAATATGAAGCAATGTAATGCTATCTTGTAACTCACACCACTCTCATCCGAAGAACATCACTCTACTTATGCTAACCTTGTGTTTATTTTTAATTAAATTTATGTATAATTTACAATAATAAATAGCAGAATGTCTACCACAAGCACCAATTTAGAAAACAACAACAAGAGGGCCTGATTACTGTTTTTTGTTTTTAATTTTTATACACCAAAATGGGGACAACAATATTTACAAAGCAATTACCTCCATAGTCCTTGTTCTCAGCATCAACATATGAATCAGGAAGCACAAATAACACACCAGGAAGACCTGTTCGATTTTGAAAAACAGGAAAATAAATAAATAACTTGTGGTTGACTCGACTCACCTTTCATACTAAACTATACAACAACCGTGACATTTACTTTGTTCCATTAGTAAATACCTTCAAGCTTAGCAGACGTCTCTTCTGAAATTTCACAACCGAATCCAAAGTAGCGCTCACAGGATACATTGTAGATGCGCTTCTTTGCTTCCTCTTCGCTGTTTTAACAAAACACAAGAGTACATTAGAAAAAGACTTCCACAGAAGTAAGAAAAATTAGGAGAAAATTTGTTACCTTCCAACAACTTGGGCCAGGGTTTGGATGTAGCAATCAATCATCTGCTGTTTTGTTGCCCCCTCGCCGCCTGGCTTATCCATCACTATCAACCAGTGCTCATAATCACATCCAGGGAAAAGCGGGGCCAGATCTGCAGGAGGTCTCTCATTCTCGATTCTTCTCGCCATACACCTCACCGACTCTGTCCGAACTCGCGCCACCATGGCAACTCGGGATTGGTATAGAGGCTTCGGAGCGGGGCTGAAGGTGAGGGAGCGCTTGGAGAGGAAAGGTGCTGAGCGGAGTGAGGTGGTGAATAACATTGCTCCGGTGGCTGTGGTTGCCATGGGAGATTTTTCGAGGGTACGGAATCCTCGACGATGACGCAGAAGAGGAGGAGCAGGGTTTTAGCCGTTTAGGAATTAGGATAGGGTTTTTACAGATTTTTATTTTTTGCTTTCAGAAGGAGATGATATTTGCTTTTGGGCAGGAATAAGGGGCCGTCCGATGGGCCGTGGACCAAATTTGGTCCGCTTTCCAGTATTTACCGTCTGATTTACATTAAGAATCGTGTGCACAGCTTCAAAGGTCGCACATATCAACTTCACACGAATCTTGGATCAAACCTAGGCTACGTACTTGCATCGGACTAATTTTGGTCCAATGCCAATTGGACGCGCTTCGCTTCTGGGCCGGGTCTGGTTGTTTTCTTAGGACACTGTTGAAGCCCAACTGTTGATTTTTTATATTGGGGGAATTTCACGTATATCCTTCAAAAGTTTCAATATTACATATTTATCCCTCCAATATCAGTAATTACATATTTATCCTTGAAAATTGTAAAAACTCACATATTTGTCCAATCTAACTCTATAACATATCAAATACCTCCAAAAATAATTACATAATATTTTTTTAAACTTTAAAATTAATTTTATAATATTAATTAATAATATATTGACCATTATGCCCCTTCGTTTCCGTCTTTTTAGTCCACCTGAGTTCTATTCTCTCTAAGACGTCAAACCTCTTGCCTCTCTCTCCAACTGAAGATGGAAAAATTAAAGTAGCGAGAGGTGACAAAAATTTATGAGAGAGGAGGCGACGAGGGAAGACAGGGAGAAATTTGTGATTTGGCACGTTTGGAAAAAGAGATGGAAGGTTTGGCGCCTTAAAGAGAAGAGAACTCAGGCATACTAAAGAGACATAAATGAAGGGCATAATGGTCAACATATTCTTGATTAATATTTAAAATAAATTTTAAGTTTTTAAAAAATATTATTTAATTATTTTTGGAGATATTTGATATGTTATAGAGTTAAATTGGACAAATATGTGAGTTTGTACAATATTTAAGGATAAATATGTAATTATTGATTTTGGAGGGATAAATATGTAATATTGAAACTTTTGAGGGACATACATGAAATTCCCCCTTTTATATTCAAGGGTCGCTTCGACCTACCAAATTAATTATTATAATCTTCTTCTTTTTTTCTAATAATGACAGTAAAGTTTAACTCGAATGATATATATATTTTTAACGATACTTTGGAAAAACGATAAATCATTAAGTAGCGCTTAAGTAGAGATTATTGAAACCCTTATCTAACTGTATTTAAAAAAAATAATGTGTGTTTGAATATTTACAAGAATTACATAAACTTGGGAATATTTTATTTACCGTCAAGTTTAATAAAATCACAGACACTTGATTTCTTATAGGTACAACCGAGATCCATAATTTTTTTTATTTCATTAATTCAAATCTTTTATTGTTAGTTATGTTCTAAAAGTTATCTTATGTTAATTGTTTTTACATGTTATGTTTATGAATTGGATGTTATATGCATTTTATTTTATGAATTTTATGTTTATCTTTAGAAGTGTTAAAAAAGATGCTCTTAGTTTTGAAATACGAAACTTTATATGATGACAAACATAAATCTCTAAAATGTTCACAAAACTTGGTTATTAGCATGAAATACTAATACACCATAATAAGTTTGTCATGTTTATTAAAGTACATTGTAGTTCTATAAATATTGATAAAAGCTTATTGTTTAATAACATGAGTGTATGAAAAGTTTCATATATTGAACAGATCTAACGAATGAAAATATTATATGAATTATATTAGTGTCATTAATGCTTTCATCGTGTCTCAGAATTCTTAAATATGAGATGTATTTTTTTTTCACATGAGAAGTATATAATGTAATTAATATTTAAAGCTACTTATTACTAATGGTGATAAAAATATTAGTTCTTTGTATATAACTTGTGCGAGAAAAAGTCATATGTCAATAGTATCATTGCCCCTCATTTATAATGAGTAATGATATTTTTATGGGCTCCTTGGTAAAGTAGAATGATTATGCATGCAATATAATTGAAGTGCAGTTATATATTAATAATTAACTTAAGATATCAAAAAACAAATATAATACAAAGATGACATAGTTATACTTTGTATATTATTCATAATATCATGCAGCAAGGAATAGACACAAGTAATGTTATGTTACTTTAAATGATTGTGTATTGTAAAAAAATATTTTACATCTATGTTATTTAGGTAACTATAATACTTTACATCTAGAATACTGTTACATTATGATCCTTGAATAAATAAAAATATACAAAAAGGGCCTAATTGTAAGGATTTCAAATTAATGCAATATTTAAAAACTTGGAGGACTTATGTGCAAAAATTCCATATATTAAGTAAATACCTTTCCTCTTCTCTTTATTTTCTCCCATTTACACCTCTAATTTCGTGAGAGGGCTAGGGTTTAGCCGAACCAAAGAGGGAAAGAGAGAGAGAGAGAAATCGAGCGTGGAATCGGATCAGAATTGTCGGAAATCTGAGATTCGAGCTAAATAGACGATCGTGCTCTGTTCTAAAGCTTCAATTTGGTGGTAAACCTACGAGGCATCGGATCTCGGGATCATTCGAGACTCCTGAGCCTTAGACGTGTACGCTATATACTCAGGTGCGGGGTTTCTGGACTTGTTTGATAGTTTATATTCAGAATTAAACTGTGTTTCGATTGACATGTTGATTATTAGTTAAATTGCATTATCGAATCGTGTTGCATATGCATTGCATTGCCCAAATTAATTAAAACTCGAATTGTTTTATCTGATTGATCTGCATGCTGGTATGGTTATTATTTGTGTATTGATATGAATGATCTAATTTGGAATTAAAAGTCACCGTGATTTATATCACCATCGGTTGGTGGATATGGTATTACCGTCTCCCATCGTGGCGACGTCACCCAGGGGGTGAATCCGGATTTGTCAAAGTCTATGCATGGACTTTGACGCCCAGTATTCTAAAGCTTTAGATCGTCTGGCCCTCGGCAGTTCCCAGTACCGGTTGGGATGAGGGGTAAGTGACTCTGTATTATGAATTTGATTATGGGTGACTTGTGTATCGGAGGCATTACCCAGGGGGTAATGCGTTTGAATGGTCAATTGGTTTTAAATGAATTTTCCGGATCTGAGATGAAACCAGACTTTTAATTAAACGGTTAAGCCTGTAACTACCAGATATTCTGAGCTCGAGTTAAACCAAATATTGTGTGATTGAATTTCGGTTTGGCAAATCCTGATTTGATTTCATTTGGCTAATTGATGTCGGGTTATGCGTTCATGTTTATACATTATTATAAATTGATCTGAACTTTATTTGTGTTTATTTTTGAATATAATATGTGATTGCAAGTCCAGGAGCGAAACGTGGCAAATTTATCGCACTGAGAATTTATTTCTCACCCCTTGTTTGGATTAACTTTTCAGGTTCCGGTTCAGCAGATCCGAGTGGGGCACGAGGTCGGTAGGCCTGGTTTCACCGCTGCTTAGACTGTCTGGTATGGTGGCATTAGGGACTATGTATATAGTTATGTGTTGATTGTGTACATATATGGTCTCTATGTCATTCTGTGATGCGTATCCATCGAGATACGGGTTTGTATGATATTACCTGACCATTTGGGATTTATGTTATTTGTTTGCTTATGTTTTTATTTACTATTATATCATAATTGCCTTGTAGGCATACGGGCAACCGTATGTCTACAGCAGGAATCACCTGTCGCGCCTCGTTGGGCCGCGGGGTGTGACAGGTCTTCCCCGGGTGGTATCAGAGCATGGTTTAGAACCTGAACCAGACTTGTTTGGATATGAGAGTGGTATGCGTATTAATTGGGGCCGGCACGACTATACGAATTTCGTATGATAAATAAGGAATATAAAATGTTATAAACTAACTTTTTTTGTTCAGAAAATGGAAACACGTCGAGGTAGAGGCAGACCTCGGAGGAATCCTGAACCTAATCCGGAACTAGTTATTGAGCCAGTTGTGGATCAGGCTGGGGCTGGTCCAGCTGGTGCTGGAGGTGCTGGAGGGGCTGATGGCGCTGGAGGAGCTGGTAGAGACCGGGACTTGGATGACCGGTTGATTGCGGCCTATGAGAGAGGTCGTCAAGCACAAATGCGGGATGTCGTACCAGTGGCTCACGGTGGGGCACCCGAAGATTTCCGAAGGTTATATGATGCATTTTTGCACTTGAATCCGCCGCGTTATGATGGAACCGGCGGGTATGCGGCAGCTGAGGAATGGCTAGCTCAGATAAATGCAAAGCTGAATTTATGCCGTGCCCCCGATGAAAATAAAGTGGAGTTAGTTGAGCAGCAGTTGGAAAGTGATGCTAGATTCTGGTGGGACGGGGCCCGACGCAATTATGAAGGGGATGAAGCGAGGATTCCTTGGGAATGGTACGAACAACAGTTTAATAGGCGGTTTTTGAGCAACATGCAGCGTGAAGCACTGCGGAGAAAATTCTTGGAGTTGAGACAAGATGGGCGTCCGGTGGTGGAATACAATAGTGAATTTCTGGCCTTATCGCGCTATGCTACGGATGTAAGAAATGATGTGGAAAGGTATAATAGGCAATACTTGGATGGGTTGGATGGACATATTTCTATGATCGTGGATACTCCAATGGCGACGGAGTTACAAGCAATGATGGATCACGCCGAACAGGTTGAAATGCATGGTAAGAGGAGAAAGACGCAAGTGGCTGAAAGAAATGTGAAACAGCGAGAAGATCAGAGCAGGCAAGTGTCGAAGTCGAGGGGAGGACCATCAGTTACTAGACCCCCTCGGCCGAATATGGCGCCGAGACACCCATTCAGACAGACCTCTATGTCGGGTTTTAAACCGGTGATGCCTTCGCAATGGTGCCGATCATGCAACCAAGCACACGATGAGGTTGAGTGTAGGCGTAAGGCTAGTGCTTGTTTCGTGTGTGGTAGCGCGGGACATTGGGCGAGGGAATGCCCGAATTCGCTTATAAGGATGCAAGGCGCTAGTAGCACAGGAGGGTCTGCTAGCGTTGGGCGTGGTGCGCGGACGTGGCGCGGACGTGGCGCATTTCAAGCTAGCGGGGCTGGCGCTAGCAGGGCTAGCAGCGCCGGCACCACCGGCAGGAACGACGGCAGGGCGGCGGCGCATGCGCTTAACATCGCTGGAAATTCGCGCAACGCTGCAACTGCGCAGGGAGGCGGCCAGACTGACGTCATGACAGGTTTACTCTCTATATCTGATCATGATGCGTATTGTTTGATTGATACGGGGTGTAGTCATTCGGTTGTGTCGAGGGTGTTCGTGGAAAAGTGTAGTTGGCCAATTGAAACGAGTCACCAAGTTTTAAATGTCCAAACCTCATTTGGATCAACTGGTCGAGAAGTTACTATATGCCGAAACCGAAATATTAAAGTAGACGGAAGGGAATTCGAGGCTGATTTGTTGGTTATGGATATTATGGGGTATGATGTATTGTTGGGAATGGATTGGTTGACGAGGCACGCGGCAACCATTGACTGTCCGCATCGACGGATTCATTTTGCGAATTCAAGAGGTATGTCGTGTGTTTTGAAATGTAGAGAAATTGGGGAACTAACACCGTGTGTTTCTGCTGTAGAAG
The DNA here is from genome assembly GCA_028015225.1 of Carex myosuroides. Lineage (NCBI taxonomy): Eukaryota > Viridiplantae > Streptophyta > Magnoliopsida > Poales > Cyperaceae > Carex > Carex myosuroides. The sequence continues at coordinate 1,928,106 of CM051489.1, read as the reverse complement.
TGAGACATTTGTTAGAAACAGGGTGTACAGCTTATCTGGCGGCCGTGGTTTATGCGGCTGCGGCAGTTCCAGAGATCAGCACTATACCGGTGGTTTCAGAATTTGTAGATGTATTTCCGGAAGAGATTGTGGGGTTGCCACCTGAGCGAGAAGTGGAGTTCGGTATCGAACTAGTACCGGGCACAACACCGATTTCAAAGGCGCCGTATCGAATGGCACCGGCAGAACTGAAAGAACTTAAGGCGCGGTTGGAAGACATGTTGGAGAGTGGATTTATCAGACCCAGCACGTCGCCGTGGGGTGCGCCAGTGCTGTTTGTCAAAAAGAAAGATGGAACATTGCGGTTATGCATTGATTACCGCGAGCTGAATAAGGTAACAGTGAAAAATAAGTATCCGTTACCTCGGATTGATGATCTGTTTGATCAGTTGCAGGGATCTTCGATATATTCAAAGATTGATCTGAGAACAGGGTATCACCAGTTGAGGATTCGGCCAAGCGACGTGGACAAAACAGCATTCCGTACAAGGTACGGGCATTATGAATACCTTGTTATGCCATTTGGGCTGACGAACGCACCGGCAGCATTCATGGATATGATGCACCGCGTGTTTCACGATCTATTGGATTCGACAGTTGTGGTTTTCATTGATGATATATTGGTGTATTCGCACTCCCGAGAAGAACATGAGGTACATCTTAGAATTGTCTTGCAAAGATTGCGCGAACATCAGTTATTCGCAAAGTTTTCGAAATGTGAGTTTTGGTTGAATGAAGTTACTTTTCTGGGGCATGTGGTTTCGGGACAAGGGTTAGCGGTGGATCCCGAAAAGATTCGGGCTGTTACTGAATGGAAGAGGCCGGAGACAGTTACTGAAATTCACAGCTTTCTGGGGTTAGCCGGGTACTACAGGAGATTTGTACTCGGGTTTTCGCGGTTAGCTGCGCCACTTACAAAATTGTTGCATAAAGGCGTGAAATTTGATTGGGGTACCGCGCAAGATAAAAGTTTTGAGGAATTAAAGAGTCGGCTGGTATCCGCGCCGATTCTTGCTATGCCGACCGCTGATAAAGAGTATACGGTTTACACCGATGCATCTCGATCAGGGTTGGGTTGCGTATTGATGCAAGAGGATCATGTAATTGCCTATGCATCTCGGCAATTGCGACCGCACGAGCAAAACTACCCGACTCATGACTTGGAGTTAGCGGCGGTGATATTTGTGCTGAAGATTTGGCGGCATTATCTGTATGGCGTGAGATGCCGTATATTTACCGATCATCAAAGTTTAAAATACATCTTCACGCAAAAAGAATTGAATTTGAGGCAAAGAAGGTGGTTGGAATTAATGAAAGACTACGATTTGGATATCCAGTATCACGCAGGAAAAGCGAACAGTGTAGCAGATGCGTTAAGCAGAAAGAGTCAGGTAAACCTGGCGTCGGTAATTACAAGTGAAGCGCATCTTCTTGAAGAAATGCGCAGATTGGAAATTCATGTTGGCGTATCACGCGACTTGGCGTGGGATGTTGCATCTAAATGTAATAGAAGTGAGGTGGGGACTAGCGCAACTGCAATTGCGTCGGTTGTGCTAGCAGCGGTTGAGATCCGATCGGAATTACACGAACATATTCGTGCAGCGCAACAGGATGATCCAAGATGTCAGAAATTTAAACTGCACTACGAGTCAAATGCTGATTCCCCATTTAAAATTCAAGGAGATGACATTTTGCGGTTTCACGACCGTATTTGTGTCCCAAATAAATCTGAACTGAAAGATCTGGTTTTATCGGAGGCGCACGACTCGGGTTACGCTATTCACCCGGGGGAAGTAAAAATGTACCAAGATTTGAAGAAATATTTCTGGTGGCCGAAAATGAAGCGAGACGTGCAAAGGTATGTTGAAAAATGTCAGATATGTCAGCAAGTTAAAGCAGATCGACGGAGAAAAGCAGGATTATTAAGACCGCTGGAAATACCTACGAGGAAATTTGAGTCGATCACAATGGATTTTGTATCCGGATTTCCGAGAACAGTTGGTAGATATAACACTATTTGGGTGATTGTGGACCGGCTGACGAAAATAGCTCATTTCATTCCGCTTCGAATTGAGACATCGGGGCAAGAATTAGCTGACTTATTCTTGAAATATCAATTCAAATACCACGGTTGCTCACGCAATATTATTTCGGACCGAGATCCTCGGTTCACTTCTCATTTCTGGGAGAGCTTTCAAGAGACAATGGGTACTAAGCTAAGATTCAGTACAGCGCATCATCCTCAGACGGACGGTCAATCCGAGCGCACTATCCAAACATTGGAAGACATGTTACGCTCCTGCGCGCTAAGTTTACAAGGTTCGTGGGTTGATCACTTGTATCTGGTGGAGTTCGCCTATAACAACAGTTATCACTCGAGCATTGGTATGTCACCGCAAGAGGCGCTGACAGGGCAGCAGTGCCGTACTCCGCTGTGGTGGGGACCAGCGGGTACATATCCGTCTACGGGACCGCAAATGTTAGAAGAAATTGCTGAGAAAACGAAAATAGTTCTGAGTCGGCTCAAGTCAGCTCAAGAAAGACAAAGGAAATACGCGGATATTCATCGAAGACCGTTGGAATTCCAAGAAAGTGATCACGTATGGCTTCGAGTTGCGCCTGTCAGAGGCGTACACAGATTTGGTCTTTCGGGTAAGCTAAGTCCTCGTTATATTGGGCCGTTTCAGATTTTGCGACGAGTTGGGCCTGTAGCATACGAGCTTGCACTACCACCAGCGTTGGACCGGGTTCATCCGGTGTTTCATGTATCACAGTTGCGCAGATATGTACGAGATCCGGCACATTGTATTGACCATTCTGATCTACACGTGCAAGACGATCTGACCTATCAAGAGGAACCGATGCGGATATTGGATCGAAAAGAGCAACAGCTACGAAGCAAAGTGATCCGGCTCGTGTTGATAAAATGGGGACGACATTCCGATAAGGAAGCGACGTGGGAACTCGAGGAGAACATCCGAGAAAAGTATCCGGAGTTATTCGACAATTAAGGTACGAAATCAAGTTCAGCGGACTGAACTTCATTTTAAGGGGGGCAGAATTGTTACATTGTGATCCTTGAATAAATAAAAATATACAAAAATGGCCTAATTGTAAGGATTTCAAATTAATGCAATATTTAAAAACTTGGAGGACTTATGTGCAAAAATTCCATATATTAAGTAAATACCTTTCCTCTTCTCTTTATTTTCTCCCATTTACACCTCTAATTTCGTGAGAGGGCTAGGGTTTAGCCGAACCAAAGAGGGAAAGAGAGAGAGAGAAATCGAGCGTGGAATCGGATCAGAATTGTCGGAAATCTGAGATTTGAGCTAAATAGACGATCGTGCTCTGTTCTAAAGCTTCAATTTGGTGGTAAACCTACGAGGCATCGGATCTCGGGATCATTCGAGACGCCTGAGCCTTAGACGTGTACGCTATATACTCAGGTGCGGGGTTTCTGGACTTGTTTGATAGTTTATATTCAGAATTAAACTGTGTTTCGATTGACATGTTGATTATTGGTTAAATTGCATTATCGAATCGTGTTGCATATGCATTGCATTGCCCAAATTAATTAAAACTCGAATTGTTTTATCTGATTGATCTGCATGCTGGTATGGTTATTATTTGTGTATTGATCTGAATCATCTAATTTGGAATTAAAAGTCACCGTGATTTATATCACCATCGGTTGGTGGATATGGTATTACCGTCTCCCATCGTGGCGATGTCACCCAGGGGGTGAATCCGGATTTGTCAAAGTCTATGCATGGACTTTGACGCCCAGTATTCTAAAGCTTTAGATCGTCTGGCCCTCGGCAGTTCCCAGTACCGGTTGGGACGAGGGGTAAGTGACTCTGTATTATGAATTTGATTATGGGTGACTTGTGTATCGGAGGCATTACCCAGGGGGTAATGCGTTTGAATGGTCAATTGGTTTTAAATGAATTTTCCGGATCTGAGATGAAACCAGACTTTTAATTAAACGGTTAAGCCTGTAACTACCAGATATTCTGAGCTCGAGTTAAACCAAATATTGTGTGATTGAATTTCGGTTTGGCAAATCCTGATTTGATTTCATTTGGCTAATTGATGTCGGGTTATGCGTTCATGTTTATACATTATTATAAATTGATCTGAACTTTATTTTTGTTTATTTTTGAATATAATCTGTGATTGCAAGTCCAGGAGCGAAACGTGGCAAATTTATCGCACTGAGAATTTATTTCTCACCCCCTGTTTGGGTTAACTTTTCAGGTTCCGATTCAGCAGATCCGAGTGGGGCACGAGGTCGGTAGGCCTGGTTTCACCACTGCTTAGACTGTCTGGTATGGTGGCATTAGGGACTATGTATATAGTTATGTGTTGATTGTGTACATATATGGTCTCTATGTCATTCTGTGATGCGTATCCATCGAGATACGGGTTTGTATGATATTACCTGACCATTTGGGATTTATGTTATTTGTTTGCTTATGTTTTTATTTACTATTATATCGTAATTGCCTTGTAGGCATACGGGCAACCGTATGTCTACAGCAGGAATCACCTGTCGCGCCTCGTTGGGCCGCGGGGTGTCACACCGCCGAGTATATGGCATGGAGGCTGTCACACCTCTCGAACTCATTGCACCTTCCCTCCGGATGACGGCTTATTCCACAGAAAGCAACCCTGAAAAACGAGCAGTGGACCCCGAGCTAGTGCAAGAACTCCGAGGCAAGGCCCGCATTCGGATGATAGGTCTAAATTATATACACATTCGATCTAGTTTTTATCACATAATAGCACCAAATATCTTATATTTTAGTAGAGAATAGAATGAAATATATCCAAGAATCAAGTTACTGCCAAAGTCTATTTAAGTTACAGGAAATGGAGCAAATTGTAGATCTTCTCGCAAGCTTTCCGAAAAGTGGTAGAACACTGAAAACGGAGTTACGGATCATAAGTTATGCCCGTTTGAATTTCAGAGCAAAACAGGAGAAACCGAGCCCAGTGCGGACGCACTGACCTAGAGTGCGGACGCACTGACACAGAAAACAGAAAATCCGAGCGCAGTGCGGACGCACTCGGGCCGCACCACCCGCACTCAGCCGACACACAGTTTGTATTTTGGCCATATCTTGGTCATACGAACTTCGATTTGAGTGATTCAAAGCTTGACGGAACCAGGACAAAGAGATCTACAACTTTGATGAAGGAAAAATATCCAAATTCGGAATGTATAATTCTGTACAGCCGCATCAATGGCCGCATCAGCCTGAAAAACTGCTAAATATGGAAAGTTAGTGGGCTTAGTGGGTGCCAAAATTAGAATAACTTGGTCTCCAAGTTCAGAATCACATAATTAGAAATATAGAAGTTAGTAGGCTTAGTGGGCGCCGAAAATAAAACGACTTGATCTCCAAGTTCAGAAAACGTTATATAAGGCTAAGAAGACCACATGAGAAATTATCCATTATTATATCCATTTTCCACATATTGAGAGAGAGATCCTGCAGAAATTCTCGAAACTTTTCAAGGAAGAGGAAGGAGAAGATTCAAGCAAGGAGTCGGCAAGATCGAGGTTTTAGATCTAAGAAAGGGTGTAATCATTTCTTTATCTTATTTCTTATTGTTTTTGCCAATCTTTGTTATGGATCTCTCCAAGAGAGAGTAGTTATCTTTCTAGGGGTTTAGGTCATGTAGCATGAACTTGTTTAATTCTATTTTACTCAGATTTTAGTTTTTATTATGATTGTTTGATTTGATGTTAATTTCTGTGATTTATTATTTGTGATGTTCCATGATTTGTACTTGAATTGTAGCGTCCCGCTTTGATCATTTAGACCCAAAGTAGATTAGGATCATATAGGATAGTGCAACTTGTTGTGTTTGACTTGTAGCGTCCCGCTTAAGTCTTCTTGATTAAAAGTAGATTAGGATCATATAGGATAGTATAAATTGTGATTGCAAATACCTTATGATTTGAATTATAAGCGACCGTACTTTTGTATTCAAATCTGGAAAAACAGAAATTAAGGTTAAGGTTTGGTGAAGGACTTAGCGGTGAAGTCAAAACTTGATTAGGACACCTTAGAACAAATATCGATATATACATTTGAAGCACGTGATTAAATATCCCTCTAGGTTAGTGACAGCCCTAGAATTCGAGGCACATTAATCCGTCCACCCAAAGTATTCGTATTAATATTTGTTCCAAAGGCTAACTTAGGTTAGAAACCTCGTCATAATCAAACATGAATTTAAACAAACCGAGTAGATAGAATTAGCAAGGGATTGTGGACCGAATACCCCTAGACTTCTCAAACTTGATTTTCACCCGACTTTATTGCTTTTTGTTACGAACTTTTAGTTTACTTTAATTTTCCTTTAAAAACGAAATTACACAAAAACTCCCCTTTTTTACTTTTATTGTTCAGTTTAGAAGTAGTTTTATTTATTAAAAATTAGTATTTCTCTATCTCCTTGCGGATCGACACCTAAATACTACGATCGATAGGTTGTGCGCTTGCAACTAACCTATTTATTGAGTACGAAGGTTTATAAATTTAAAGGCAAAAAGAGTACAAAATCTCTATATCTAAAATACTCAACAAGCTTTTTGGCGCCGTTGCCGGGGAGAATAGGATAGATACTAGTTTTTATTTTAGGAAAATACTTTTAATTCTTAGTTTCCTTATTTACTTTTCAGAAAATTAAAAATCCAAAAATAGTTTATTTCCCTTTTTACAATTCCTGAAATTTACTTTCCTTATTTTAGAAAAATCCAAAAATATTTTACTTTCCTTATTTAATTTTCTGCACTTTATTATTCTCTATTTCTATTCTCTCTCTTTCACATCTCATCTCTTTTCTTCTCTCATAAATTTGAGCACTGACCACCATCACGAGGAGACAAGCCGCAAAGATCAAGGCCAGCGAATCCTCTCTTTCTCAACAAATGGCGGGCCTAGACAACAATCCTCTCTTTGGTTGCAATTCAAACGACCGCCGACCCATCAGAGATGAACCGATCATCGAAAAGGAGGCAATTTCCCTCGATGATCCACCACCTTCAAACTGAGCCTCAACAAGTCGAGCTCCCGATGTTAAACCGAGCAATATCTTGTGAGTTTCTATTTTTCTTTTTAATTTTCTCTTATAGTGTGAATTGACACATTGAGGACAATGTTTTGTTTAAGCTGGGGGGAGGGTTAAATGAAAAACTGAAATTCACAATTGTATCTTGCATTTAGTTTAGGCATGTTTAAATTTTTTGTTTAAAACTAGGGTTTTACCTAACCATGAATAGGGTCCAGTCCGACTTGTTATGATGTTTACCTAGTTTTGTGTCATGCATTTTGTTGATAAATTTGAGTGATTGGCAAAATTAGGAGTATTGATGCATAATTTTTGCGAATTTTTGGTAAAATCCTTAGAATAATTTGAAATGACCACATAATTTGGCGAAAAACTTTGTGGAAATAAAGGTGTATGAAATTGGGACATTAGGAATTCAAATTTATTAGAGAAGCTATTTAGATTTGGAAATTTTAAATTAGGAAAAATTGGGATATCCGTGAGTATGAAAGAATACTTAGGATGTGTGTATTCATGATATGTGCATAAATGTTGAGAAATTAGGTAAAATTGACAAAATTTTGGAAAATAAAAATGAGATTCCAATGACCTATGTTACGGCTTCATGACGTACTTATGGTTATGAGTCCTTAGCACTCCTGCTCCACTAGTCTCCCGATAAAATTGACATTCGTGTTAGTGGAAGGGTTAGACTAAGAGCATGCAAAGCACCCTTGAATTAGAACGGTTGGGTACAGTTAACTACTTGTAACTAACCGGTGCTTAAATAAGGATGGAGAAAAATAGTGCTAAAATCATGAAAGAAAAATCAAAATGAGAAGATCAAAAGCAACAACAAAAATGAGAATATGCATGTATCAACACACGTAGTCCGCAACATTTCTAAACCTAAGTTTGATTCAAGCTTGGGGGAATTTGAAAATTCCACGTTTAAAATGGCATTTCTTTTAATAAATTTGGGTAGACGAAGTTTGTAATTTCTAGACCTTTAAGGAAATAAAAGTTAGAGTAATCAAATTGTGGGTTGAGTCATAATTATCCGAGGGTTAAACTTGAAATTTGAGAAGTTTGCATGAAGGTTTTAATTTTTGGCAAGATCATACAAATTTTTCACTTGAGAAAACAAACTTGATATAAGGTGTATCAAAGAGATCGAATTGTAGTCCCAGTTTAGATGTTGCTTGGGGACAAGCAAGGTTCAAGCTTGGGGGTATTTGATAGGTCTAAATTATATACACATTCGATCTAGTTTTTATCACATAATAGCACCAAATATCTTATATTTTAGTAGAGAATAGAATGAAATATATCCAAGAATCAAGTTACTGCCAAAGTCTATTTAAGTTACAGGAAATGAAGCAAATTGTAGATCTTCTCGCAAGCTTTCCGAAAAGTGGTAGAACACTGAAAACGGAGTTACGGATCATAAGTTATGCCCGTTTGAATTTCAGAGCAAAACAGGAGAAACCGAGCCCAGTGCGGACGCACTGACACAGAAAACAGAAAATCCGAGCGCAGTGCGGACGCACTCGGGCCGCACCACCCGCACTCAGCCGACACACAGTTTGTATTTTGGCCATATCTTGGTCATACGAACTCCGATTTGAGTGATTCAAAGCTTGAAGAAACCAGGACAAAGATATCTACAACTTTCATGAAGGAAAAATATCCAAATTCGGAATGTATAATTCTGTACAGCCGCATCAATGGCCGCATCAGCCTGAAAAACTGCTAAATATGGAAAGTTAGTGGGCTTAGTGGGTGCCAAAATTAGAATAACTTGGTCTCCAAGTTCAGAATCACATAATTAGAAATATAGAAGTTAGTAGGCTTAGTGGGCGCCGAAAATAAAACGACTTGATCTCCAAGTTCAGAAAACGTTATATAAGGCTAAGAAGACCACATGAGAAATTATCCATTATTATATCCATTTTCCACATATTGAGAGAGAGAGATCCTGCAGAAATTCTCGAAGCTTTTCAAGGAAGAGGAAGGAGAAGATTCAAGCAAGGAGTCGGCAAGATCGAGGTTTTAGATCTAAGAAAGGGTGTAATCATTTCTTTATCTTATTTCTTATTGTTTTTGCCAATCTTTGTTATGGATCTCTCCAAGAGAGAGTAGTTCTCTTTCTAGGGGTTTAGGTCATGTAGCATGAACTTGTTTAATTCTATTTTACTCGGATTTTAGTTTTTATTATGATTGTTTGATTTGATGTTAATTTCTGTGATTTATTATTTGTGATGTTCCATGATTTGTACTTGAATTGTAGCGTCCCGCTTTGATCATTTAGACCCAAAGTAGATTAGGATCATATAGGATAGTGCAACTTGTTGTGTTTGACTTGTAGCGTCCCGCTTAAGTCTTCTTGATTAAAAGTAGATTAGGATCATATAGGATAGTATAAATTGTGATTGCAAATACCTTAGGATTTGAATTATAAGCGACCGTACTTTTGTATTCAAATCTGGAAAAACAGAAATTAAGGTTAAGGTTTGGTGAAGGACTTAGCGGTGAAGTCAAAACTTGATTAGGACACCTTAGAACAAATATCGATATATACATTTGAAGCACGTGATTAAATATCCCTCTAGGTTAGTGACAGCCCTAGAATTCGAGGCACATTAATCCGTCCACCCAAAGTATTCGTATTAATATTTGTTCCAAAGGCTAACTTAGGTTAGAAACCTCGTCATAATCAAACATGAATTTAAACAAACCGAGTAGATAGAATTAGCAAGGGATTGCGGACCGAATACCCCTAGACTTCTCAAACTTGATTTTCACCCGACTTTATTGCTTTTTGTTACGAACTTTTAGTTTACTTTAATTTTCCTTTAAAAACGAAATTACACAAAAACCCCCCTTTTTTACTTTTATTGTTCAGTTTAGAAGTAGTTTTATTTATTAAAAATAGTATTTCTCTATCTCCTTGCGGATCGACACCTAAATACTACGATCGATAGGTTGTGCGCTTGCAACTAACCTATTTATTGAGTACGAAGGTTTATAAATTTAAAGGCAAAAAGAGTACAAAATCTCTATATCTAAAATACTCAACAAGCTTTTTGGCGCCGTTGCCAGGGAGAATAGGATAGATACTAGTTTTTATTTTAGGAAAATACTTTTAATTCTTAGTTTCCTTATTTACTTTTCAGAAAATTAAAAATCCAAAAATAGTTTATTTCCCTTTTTACAATTCCTGAAATTTACTTTCCTTATTTTAGAAAAATCCAAAAATATTTTACTTTCCTTATTTAATTTTCTGCACTTTATTATTCTCTATTTCTATTCTCTCTCTTTCACCATCTCATCTCTTTTCTTCTCTCATAAATTTGAGCACTGACCACTATCACGAGGAGACAAGCCGCAAAGATCAAGGCCAGCGAATCCTCTCTTTCTCAACAAATGGCGGGCCTAGACAACAATCCTCTCTTTGGTTGCAATTCAAACGACCGCCGACCCATCAGAGATGAACCGATCATCGAAAAGGAGGCAATTGCCCTCGATGATCCACCACCTTCAAACTGAGCCTCAACAAGTCGAGCTCCCGACGTTAAAAACGAAATTACACAAAAACCCCCCTTTTTTACTTTTATTGTTCAGTTTAGAAGTAGTTTTATTTATTAAAAATTAGTATTTCCCTATCTCCTTGCGGATCGACACCTAAATACTACGATCGATAGGTTGTGCGCTTGCAACTAACCTATTTATTGAGTACGAAGGTTTATAAATTTAAAGGCAAAAAGAGTACAAAATCTCTATATCTAAAATACTCAACATCGGACCACTGAATACCAGCGGAGGGTAAAACGCGCCTTCGATAAGCGCGTATCCCCCCGTGCGTTCGAACCAGGCGACCTGGTACTAAAAAAGATAGAAGCTACCGGACAGCATGTTGGTAAGCTTCAACCTAACTGGGAAGGACCTTTCCGGATAATTTGCACCTGCGGCAAGGGAGCTTACGAGCTCGAAGGTCCCGATGGGCGAATGCTCGCCCGGCCCTAGAACGTCGTCCATCTCCGCAAATTTTATATTTAAAAAAAAGAGGGGGGGAGAAAGAACAGGTACAGCAGCGGACATGCCGTCTGCAAAAATGTAATTGTTCGCGCAGAAGCGCAACGCAAGTTTCGGTACGCTTGAGGGCGTACCTTTTAAAACCGCGCTTACACTTCACGAGTAAGGGTCGCAAGTGCACAACCCCTATCGAGTAGTATAATCGGGTATCGATCCACAGGGACGGGCAATTACTAGGTTAGAATCTACCTAACTCGATTAAAAACTAGAAGTGAGAAAGATTTGGTTTGGTATTTAAGTTCCTAAAAGATCAATTCAAACAAATCAAACAATGCAAACAGGTGTAATAAAGTGCTAGAAGAAATGTAAACTTTGTTTTGATTATGGATAAAAGGCGTTTCCAGTGTTTCAGATTTCATCTCTGATCTGCCTCTAGTGGTACGGCCCGTACCAAGTTGGTACGGCTAGGCCGTACTTCACTTGGTAAGGCAAGGCCGTACCACTCTGGTAAGACCCGTACTGGCTTCCCAGAACAGAGCTTACCAGTTCGAGTTGATGCATTTCCTTGCTGGTACCTTGTGCTAAACTCTTTAGAAAGGTTCAATTGACCATACCTAAGGTTCCTAAGCCTCAACTGTCGTTTGTTGGATCAAGATCTAGGTTGGAATGCAATTGATTATCTTTTAGGGATTTCTACACCTCAACTCTCGTGTGTTGGTACAGATCTACCCTAGCTGGTTGATTGGAGACCTAAGGCACCCTCTAATCTGTCGATTAGAGGAGAATTCAACCTCTCGGCTTCAATTCGAACAAGTCTACCCTAAACAATTGATTTGGTTGAGAGATTGAGATGATCACATGACCTTGATAGGTTCGATCTAAACCTAGAGGTTCATCATACACAATCACAGCAAACAAAGCAAGAGATAGCAAAGAAATCACAATCAATCAATCAAAAGAGTTCATACAAGATACAAGTCAAAGAAAGTCAAAACAAATCAAGAATCCATCTCTAAACCCTAGAAACTAAAATAACTACTCACAGCACATGATCTGATCTAAAAATACAATAAAAGGGATAGAGATAGCCATGGATCGAAGGGATCGAGAGGAGGAAGCTTGATCCGTTGAGTTTCGCCTCTTTCATCTTCCTTCCTTCTTGCTCCTAGCTCCTTAGCTCTCTTTCTCTCTCTTACTGTGCTCTCAAATAGATCTGGAATGGAATAGATGTCGAAATTGGAGAGTTCCCCGTTTTAAATAGCCTCTGCCAAAATTTGAATCTGTCAGGCCGCCTTTATGTACGGCCCGTACCAAAGTGGTACGGCCTGGCCGTACCAGGCGTGAAGAGCTGAAAACGGCTAAGTCTGGTGAGACCCGTACCAAGCCTGGTAAGGGTCGTACCTCATCATCTGAATCGCCGTTTCTTCGTGTGTTTTGCTCCAAACCTGCAGAAAACAAACAAACACTCAGCAGTACCAAATTCTAAAGATATATCTATGAAATGCACATGATTCTGGTGAATTATGGCACGAATCTGGTACTAAAACAGGCCTAAAATAGGCTAAATATGCGAGGTATCAAATTCTCCCAAGCTGAACCTTTGCTTGTCCTCAAGCAAAAAGTTTCAAACTCGGGTAAAAGTGCTGGACAACTAAATCTAAATGCAGATACAAGTCTATATGTGAAAACTTACGTGAATCTGCTATAGTCAAGAATTTCTAGAATCGATTCGGTTGTAATTCAAATATGCCTTTATAAACCTTGATTCACTCCACCAATTAGTCAATTGAACTTCTTATTTTGAGATGCTTCTAACAATGGAAAGACTAATTACCTAGGTTTGATCGAAACAATTTCATTCTTTTTCCGAATCAGTGCTTTTATTCAAGGTGATTTTTCTTTTCATTTTCCCTCCCCCAAGCTTGAATCAAGCTTAAGGGTAAGAAAGTTGCGAACGAAGTGTGTTGGTATGAGCAAAATTTTCTTTCTTTATTTCTAATTGGGAGACGAGCTCAAAGGCGCCCATTCGAGGCTTATTGCCAGTACTCTTATGTTCTCCATCTTTTTCATTTCTTTTCTCTTTTTTTTTTCTTTTTTTTTTCTTTTCTTTTTGGTTTGCTCATACCATGAATACACACATCTATTGGTATTCATTCATACCAATGGATATTCCAAACTTTCTTAATTTGAAAATCCCAATTCCTAAAGGCACAGTTCAGTTTTTTCGAATAATCTCGTTCGATTCAATTCTAAGTTTGTTTCATCTTTTCCATTATTAAAAAAAACATCTCAACCTAAGTAGTTCAATAACCAATCATGGGTTAGTTCCAATTCACTCAGGTCTATCCTAATCACAACTAAATTGTTTCAAAGTTATTCTCAATTCTAGCAATTCACGCAAATCTTCACCTAACAATGCACGAAAATACGAAAAAATGCAGGAAAAATAACGGTAAAGTAAACATGACCTAAATGCAAATGTCATCCCCCCAAGCTTAGCCGGAGCATTGTCCTCAATGCTTCAAGACTATAAGATAAAAGAGATAAAAGATGCTCGGGGAAAAGAGAGCGAACCTGATCAGTCGTGGGAGCGGTCGTACCAGAGCCAGTCACTCAACTGCTGCTCTATCCCAGTCACGCGCTGCGTGAGATCATGGAGTGCGGCGCCCTGCTCACGAATGGCAGCACCCTGCTCATAGAGTGCAACACCCTGCTCCTGACGCATGCCGTACATTAGGTGGTAGACATCCTGGATGGTGGGCTCAGAGACTGGAGGGGGATACACTGGTCGACTGTAGGAGGTGGAGGGGCCGGCAGCGTAGGCAGAGGTGGATGGGCCAGTCTGGTACGTGGAAGGGACAGCTCCATAGAAAGAGGTACCTGCACCAAAGGGTGAAGGATGTACCTGCTCGGAGAAGGGGGGAGCCTGGCCGGGGAATGGGTGCACAAGAGGAGAGAGAGGATGCAGCGGCTCAAACGGAGCCTGGACTGGAGAGGTGGTAGCATCGATCATGTCCTCATCGCCCTGCGGTGGTGGTGGATGTTCGCGCAGAAGCGCAACGCAAGTTTCGGTACGCTTGAGGGCGTACCTTTTAAAACCGCGTTTACACTTCACGAGTAAGGGTTGCAAGTGCACAACCCCTATCGAGTAGTATAATCGGGTATCGATCCACAGGGACGGGCAATTACTAGGTTAGAATCTACCTAACTCAATTAAAAACTAGAAGTGAGAAAGGTTTGGTTTGGTGTTTAATTTCCTAAAGGGTTAGATCAAACAATTCAAGAAGATGTAATAAAATGCTAGAAGAAATGTAAATTGTGTTTTGATTATGGATAAAAGGCGTTTCCAGGGTTTCAGACTTCATCTCTGATCTGCCTCTAGTGGTACGGCCCGTACCAAGTTGGTACGGCTAGGCCATACTTCACTTGGTAAGGCAAGGCCGTACCACCCTGGTAAGACCCGTACTGGCTTCCCAGAACAGAACCTACCAGTTCGAGTGAATGCATTTCCTTGCTGGTACCTTGTGCTAAACTCTTTAGAAAGGTTCAATTGACCATACCTAGGGTTCCTAACCCTCAACCATCGTTTGTTGGATCAAGATCTAGGTTGGAATGCAATTGATTGCCTTTTAGGGATTTCTACACCTCAACTCTCGTGTGTTGGTACAGATCTACCCTAGCTGGTTGATTGGAGGTCTAAGGCACCCTCTAATCTGTCGATTAGAGGAGAATTCAACCTCTCGGCTTCAATTCGAACTATTCTACCCTAAGCATTTGATTTGGATAAGAGATTTAGATGATCACACGACCTTGATAGGTTCGATCTAAACCTAGAGGCACATCATACAACAATCACAGCAAGCAAAGCAAAAGATATCAAAGTAAATCACAATCAATCAAACTAAAGAGTTCATACAAGATACAAGTCAAAGAAAGTCAAAACAAATCAAGAATCAATCTCTAACCCTAGAAACTAAAAGAACTACTCACAGCACATATTCAGATCTAAAAATGCAATAAGAGGGATAGAGATAGCCATGGATCGAAGGGATCGAGAGGAGGAAGCTAGATCCGTCGAGTTTCGCCTCTTCCTCTTCCTTCCTTCTTGCTCTCAGCTCCTTAGCTCTCTTTCTCTCTCTTACTGTGCTCTCAAATGGATCTGGAATGGAATGTCTCTCGAAATTGGAGAGTTCCCCGCTTTAAATAGCCTCTGCCAAAATTTGAATCTGTCAGGCCGCCTTTATGTACGGCCCGTACCAAAGTGGTACGGCCTGGCCGTACCAGGCGTGAAGAGCTGAAAACGGCTAAGTCTGGTGAGACCCGTACCAAGCCTGGTAAGGGTCGTACCTCATCATCTGAATCGCCGTTTCTTCGTGTGTTTTGCTCCAAACCTGCAGAAAACAAACAAACACTCAGCAGTATCAAATTCTAAAGATATATCTATGAAATGCACATGATTCTGGTGAATTATGGCACGAATCTGGTACTAAAACAGGCCTAAAATAGACTAAATATGCAAGGTATCAAATTCCCCCAAGCTGAACATTTGCTTGTCCTCAAGCAAAAAGTTTCAAACTCGGGTAAAAGTGCTGGACAACTAAATCTAAATGCGGATACAAGTCTAAATGTGAAAACTTACATGATTGCTACAATAAAAGAACGCAAGAATCTTTTTGCTATGATTCGGACTTCCCTTGGTCAATTGTGATTCACCTCACAAATTGATTAATAAAACCTCAAACTCTAAATGTTTCAAGTCTTGCAAAGTTGATTACTCGAATTTATCGATTTATCATTCTTTCACTAAACTATGCCTTCGCTTGTAGAGATTTTCCCTTTTTGGCACCCCCAAGCTTGAATCAAGCTTAGGTCAGAAAGTTGCGGACTTCGTGTGTTGATATGTGCAAAAAAAATTTATTTTTTTCATTTCTAATTGGGAGACGAGCTCAAAGGCGCCCATTCAAGGCTTATTGCCAGTACTCTTATTTTCTCCATCTTTTCATCTCTCTTTTTTCTTTTTCTTTTTTTTCTTTTTTTTTATATTATTTTTTTTTATTATTTTTTTTATTTGCACATACCATGAATACACACATCCACTAGCGTTCATTCACACCAACGGATATCCCAACCTTTCTTTAATTGAAATCCCTATTTCCAAAATTTAAAGGCACAATTCAGTTTCTAAATTCTATTTCAACATTCAAGTCTCCATTCTCACAAGTCTCAAACCATTTATTCCTAATCAGTTCTATTTGGTCAATTATGAGGTTAGTTCTAACTTCCCAAAGTCATCCCAATCACATGAAAATTTTCAAACAGGTCCCAAATCGAAACAATCAAACAAATTTTTCACCTAACAATGCAAGAGAAAAGTAAAAATGACCTAAGTGCAATCAAAATAAATCCTAAAACACAAAAGTAAATCCTAAGATACAAAAGTCGTCTTCCCCCCCAAGCTTAGCCTGAGCATTGTCCTCAATGCTTCAAGACTGAAAGATAAAGAGATATAGAAGCAAAAGGGAAAGAGAAAACATACCCGCTCAGTCATCGGTGGGAGGTGGATCAGGTGGCACTGGTGGGAGCACCCACTTCTGAGGAACACGAACCGTGCGATCATACTCTTGCATCAGAAAAATCCGCAAGATTCCCATCAAGTTCTTGATCGAGCGCCCGATCGCGCTTTTGTGGGCTTCCAATTTCTCCAAGAGTGAAGCAGTCCGATCGGGTTCAAGATCTGCACTTATGATCACAGGACAACATCTATTTGGGTTTAGAAATTCATACCTGAGGTGAAGAGGCTTGAGCTCAGGAGTCAGCCGCTCTGTCTGGGTCTTGACGTGGGTCGCATCAGGTGGAATGGCATCGCATGTTGACCAATCCGACTCGCTTCCTTTGGTCTCCAGGTCATCAGAACACGGCATGCGGGTCGCATCGGGTGGTGTGCGGGTCGCGTCCATATGCTCTTCAGGTGGAGATGCGGGTCGTGTCTCAATGATGCGGGTCGCGTCAAGTGCGGTCTGGTCTGTTGGCTGGGCTGGTCCTTCGCATTCTGGCTGAGCTGGCAGCTTTTCAGGTTGAGATTGGCGTGAGGTGATGATGTGACTCAACTGCTCCAACAGCTTGTTTTGAGCGGCCATTTGATTTTGTTGAGCAGCCATCTGAGTGGACATGCTCTGCATATGTTCCCACATCATCTGATTCATCTTGCCTTGCTCGTGTATGAATTCGATCTCAGTGGGATCAACGTACGGCTCGGGTGGGTCGGGTTGGAATACGCAATTGTTCGAGTCATCGAATGGTGCAGGGTCGTAGAAATTGCAATTGTTGTTGCTGATATAGCCATCCTGCTCCGGTTCCTCACTCCAATCAGCCAGTGGGCAATACTCATAAGAGTGTCTCCTGTCCCCACACATGGCACATGGCTGTGGTTTCTGGTTTCTGGCTGCCCTCATGCTCATTCTGATTGAATAACTCTCCATGGCCTCCTCTAGCTCGGCAGCTCTAGCATATAGAGCTGCGATCATGGCCTCCTCTAGCTCGGCAGCTCTAGCATATAGAGTTGTGATCTGATCATCTTTGGATCGGCCGCCTCCTCCAGCTTGAAAATTGTCGCGGCCAAACCAATGTTGGTCTGTCGTCATGTTGTACATGAGATCCATGGTGTCTTGAGCTCCTCAGATAGTAATCGCCATAGTGTTCCTGAAAAAAAAAGAGAAAATAAATAAATAAAAGAAACGAAACAAAATAAAAGAAAATAAAGGATACAAGATAAAGTCTAGATTAACTAAGTAAGGTAAAATCTAACTAGGCAATTGGTTACCGTCCCCGGCAACGGCGCCAAAAACTTGTTCGCGCAGAAGCGCAACGCAAGTTTCGGTACGCTTGAGGGCGTACCTTTTAAAACCGCGTTTACACTTCACGAGTAAGGGTTGCAAGTGCACAACCCCTATCGAGTAGTATAATCGGGTATCGATCCACAGGGACGGGCAATTACTAGGTTAGAATCTACCTAACTCAATTAAAAACTAGAAGTGAGAAATGTTTGGTTTGGTGTTTAATTTCCTAAAGGGTCAGATCAAACAATTCAAGAAGATGTAATAAAATGCTAGAAGAAATGTAAATTGTGTTTTGATTATGGATAAAAGGCGTTTCCAGGGTTTCAGACTTCATCTCTGATCTGCCTCTAGTGGTACGGCCCGTACCAAGTTGGTACGGCTAGGCCATACTTCACTTGGTAAGGCAAGGCCGTACCACCCTGGTAAGACCCGTACTGGCTTCCCAGAACAGAACCTACCAGTTCGAGTGAATGCATTTCCTTGCTGGTACCTTGTGCTAAACTCTTTAGAAAGGTTCAATTGACCATACCTAGGGTTCCTAACCCTCAACCATCGTTTGTTGGATCAAGATCTAGGTTGGAATGCAATTGATTGCCTTTTAGGGATTTCTACACCTCAACTCTCGTGTGTTGGTACAGATCTACCCTAGCTGGTTGATTGGAGGTCTAAGGCACCCTCTAATCTGTCGATTAGAGGAGAATTCAACCTCTCGGCTTCAATTCGAACTATTCTACCCTAAGCATTTGATTTGGATGAGAGATTTAGATGATCACACGACCTTGATAGGTTCGATCTAAACCTAGAGGCACATCATACAACAATCACAGCAAGCAAAGCAAAAGATATCAAAGTAAATCACAATCAATCAAACTAAAGAGTTCATACAAGATACAAGTCAAAGAAAGTCAAAACAAATCAAGAATCAATCTCTAACCCTAGAAACTAAAAGAACTACTCACAGCACATATTCAGATCTAAAAATGCAATAAGAGGGATAGAGATAGCCATGGATCGAAGGGATCGAGAGGAGGAAGCTAGATCCGTCGAGTTTCGCCTCTTCCTCTTCCTTCCTTCTTGCTCTCAGCTCCTTAGCTCTCTTTCTCTCTCTTACTGTGCTCTCAAATGGATCTGGAATTCCAGTGTTGTTTGCCCGATTGTTCCAGTTGTTGTTGTTGTTGTACTGCGGCCTCTGGAAGCTGTTGTTGTTGAAGGGCGGTCTGAACGAAGAGTTGTTGAAAGGCGCAGGGTTGTTCTGGTTCGACCTCCAGTGCTGCTGCTCAACCGGATCCTTGGAGTAGGACCGGCTGAAGGGAGGTCTTGGGAAGAAGGAAGGCTCGTTGTTTAGAGAGTTGACCTGCTCACTCTCCTCGTCTTGTTGCACCAGCGGGCATTGCTCGTATGCGTGCCTCTCGTCTCCGCACATGACGCAGACTTGAGGTTGCTGTTCGACTGCCTTGACACTGAGCTTGTCCATCGCCCGCTGCATGGCATCCATCTTGGCGGTGAGAGCCGTGATGTGATCGAGCTCGTACTTGCCACCTCCTTGGCTACCTCCTTGGCCTCCTCGCTGGCGTGACGTGTCGCGGCCGGACCACTGCTGGTTCTGCGCCATGCTGTCGATCAAGTTCATAGCCTCTAAAGGCTCCCTTGACATCAGCGCGCCTCCCGCAACAGCGTCCACGTAAGCACGTGTGCTCTCGTTCAGGCCGTCGTAAAACGTTTGAATTAAAAGCCAGTCGGGTATACCATGGTGTGGACAAGAGTACTGCAATTCTCTAAACCTTTCCCAAGCCTCATTCAGGGGTTCATCAAAAATTTGCCTAAAGCTGGTCAGGTCATGTCTTACCTTGGCTGTCCTCTTGTGAGGGAAAAATCTGGTCAGAAACAATTTGGACAAGTCCCTCCAAGTTCTAACAGAGTCCCTAGGCAAAGATCCTAACCATTTCTTGGCCTTATCCCTAAGAGTGAAAGGAAATAGAGCAAGCTTGGTGTAATCAGCATTCTCACCGTTGGTTTTGATGGTCGTGATGCACTCGAGGAAGGTCTGGAGGTGAGCGTGCGGGTCCTCGTGGTCGAGTCCGTGGAAGGTGTTCTGCTGCACCATGTTGACAACCCCCGGATTGAAGTTCGGTTGCTGTCCTGGAATGTGTGGTAGCCGGATCGCACCTCGCACGTCTCCAGCTCTCGGCACGTTGAACTCCCGCAGGGTCCGAGGCATGAAAACATCCTCATCATCGTCCGTCAGACGGCCTTCGTCTTCTCGCCGTTCTCTTTCTCTTTCCCTGGCCTCTGCCTCCAATCTGATTCGGGCTTCGTCCTCTGCCCCAGCCATTTCTTCAGGTTCAGGTGTTTTGGTACGGGTCGGACCAGATTGGTGCGGCCTGGCCGTGCCTGAATCGGTACGGGTCGGACCAGATTGGTGCGGCCTAGCCGTACCAGAGGGTGGCTGAGCAGTCTCGGCTGAGTCTGGAGGAGTTTGATCGAACAGTGGGCCCTTGCTTCTCAGATTATACTTCAACCTGTATTTGCCTGCAGGGGGGTTCAAAAGCCAGTTTTTAGTGATTTTGATTAAGAAAAAGAAAACAAGAAAGATACAAGATAAAATCTAGATTAACTAAGTAAGGTAAAATCTAACTAGGCAATTGGTTACCGTCCCCGGCAACGGCGCCAAAAACTTGTTCGCGCAGAAGCGCAACGCAAGTTTCGGTACGCTTGAGGGCGTACCTTTTAAAACCGCGCTTACACTTCACGAGTAAGGGTCGCAAGTGCACAACCCCTATCGAGTAGTATAATCGGGTATCGATCCACAGGGACGGGAAATTACTAGGTTAGAATCTACCTAACTCGATTAAAAACTAGAAGTGAGAAAGATTTGGTTTGGTATTTAAGTTCCTAAAAGATCAATTCAAACAAATCAAACAATGCAAACAGGTGTAATAAAGTGCTAGAAGAAATGTAAACTTTGTTTTGATTATGGATAAAAGGCGTTTCCAGGGTTTCAGATTTCATCTCTGATCTGCCTCTAGTGGTACGGCCCGTACCAAGTTGGTACGGCTAGGCCGTACTTCACTTGGTAAGGCAAGGCCGTACCACTCTGGTAAGACCCGTACTGGCTTCCCAGAACAGAGCTTACCAGTTCGAGTTGATGCATTTCCTTGCTGGTACCTTGTGCTAAACTCTTTAGAAAGGTTCAATTGACCATACCTAAGGTTCCTAAGCCTCAACTGTCATTTGTTGGATCAAGATCTAGGTTGGAATGCAATTGATTGTCTTTTAGGGATTTCTACACCTCAACTCTCGTGTGTTGGTACAGATCTACCCTAGCTGGTTGATTGGAGACCTAAGGCACCCTCTAATCTGTCGATTAGAGGAGAATTCAACCTCTCGGCTTCAATTCGAACAAGTCTACCCTAAACAATTGATTTGGTTGAGAGATTGAGATGATCACATGACCTTGATAGGTTCGATCTAAACCTAGAGGTTCATCATACACAATCACAGCAAACAAAGCAAGAGATAGCAAAGAAATCACAATCAATCAATCAAAAGAGTTCATACAAGATACAAGTCAAAGAAAGTCAAAACAAATCAAGAATCCATCTCTAAACCCTAGAAACTAAAATAACTACTCACAGCACATGATCTGATCTAAAAATACAATAAAAGGGATAGAGATAGCCATGGATCGAAGGGATCGAGAGGAGGAAGCTTGATCCGTCGAGTTTCGCCTCTTTCCTCTTCCTTCCTTCTTGCTCCTAGCTCCTTAGCTCTCTTTCTCTCTCTTACTGTGCTCTCAAATAGATCTGGAATGGAATAGATGTCGAAATTGGAGAGTTCCCCGCTTTAAATAGCCTCTGCCAAAATTTGAATCTGTCAGGCTGCCTTTATGTACGGCCCGTACCAAAGTGGTACGGCCTGGCCGTACCAGGCGTGAAGAGCTGAAAACGGCTAAGTCTGGTGAGACCCGTACCAAGCCTGGTAAGGGTCGTACCTCATCATCTGAATCGCCGTTTCTTCGTGTGTTTTGCTCCAAACCTGCAGAAAACAAACAAACACTCAGCAGTACCAAATTCTAAAGATATATCTATGAAATGCACATGATTCTGGTGAATTATGGCACGAATCTGGTACTAAAACAAGCCTAAAATAGGCTAAATATGCGAGGTATCAGTAATTACTATCTTTTGTCTTTTTTGGACCAGCATGGGAATGCCCATGTAAGGTCAAGGGCGCCGGTGCGTTATTATAAGCACGGCCTGACATTTCGTACTTTTGGATCAACACGGGAATGCCCGTGAGTGGTCGAGGGCGCCGGTGCGATATTATAAGCACGGCCCCGGTGTGCGATGTCTGACTAACAAATTCGAGCCCGACGACACAAAATTGCCGTCGGAACCACCTCACAAAAAACAACTGATTATCACAAGGGCAAACAAAAGCCTAAGGGCAATAAATGCCTCTATAAAAGAATAAAATTATTGCGTTAAGAGGATAACCGAAAGCCCCAGGGGCAACGAACGCCTCCGCAATAAAACAATAGCACTTCTCATATCAGAAGGATAAAAGCCCACGGGCAACATATGTCACCATCGACAAAACCGGAAATCATCATAATAACTTCAGACCAAAGGCCCTCGAGCATAAAACAGCCGAAAGCAACTTTTCCATAAACAGCGAGTGCGCGCTAGTCGTGCAAAGTACAAACGAACACTCTGAAAAGATGACGAGTACACACGACGCGCCCCGCAAGGAAAATTCGTGCTATCCTCGGGCCAAACAACCTGAAGTGCGAAGCGGCAAAACAAATCTCCAAGGCATTACAGGAAGAGAGTCACAGAAGTGTGAATAAAAGCTCTGCAAAGAGCAACAAGTACACATGACTCTCGAACATGGCAACACAGGCGCGAGTCACAAGAGTGTGAACAAAAACTCTGCAAAGAGCAACGAATACACTTGACTCGCGAAATCAAAAGGGACAGTTATGCAAAAAGCGAACGAAAATCTCAAAAGGATAACGAATGCGCATAACTCTGCTTTGGAAAGACAATAGCGAAAACCCGCAGGGTAACGAAAAAATCTCTCCAAGGATCCCGACGCACAGCGTAAACGAAAGCCCGACGGGGCAACGAACACGCACAAAACCGGATAAGACGTTCCGCCATTCCGCAAAGACAACGAGCTTGCCTATACAATAGGTACAAACGAAAGTCGTGCGGAATAAGCAGGAATAATCTACTGGCCTCGCGAGACAACAAGTAGGAATGGCAACATGTCCGAACAAAAGGTCTCGCAGGAATAATCTACTGGCCTCGCGAGACAACAAGTAGGCATGGCAACATGCCCGAACAAAAGGTCTCGCAGGAATAATCTACTGGCCTCGCGAGACAACAAGTAGGCATGGCAACATGTCCGAACAAAAGGTCTCGCAGGAATAATCTACCGGCCTCGCAAGACAAACGAGTCGGCATTATGACATGCTTGAACAAAAGTCTCGCAGGAACATACACACTAGCTCCGCCAATACAGAGGACAAGCCCTACGGGACGTGGCGCAATAGTACAATATGCAGCGCAGACAACTCCTAAGCAGACACCTCCGCGGGATGAGCTATAGGAAGAAGGGGACCGAGAAGTCGCGGAAGCACGCCTCATGAGGTAAAGAAAATGGTCTATTCTTATTATATTGGCGGTACCAACGCGCATAAGGAAAGTATTCCGAGTCCCCCGAACCAAAGAAAAAGACCAGACAAACACGTCACTGGATAATGTAAAAGTGACACAGATAAAACGTCGCCCGCTATCGCGGTGTAAACAAAGGTAAGGCCGTTCAATGAGAACCCCCCCCGGACCTATACGACCCTAAGGCTTATGTCACAATAATCGCGTAACGAAATAAGCAGAAAACATAAACATAAATATGGTCAAAACAACTGTATCTCGGATGGCTGAGAAACATTCCTCAGCAAACCACCCAAGCAAAAGCATACAACAAGTTCTGTTAAACACCTCCACATCTCAGAGGGTTCCTCACACTAAATACGCTTCGATAAAAATAAAAAATAAAAAACAAAGAAGAAGAATGGGCTCCGCTCGACCCGACCACCCATCCGCGACATGCCTACTCGTCTTTATCCTGCAATAGGTGCAATTAGGTCGGGTGAGTATTCAGCGTAAAACCCGCGAGGCGATATACAAAGGAAAGAGTTATACCTGGTTCACTTCGAGGTTTCCTGGAAGGTCATCTCCTGGCTCTTGATTGTAACCCACCTGGTCCAACGAAGCCTCTCCTTCGGCAGTACCCGAGGCGGTCTCTTGGACCGTAGGACCCTCGCTGCCTTCCGCAGGACCTTGAGGAGACTGCGGCGGCGTATCATCTCTGTCCAAATGATGAGGCCACGGCGCGACCTTACGCCAAGTATGAAAAGGCATCTTGGGATCACAGCTCACGAGATCCATGCTCGGAAGAACGGGCCCGCCATCAGGGCGAAGCAACTGACCGCCAGCCCTATCCCACTAATATCCTACCAGACCTTGGGGGGCCCCGTCCTCGTCTGCCACTGGCATATACCCGAGGTCCTCAGGGGCGAAAGGATAAATGCCGGCCAAAACGGATAACTCAGTGTAAATTTGCCTCTTAATCATCCCCGTTAGTGACAACATCGCCGCAAGCTTAAAAGGATCGCTAACCAGGAATTCTCGAATCACCTCCTTCTCGTGATCGAGACGCTCTGCTTGCGAGTTCTTGATCGCAAGCAAGGCTTGGGATAACTGCTCCCGTACGAGCGTCAACTCCCGAGCCTGTCCCTCCTTAGTTCGCTTCAAATCCTCCACCTCCGCCTCACTATCAACGAGCTTAGCAACGGCCTCCTCGAGCAACTCAGTGCTCCTCTTCGCGCTGATCTCGCTTTCCTCCAACGCGCGGGCCTTTGCGTCCACCTCCCCCCTCAGCTTATCGACCTCCTCACCGCTACCGACAACCGAGCCCCGAAACTTTTGGTAATCGTCATTCAAAGACTTGTACTTCTCCATCCAATAATCTCTCTCCACAACGGCCGTCGTCAAGTCCCTCGGCTCTACAGGAGACTGGTCCACTGACAAATTCTTGGCAGTCATCGCCTCCGTCGCGCGGGCAAACAGGCAGCCTATCTCGAAAAGACGACCCACCGCATCCAGCATCATACCACCCCCGCGCTTCTGAATAAGTCGACCCAAATAAGGGGGCTCCAAGGCGCGGAAGGCCTCCCTATAATACATCGCGCACTCCGGAGGCCGCTCCGTGGCACTTTGCATCTTAGCCAAATGAGGGAACAAGGCGAGGCACCCGTCCGGTTGACTTAACGGGAAGGGAGTCTTACATATGGTCCCTACCCCAACATTACCCGGAAGACCAATCCTGCGAGATCCCTCGGACGGGGTGGGTACCGTTTCAGGAGAAGCAGTCGTGCTTGAACTCCCGCCTCCACCTGGCCCTCCAGTTGAGGACGGAACTTCTTGAGCTAACACGACCGAAGCCGCGCCCGAAGGAGGGACTGCTGCTCCCGACAAGGGGGTAGTGGCGACGTCCCTCGGACTCGAGGCTAAAGGTGGCCGCGCCATCCTCTTCTTGTTTACAGTCAGCCCTTTCCCTTTGACGTCACGATCAATTTCGTGCGTCGCCTTCTGCTTCCTCGACTCTACACCTCCGGCCCCCTTCTTCACCACACGCTCCTCAACGCCAGCGGATGATGGAGCAGGATCCGCCCTGGTCGTTAGTGACCCGGAGTACAGCCCACCCGCGTGCGAACAGACCAACTCGGGGATCGCCTTCAGCCCGTTGAAGGAGAAATCCATTAGGTCAAAAGCTGCAACAAACATATGAACTCAAGGGTCATATATATAGGGAAACAGTTGAGGATTCTTTATCAAAGGAATATATGTATATATGCGCGAAGGACTACCTTGCGACAACTGCCCGATAACCTCGACAGCCAGGTCGTCAGCAGCGCTCATCCGGAAGCGACTCATGTCGGGCTTCCCCTCCCACGAACTATCATCGTCACCCTTCTTAATCTGTCGCCACGAGCGACAAATACCTTGCAGCGACTCAACTTCCTCGGGTTTAGTCAAATACACCCAGCCCCTATTCCAGCCATCAATCTTCCTCAAATCTTCTTATGAGTCTCATAGTCGAAAATTTCCGGCGCGTCAGTTCTCCTCCTCACGGCGACAAAATCCGATGAAGCCATGCACAGACTAAAATAATGTGCAAACAGGGCCATGCTCGGCCGTAACTCGGCAAAATAGACATGAAACTCGTCGAATAACTTCTCGAAGCTGACAAGATAACACCACCCCACACCCGTCAGTTGGGCGGGGGTTATATCCAACTCTTTCAAGAAAGTAACCTGGAACGAGGTCAAAGGCAGCTGGAACCCGCATCGGGGCATCTTCCAGTAAATACAGAGCCCTTTCTCATCGTCATGGGCTCGATCGTCCGCTTGCGGCAATAAGAACCCCAACCGGTCCAAGGAAATGCGACCTCTCGCTTCCTTTTCACGAGCTCGCCATAAAAAACGTTGACCCACCAACCCTGACTGCGACAACCCGTCGCTGATGGGAACAGAAGACTAACCTCCACAAACTGCGCATCAGTCGCGTGCCCGGCGCGCCTCCTCTTCGAGGAGGGGGGTTCCTTAGAATTCTTTTTCTTTTTTGATACTCGTGGGCGTGCTGAAACTGACGTCTCCCGAGAAGACCCCTAGCGATCTTGCACCTCGACTTCCTCCGACTCCCCATCCTCATCAACGGAACGGCTCTCGCTGTAGCCGGAAGAATAATACGAGGGATCCGCCTTCTCCAACGGGACCCGTTCCCTAACTACCTTTTTCTTACCTCCCATCTTCGCTGACTGCAAAGGCAAGTTAATAAGATGGTCAGCGACGGGAGATATTACCGGGGGCACAATCCTCTTACCTGACGCAGCAAAAGCCCTTTCTAAGGCCGCTTTCGACTTCCCGGCGCCTTTACCCCCTATCCCCTGATCCCACATCGCGGGATCACTCCAATCGATGGATTCGTTTGGAGAGCCCAGTTCCGCTGCGGCCCCGTCCACGGAAGATTCCGGCTGTGCCGCCTTCCAATCAACGGACGACTCCGGGCCTATATCATCCCAATCCACGGCCGCCTCCCAATCGAAGAAATCTCCCTCGGAACCCGAATTAACGCCTGTCTCCGACATTTAACAGAACCTGCCCAGAAACTGTCTTACAGATCAACCGTAGGACCTCGCGTATGGCAAACGCGCAAGGGTAGAACAATACCGACTTGGTGGCTCACGGTATCGGTTGAGATACTGGATCCCGAACGTAATGTGTGCGACAGTAATACTTACGGATAACGAGCGACGCTCCTGTGAGATGTTCGTGCAGTCGTCCCCGCCGATTGTCCTTATCAGCGAGAGCGATGAGCGAGACTACTCCGAAAATGGAACTTACTGAAAGCGGACATCCGCACGGGCCCGCCTACCTTTATATAGGGCCCCCGTAAAAAACCGTAAAAAATCAGCACCAATCTCAAGGAACAAACCTCGACACGTGTCTCGCGCCCCTTCGATCAGCCACTCCAAAAACCCAAAACGTCGCGTCGCCCCGCCTTTTGGCGCCAATATCCGAAGTTATATTGAACCGTCGCGTCCCTTCGTCTTTGTCTGTACAAAAATCCCCATGACGTAGATCCCCTACAACCTTGAAGCGTACTGCCCCTCGAGACAGTAATCCCGCGCCGTTCCAACGAGTTAATCCTAACCCCACGCTAGGATTACCGTTTATCCGAAGCAGTGGGCGGCATGATCAAAATAGCAGCGGATCCCGATGACGCCAGCCAGCTCGAGCGCTCAGGATAGGTCTGACACATGCATTTATGGCACCTTTAGTAACCCCCCGTTATATATACACGGACCCTCCGTACCTAACCACCAAACACCCATTTAACACAAATCTCGGAGCCATGGCACCAAAACCATCTGACAACCGTGGCAAGAAACCCCTCGACGTAGGCCAACCCAGTAATCCGAGGTCGAGACGCCCGACTAGCGTCCGAGACCTACCCCCTCAGATCCACTCCAACTGGCTCCGTTTTTTCCCGCGACGTAACCTCGACCGAATGCTGTCAAGCCCCAATCGTAAGCTCCAGGACTTCATCGAGTACCTGGTCGACGTTGAAGTACGCTCCTACGCGCACTGTCCCTGCTGCCCGAAGGCTCGCCGCAATGAACCACCACTCGCACCCCCCCAAAGCGCCCCACCCAAGCCGGTAATCCTTCGCACCTGCCCCGCATGTGGAAAAACGGGCAATCGATCAGAGATGCCCCGGTGCCACCGATGCCGGCAGAGGTTCCACCAGGCCTGTCAACCCGAGGAGACTCACTACTTGTTTCCTATCCCGGGTCTGGAGAGCTGGCATTGCGACGAATGTACCGCCATCATCAACTCCCTGGACGACATGAACGAGGACAGCGAGGACGGCGGCAACCAGGACGACGACGAGGATGGCCCGCAATATCACCCCACTAGGTCCGGCGACACCGACCCCGAGGAGGAATCCTCCACTGACGGCGACCTCAGCGATTGATGTATTGCGCGAAGCCGCTCCACCCACCTGGCCGGACGTTTACTACTCTCCTTTTTTGTTCCCCGACATAGGGATAGCGTTTTTATTTCATGATAACCATGTGAACTACTTTGTTTTGTCGAGAAGGAAAACTCTATAAACCACATGACATTACCTATAGTTATAATCTTTTCTATGTTGCAAAGTTCCTAAAAACGTGTCCATATAACGGTGCACTAAGGCAGACTAATAAATGCACGTCGCTTGTATTGCAATCCCGTCGCAGCCAAACAGTACGCTACGTCACAATGCTGATTTAACATATCGATAAACCAACTGGCGCCGTGTGCCTTGCGACCTCTCGGTCCAACGAAGATCGCGAAACATTAATGGACATGCTACCTGAACTAGCCACCTAGCGACACCAACTCCATCTGATTACCAACACAAGTTGGTGCACCCCCTGTCTCAGGACAGTGCCGGGGACATATGCTTTACTTCTAATCTTACCAATAGCATAAAAACAAAGCCACCTCGTAAGCAGTAACCGAACATTCCATGCCACGCGACCTAAATAGTCCGGACAAAACAGACAATGAAACCATCCTCCCCTTATTCTAAAAAGCACGACTCGAGATAACTTGAATAAAAGAATAAATATCGACAAATTACCGGCACAACTGCCCCACGACACACCCTCGCGGCATTAAGACATTCTATACCCCAACTCACACACCTGGTATACACTACTACGCACATTTCCCAAATATGGGCTAACCAACAGCGGATAGACCATAACTTAGCTCACGCACTCCGAAAATAATGAATTTTTTCACTAATGACACCTCGAAACAGCCGCCCCGTCAGCCCAAAACGCTTCGAAAGTAACACCAGTCAAACGACAGGCCTACGCCCGTCCAGTCAAGTCACCTAGCCCCATCTTTTACGAGGCAGTGGGGCCCGGACGCGATAACCAATGGCACCACTCCGCCTATATATTGACCCATTCAGCCATAGGAAGATCATTCCTCACCAACTGATTCTCCACTCTGTAAATCAATCCTCACTCCATCCACCATCCTAATGTCGTCCAGCGATTCGGTTAACAAACCCGAGCCGCGACGCCTCAACATTACCCTCCCCCGAGAGTCACCCCCCCACCGACCCCGCCCGAACCCCTCACAACCACCACGGCGGACGCTCTCGGAAGGCGAAAGGTGGGTATTGCTGCAAGACATATCCCACCCAGACTTAGAGTGGATGCTAGACCACGAAAACCTCCGAATTCGAGACTTTCTCGACGTCAAGCTTAGCTCATGTCCGAAGTTCACCCCGGAGGACGAGAACGCCCTCAAACCAACCGCACCATCGTTACGCACATGCTTTGGGTGCGATGATCAAGATCCCAAGACCGAAATGGTCAAATACCGAACATGCTTCGAGTGGCACCACATGTACCATTATAACATAAAAGGCCGCTCAGATCCCCGCCGCCGGTTTTGGCGATGCCCTCGTTGCATCGACCTCAACTTCGGAGGACCAACCTTATACACGGCTACCAAGGAAGAGCTCAAAGCGGACAATACTTACGAGGACACCGACAACGAGGTCCTCGCCTAAACGCTCCCCAGGTAGCGACATCACACCCGTCTTTTTGCCGAACAAGGAAACCGCGACATGACAGACAAGAGTGGAAACACCCTCCCAGTCTACCTCGGGATCCTCCTCGGCAACCATGCGGGTATACAGGGAACTATTCGCCCTGCATATCAAAGTTTATTAAAACAAATGTATCTATTATTGTGTATCAACTAAAGGCAAATGTTGTCTACAAAGTATGTATCATTCCGATGTCATGTTATTAAATTTATAAAAATCATCCAAAGTAATATCGTTGTCGGGACCCCCTCTTCCCTCACACAACCCATCTTATATATCACATCGACAAACAATTTCCATCCCATAACCTCCCGACGCATACACAGGCCCTCGTTCCAACTCAATATCTCGGCACCCGATAATAGTTAAAGCGGCCAATCGGCGGCTACATGCCAAGGATTGCCTGGGACCCACGTCATTTAAAGCCACAATAGCGCCTTACAACTATAAATACCAACCTCACATTACGTAAGAGGGGACAATCATCTCCTTCATTCTCAAGTCCATCCCCCTAAACAAAAATGCCTTTCAAACAAGTGGTTTCAAAATCTAAGAGGCCCGCGGACCAAGGTCAGAGTAGCCACGGCCAACCTCCCCCAAAATCTCGTCGCTCCTATAACCCACGACAAGTCCTCTCTCCTGCAGAAAGATGGGCCCTCCGCCAACGATTCTCCGAGGAGGATTCGGAATGGATGATTCATAACGAGGACCTCCAAATCTGCGACTTTCTCGACCTCCTCCTCGCCGGTGTACCCTCATTCACTAAGGAGGACGAGAATAACATCTATGATGACGTCGACTTCGAGCCCAAACTGCGTTGGTGTGTCATATGCCACGATCAGGGGCCCAAGCACGAGATGGCGAAATGCCGGATGTGCTATGAGTGGAGCTGCTTCGAACACTACGACATCCGAGGTCGCTCGGATCCTCGACGCCGGTTCTGGAAATGCCCTGGATGTTTATCCCGCAATTCCGGAGGCCCGAGCTTGCACACCGCAACTCCAGAAGAAATCCAAGCGGATAACCTCTTTGAGGACACTGATAACGAGCGCGTTTAATGGCCGCCGGCGACCAGACCTCACACCCGCCTCCTTCATCAAACAAGACCATCAAGCCTAGACATTGATAGGTCTCATATCCAAACATGTTATCTCAGTTATGTTAGATCTGTATGATTTCGCCATTTTTATTACAATTAAGCTTTACATGATTCCGGAAAAACCTACGAATGTCCGCACTATCTGCGATGTTCTCGATTACTTACTCTCAAGGGAATAGGGAATTCCTCCTTATCGCGCCAACAAAAAAAAAATCCCGAAAACCCAGTCTCGGATGCCACCAAACACACGCAGCTCGCCCAAAAAACGTACGCTGAAACCCCAATCTCAGGGGTTAACGAAATTACGACCTTACAGGGAGAAAATGATAACACAGTTTATAACTATCTTGAAAACGCAAAAGCCCCAAGACCAACCCGGGGGCCGTCAACAACAAAAGTTATGAAATATAACGACAAAGCAAAATCAGCACATACCATGCGTAACCAACAAGCGGTGCGACGTAGGATCATATAAACAAGAATTTCAAAATAACCAAAACACGAACAGAGAAACCCCGACGGATAACTCGGGGGCTGACAACAATCAAATACCTCACAAAAATCCCCAAGATCAACTCGGGGGCCAATACTCGCAAACATTAAAATAAGCTTTAGTAACCGAGATAAGCTAAGAAAACTCCCACAATAGGACCGAAGCCGCCTTCGTTACGAGAGTCAAAAACCCGAAAGCATCATACTGATACATTTCGGCTTCAGGGGCTAATGATAGGTCCATAGACCAATGGCCCTTAAGAAGCCCAGGCCTGGCCCAACAAAAGCACTCCCAGATTTAAAAACACAAAAGGCCGGCCCAAAATAGAATAAAATAGAACAGGCCCCTCCCCCCACAGAAAACAGGCCACGAGGTCAAGAACAGCCCGGGATTCGGACCCCCTCCCGGGGCCAGCCCGAGGTCAAAAAAGCCCGAGACTCGAACCCCACCCCCAGGGGTCAACTCGAAATCAAATGAAACGAGGCTCAAAGCCTAAACATGCCGAACAGCCAGAAAAGGCCGACATACAGCCTCGTTGATTCGGCTCGTGACAGATTATGCGGATATTATCGCCTATTATGCGGACGCCTCCGAACAGTCATGAGGGCCCCCGTCATTAATGATGACAAGACCTCGCTACAGTAAAGGCGACCCCTATTTAAGGCAGAGAAATCCCCAGAGAGAGGGACGGCATATTTTATCACCACCAGAGGAGGTATTAAAAAGGGTTAGAGCGTTAATACCCCTCCGACACCCCGCGTGTCCACCCTCTCGGCCCGATTCGCTTGAACCGGGACGAGTTACACTTTCGGCAGCCAGCATCCGCACGGCCTGCTTCCCAGGAACAGGACGTGCGCGCACCTTACTGGACCGAGTCCAAGTACGGCCCGGCCCTCAGGAGAAGGGACGTATCAGGCCGGGTAAGGGTCGGCCGAGTCAAACCCCAACCCGACCCCCCTACCCGACTCAACCCGTTGACCCGGGCTAACCCGTGCCCGAGTCAACCCGGGGACCGGTCGGGTTTGGACCGGACCGACCCGGACCCTTTTCAATACACTATGAATATGTACTTGCAAATCAAATTTTACATTTTTTAGAATTTTTTTACTATTTTTTTAGATAGGTAGAAAATCATTTGATCTGAAAATTCTGTACCGATCAAGTATTTTTCTACCTATCTCAGACCATCTGATCCATGCCCATACCACTAGTCTATAGAGGAGACCAAATATTTGTTCAGGGAGACCAAATCTTATAGATTAATAAGCAATTAGCTCTGTACAAAAGAATGTTATTCAAGTATTTTGCATTTTTGCAACTGCGATACTTTTATTATAAATGACTGAAGTCTTGAACTGAATCACAAATTCATTCGGAAGCCCAACTGAGAAAACAGAAATATATTTTTGAAATGAAAAGTTTCTGATTCACAAAAGGAAAGCTGCCCCCATAAATATGGATATGTTTCTCGTACATGATTTATCAATACTCACTAAGTGGTAATCATCATCGCCAGCGACACCAGGAGGACTATGATTATAAATTAACTTTGAAATTTAAAACTTGCAGTTTAACTTGTGAAAACAAAAACAAAATAGAGCACTCCCAGAGCTCTAATTGTGCACACATTATAGATAGTAAGTGCCAAAAGCTTTTGACCCGGGTTGAAGACATGCAAGCTCAGTACACTATATCATACACAAAGGGCAAGCCGAAACATAATAGCCCAGTACATAGTGGGTACTGGTGTTACAGACTTAAATTTATTGCAATATGATTATATATCTAGGATTCACACATCACACGCACATTAAGTCCTGTAACAGATACAAGTACCACATAACTAAAGCCTCTCATTTGGTCGGAGGGGAGGTCACGTCACTTGGAACCTACAAACATCAGATAAAAAACAAAAGCACATGTTTAGCATGAGCATACATGAAAAAAAGAGGATGAAGGGTATACCAGGTGTGCAACATCAGTAGAGGAAATGCCACAACGGTACTACTACATACAATTACCATGTGACACTTTATATGCCCCCATGTAAGAATTTTTTTGAGACTATAATTAAAAAAAAATAACCTTGGAATTATTCGGCTTCTGCGCCGCCTTCTTAGGGGCAGGTTTTGCAGCCCGAGGAGCAGCAAATTGAGGGACCTTGGGCTGAGTTTGTCCCAGCGGTTTGGAAGCTTTCATTGATGCCATGCGTTATCTTTTATCTCTTGTGTAAAGAAATTATGTTACAAGGCACTGGTTATCCAATGATACTAGTGCCAGACTATTTATAGCAGCAATTAACCCAATTGAAGTAATAAAAAAAAACAGATAATGTAAAAAGAAAGCTCAATAATGTGTGTAAGAACACATCTGGTTGGCTCAGATCAAAAGTAGTTAAGAAGAATCTTTCAATTCATAATATCACTTCTTCCTGAGTGCAAGATGCCATCTTTCTCTATCAAACATGTACGTGTAACTCTTAATCCTAGTTCCCAAAACAAATCAGTATAAGAAGTGGCTCAAAAACCTTGGATTAATGCATAATGGGTTGCAAATTATGATTCATGAGGAACTGTCCACGACCTAAGAAAAGACAAAGAGGGCTCAGAAGGAAATGAATTTCCTTTCTTTACACCTAGTTGTAACTCAGCATCTCGTTCTTCCGAAATGCATCTCTGATATAATAATGCTTGTCTCTCTCGATGGCGGGCCCATGTGACAAGGTATAATCCTTTGATGATCAAAAGCCCCCCAATAATGCTGCAACCATAAGGGAATATAAGTCACCTCACAATGACAAGCATAGGCATAAAATAATCGGATAAAACTGACTCGATATGTGCTGAAATTTGCTCATGCATCCTACAAGAAACAATTTAGCTGGAGCTGTCGAAACTCAAACCCAACCTGAGAGGCCCTCTTGACTGCTTACTCCCTCACCCGTTCAAAGCATTTTGATAAGTCAAATGACACAAACCAAACCCTCTTGAAATGACCAACTTGAGATATTTCATTAGTTAAGTAGCCTAAACCAAATCAGACCCTGATAGACAGAAAGCCCAAATGGACTCAGACCCGACATGACACATAAGCCCAAATGGACTCAGACCCAGACCCAAATTAATGTGTGAATCTTGAAAAAATCAAATGATGGAATGTAGTTTAGCTCAAAATTCTAAAATTCAAAGTGACAAAAAAGAATGAAGTCATGAACACTTCACACCTCTATTCAAAAACCCAAAATGAAGTATAAACATACAGTGACCTCAAACCTGCCTAATCTGCTTGTCTGCCCAATTTAACTTCTCCAATTTTCCCAGCCATTTATGTAAAACACAATATCCAATAGATGTACAGCTCAAATTTCTTTTATTCAAAAAGCTTCGCATGTGCAAGTGAGATGCAGCACCATAAGGTACTAAAAAAAGTAAGTTCAATATATATTTCTAGCGAAATAGCATCTAAGAAGGGGCAAAGAGAATTAGTAACTACCTTCCTAGAAAGATTGGGCTTCCCAAAAAGATGTGAGACAAGAAGGCAGATACCAAAGGTTGGAGGGGATTGTACAGTGCTACGAGAGCAGGACCCAGCATCTTATTTGACCAAGTCAATAACCCATAATTCAGTGCAGATGCAAGAATTCCCTGAAATCAAAGTGACTCCTCATTTCAGTCAGGCATACTATGCTCATCTAGCACAGGAGGATTGTACTAAATCCAATTTCTGACGTACAAAGTACAATGATGGCGTAAAACTCCTTCATAAAAGAAGTTGAAAATGCAATTAAGTACCCGCTAGGCATGAGAGATGCAAAAGACTTAACACATTTTTATTTTCATTAATATTTTTCCTTTTCCAGTTTTTCTTGACTTGTATTTTTTTGTGGAATTTAAACAACAACATTTGCACACAATACGAAAAAGAAAAAAGAATGCAGACCCGGATTAGTTTCGGCACAGTACTAGATTTCTTGCTAGTATACAATTGGAGTCCACTATCAAAATATTTTTGCATCAAGAGTTGGGCAATCTGTAGCAGAGGTGCAAAACTGGTTGGTTGATTAGACCAGGTTGGGGTGATCTGAAAAATTAGGTCAGATCATCTGGGGATGTGCTCAGGTCTTACTGCTGCAGACTAGGTGCTGAACCCATAAAAACTGCAGAACCTGGCCACCATCCAGGAAGGAGAGTTCTCTGGTAAGAAGAAAACTAGACCTTACTTATTTGTACTGACCATTACAGAACAGTACAACTATGATCAAGTCCCCGGATTCCTAAAATTGCAAGTTTGAAGTAAACTTCAATCATGCAATCCCGATTCCTATGTGTAAGACATCTTAATATAGCGCAATTTTAGAAAAATCCACCCTCTACTGTTGAAATGTCTCATATACTACTTAGACCAAATAGTCCTAATTTCACCCCAAATAGCATCAAATGTACAAATATGCATGAAGAAATTCATAAAAGACAAGAAGAAAAAAAGCCAAAGGTAGCTTCATATGTAATAACTGACTCATCCTAAAAGCTAAGGTAGCTTAATGATTGTTAATATCAGCTACTTGCACCTTTTCTTGGTCAATTTTTTTTATTTAAAGTAATTACAATCATGAACCATAACATAGTCAATTTGTTGCTAGAACTTCCTATAATTTGTATTCTTATTAGGAAGTGATTAAATTTGCGGAATACTGCAATATAAATATCAATTAGACATAAAACAATTTTATTATTGCTACTACTACTATTATTATTATAATTATTAATATTATTATTATGCTGTCTCCAGATGGCTCTTTGGTAATGTGTTTTCTTATGTGAGCCTAAGTATTTGTACAGCCTTTCTGCCTCCATCAAAAAGTGAAGCATTGTATACCAATATTTTGCAATCAGAAATCATAATCTTCAAAATGTGATTAGTCATCTAGTTGTGGCTATCTTTCGAAAATATTACTTCAGTAATTACAATTGAAAATTTTCAGCTCTGTGCGGTAACTTAATTTACTCCTGGAGACATCTTTTATATTTTTGGCCATTAAAAATAAGCATACAGGTCAAGAAAAGAATTAAAACATACAGCATAGAAGACTGCAATCATCTCGGACTGTGTCAGACCCCAATCAGCAGCACCACTATTGGTGAAGAACCCACAAAGGGCCATCAATACAGTCCCAAAAAAGTATGAATAGGCTGTCAATGAGAGGCTTGATGGATACTTAGCCAAAATTGGAGCCTAGTTATTGATAAAATAAGCACATTAAATGAGTCAAATTAACAATTAGTACAAAATAAATCAATCAATCAATCAATAAAAAATAAATACATGGAGTGAGGACCTGCAGGGCAAGATAGGTAGCAAAGCACAAACAATTTCCAAGTAAACAAAGAACACCAATGTGCCACTTTTGCATCCCAAAAGAAGTCACCACTAACCATGCAGCTTGCTCTGGCTCTGGTTGTGGCATTGCACCAATGTCACTATGAACTGTCGAAAATGCGATCTCTGCTTCGCCAAATAGAGCAGGTCCTCTATATATTGCCATGATAATTGCACCAAGAATACAGACAATTGTGCCTCCAATCTTTGCTTTACCCTCATTTGTGCTTAAGCTCACTGTTTCAGTTCTGAATAAATATAAACACACATCGATATCAGAACTGACACCAAATCCACACACCAATCTTCAAAGACAAACTGAGAGGTAACTTACCTCATGAGAACAGCTAATACGAAGGTAAATACAGGGATTGCTGGCTGAATGGCAGCAGCATAAGTTGGGTTTGTGTAATTCAGGCCGATCAGAAATAATAACTGGTTACCAAATATCCTACAGACAAAAAAACATACCAATATGTTAATAAAAACAGCCATAATTAAATGAAAATAAAATGCAGAGTTTAACCACTGCCATTGCAGCTTCATGGCATTTCATAAGACCCTCCCTATCAAAACCAGAAAGCCGGATCAGCCCTTTAAAACGACATGGGGTGAATCTATTTTTACATTCTTTTCAAATTGACTTGATTGGATGAAAATCGAACAGCTCCTACAGAATTTAACACTTAAGCAGCTTGTCATTCCCATATTGGCACTGACAGCTGATCTGAGGTGCCTGAAATGTAACTCTAATGTAGTACTGTGAATCAATCTCTGTTACCCAGTGAGACCGAGGATGAAGAAAGAGACGAGAAGGCGGGGAGTGAGAGGAAGACGGGAATGGCGGTCGTGGAAGAAGGCGACAGGGGCGAGTATGGAGAGCGCGAGGACGTCGCGAAAGACACAGAAGGCGAATTGGTTGACGCCCACATTGAGCGCGATCTTGGCGATGACATGGTATCCGCCGTATATGACTTGTACCAACACCATCGTCGCGTGTGCTCTTCCCACCGCCTCCTCCGCTCCTCCCGTAGCCATCTCCTTCCCTCTCCTCCTGAAATTACTATTCTTTTGTGGATTTCAGTTCAATCGACGAGTAAGACTGAGTATAGGAAGTCAAAGAGATGGAAAGAAAAATGTTAATTAAAATTTTAACTAGTTAAATATTTGATAAAGAGAAAACAAATATATTTTAACCTTGTTTAATCTTTTAATACTTGTATTTTATTAATTCTTAAATTAAATACGAGAATTGGAAATACGAGCATTCCCTTATCTTTTACCTCGTGTTAACCAGGATATAAGGGATGGAGGAATTCGCATTCTCCGAGATATCTCAAACTTTGAGTGTTTTGGGGAAAATCTCAACGGTTTAAATACTTTCTGCACGAATCTCAAAGCACAAATAATACTGCCCCCCGCGCTATCCCCGAATAGGCACCGTACACGTCGGTCATGAAAAAGTTGAGATATACGCAGTCGTGATTGAGACAGAGAGATCAGAGATGCGCGTATGCGGCAGGATTTCCGGCTAAATACCGATCGCTGTTGACTCCTAGTACAATGCGAATTCATATCACCTTAAAGGTGAGGTAACAGAAATGTTGAATTTAGATCCGAACTGTTCAATCTGTTTAACCACGAATATTAAAGAAATTCTATGTATTTCATTTCGAGCTGAATTTGTTCAAATTCTGATCAGATGGTTCGGATCTAACCTAAATATGAACTCGTAGAAGGCTCCTTGTCCCAATTGAAATTGAAAAATCCTCACCATGCGAACTTTGAACAGCAGCAAGCTTTTTTATTTTTATTTTTGAATGATTACTCAGCTCTAAGAAAAGTCGTCATTTAAATTTCCAATACAAGTTTGGAAAACATTTTTGACAAGGGCAATCCTTCGAAATTCGGTGCATACCAATAATTGTATCATTTAGACTTGATATGTCCATGTTAAAATTTGTATATTTTTCTATCAAGAGTATATTTGTTTTTGACATTTATTCTAAAATAAAAAGATTTTATTAAATTCAAGAAATGAGTCAATTAGATATAAATATGACAAATTTACCTTAACTCATTTTACTCTGAATTTCCTTCTTCTGCTGTCTTTCTTCTCACAACTTCCCAATAAACTAAAAAAAATATATGATTTTTTAGGGTTTAGGATTTAGAATTTAGCATTATTTAACAACATATGATTTGGGCCCTCTAAAATCTTTTCATATTTACAAAAAATACGGAGATATTTTACAAAACATAGTTATTGGAATGGTAGGAGATTAATCGATTAATTAATAATCCTCGAATTCATTAAACCTCACTTTAGCATTTTCATGTTTTATAAGAATACATGTCACATCGGGCAACCTATTTTTGATCGCTCAAAACTTGAAACTGAGCTTGTACAAGATTACATTTTCACAAGACATGCATGTGCGTAACAGATCTGATACTTTTAATCTCGTGTTTCAACCTCAAATTAGCCCGTTTAATTTTCTATTTTCTAGTGACTATTATTGGACAAAGTTTTTAATTTTCTATTGGCAACAAATGGTGAACTTTTTTTTAATTTTATATTCGCATCAAGCACATGCAATTAACCTTCTTTTTTTTTTTTTTAAATTGCTATTGCTAACTATTGTATGCTCTCTAATATCACTGTACTGTAAATGCCACATAAAAATTTAATTGACACGCTACTTTTGGTGTGTGGGTATTCCAACAAAATTGTATTCATAATTATCTGAATCGTAATTGAAACTTTACACAAGTTCAATTGGTACCTATTTAAATGTAGTGTATTCTCAGATAAATTAATTCTAAATATCTAACCAAGTTGGAATTAATAATTAATTAGAAGTTGTAGACGAATCTGAACGAACAACATCTTTTAGCTTTAAAAAATAGGGGGAATTTCATGTATATCCCTCAAAAGTTTCAATATTACATATTTATCCCTCCAAAATCAGTAATTACATATTTATTCTTGAAAATTGTACAAACTCACATATTTGTCCAATCTAACTCTATAACATATCAAATATCTCCAAAAATAATTAAATAATATTTTTAAAACTTTAAAATTCATTTTAAATATTAATCAAGAATATGTTGACCATTATGCCCTTCATTTCTGTCTCTTTAGTATGCCTGAGTTCTCTTCTCTTTAAGACGCCAAACCTCCCGCCTCTCTCTCCAAACGTGCCAAATCATAGATTTCTCCCCGTCTTCCCTCGTCGCCTCCCCTCTCATAAATTTTATCGCCCCTC
This sequence comes from Carex myosuroides, assembly GCA_028015225.1. Lineage (NCBI taxonomy): Eukaryota > Viridiplantae > Streptophyta > Magnoliopsida > Poales > Cyperaceae > Carex > Carex myosuroides. Next base: position 1,887,646 of record CM051489.1, on the reverse strand, counting down.
GCTGCTTTAATTTTTCCATCTTCGTTTGGAGAGAGAGGTTGACGTCTTAGAGAGAAGAGAACTCAGGCAGACTAAAAAGACAGAAACGAAGGGACATAATGGTCAATATATTATTAATTAATATTATAAAATTAATTTTAAAGTTTTAAAAATATTATTTAATTATTTTTTAAGGTATTTGATATGTTATAGAGTTAGATTGGACAAATATGTGAGTTTCTACAATTTTCAAGAATAAATATGTAATTACTAATCTTGGAGGAATAAATATGTAATATTAGAACTTTTGAAGGATATACATGAAATTCCCCCTAAAAAATAAGAGATGGGGCTACCGCCTACCGGTGCACCAACCGACACTTTCTTTTTAGAGGAAAGTTGGAAACCGACCTATTTGATTCTATAAATCGGAGCAGATGTGTCGTCTCTTTCGCAATTCGCAGAGCAGAAAGGTGCACAGTGTCAGTGTCAGTGTCAGTGTCAGTGTTTCATTTTTGTTTTGGCTTAAAAAAGCAAGAGACAGTTCAACTGTGTTATTATTCGCTTAAAAAAAAGCAAGAGACGGTGCATACTGCATAGCATATATAGTGTTTCTATAAATCTGAGTCGTCCGTTTTAATTCAGATGGAAGGCAATACCTGACCGTGTAGATTGAGATCTGAGTCGTCCATTTTAATCTGGCACGAATCTTAAAGCATACTTCCTATGTTTTAAATAGGCATTGATTTTGATCTGGTTGTGAGTATTTTATATGGTCAAGTACCTTAGGGTCAGCTCAAGAAGGAATTACGCAAAGGGAATGGAAAGGAGCGAAGGTGAATTGAAATGCGATTAGATATGTCTGTTGTCGTTTACTTGCTCCACAACCGAAAAATTTAAAGATGAGCGGAAGGAAGAGAAGGGAAATAGAGGCGAAGTGTGCTAAAAAATAAAAATAAAACTTAACATTAAGTATAATTGGATAACTTATGCTTTATGTTTTGTACTTGGTGTTTTCGCTGAATGTTGGTTTGCTGCCAAAATATAGTAGGCTATGTTACATATGTTTCTGCATTTTCAAACTTTGCGTAGGTAGTTTGTTTTGTGATACAATGGGGTAGCCTAGCAGTAGTTAGTTCTATTTTGTGTTGCTGTCTGGTCTATAACTTGATGTATCTCTCAATATTTTTCTAATGAAACAGGCGAAAGTCTTTTATCCAAAAAAATGAAGTATAATTGAAATAAAATTGTTGGTATTTTCACCTCCTTCCATTTCCATTATGAATAGATTGTGGAGCACGGCTCTGGAGTATTATACTCATTCTCAATTTATAATTAGTAATGCCATGAATTGTGGCTCTCGCATTAAGAAAAAAAAAATACTCACGAAGATTAGAAGATATAAACAAGAGATACTGTATGTTTTCTATCCTTTTCATATTATTGTGAGGTACCATAACTCAGAAATCAGAGATACTGTATGTTGGATTTTATGGGAAAAATGTTTTATTAAAAAAAAAGGGAATTGTAAGAACAATCATATAATGATTAAAGGATATAACTTTGTCGTACCTTAAAGAATAAATTATCAGTAGCCAATGTTAATTATTCTACAACAGTACAAATTGTACAGAAAAATACATGATAACGCTAGTGTTACAACAATGAATGACTACAGCTCTCCAAATTTCTATCTCATTATAAAAAAAATTCCTTTCACATAAAACACCTACCTAGACCGGCGAACTCAGTCAAAATAATCCATCTTCACATCAGTAACGTCAAGCTGTAATATTTCAGCTCTGCAACCTAATATCGATCCTATGCTGTTATTAATTTGTTTAAAAAAGGCTACATTAGTAATTCACCAAAACAAAATGTATCTTGTAATTGTCCAAATGAAACATTAGAACACATTTGTTTACCTAGGATGAGTACGCCCAAGATCACCGTGCACAAATTCTTTAATATATGTCCCTGCCTAAACACACCATAGGAAATAACAGATAAATAATGAATACATTATTTTTCTTTTAAAAAGTAACAAGTACAAGACTTAAAAAATTTATGACCTGAGTACAGAGATGCAGTAGGAAATACTGTGTTGTTCCCTCGACGTTCTCAATTTTCATCCTGACAAATATATAAACTTGAATAAACACAAGCAAGTTTCACCTGTCATTAACCTAAAATTAGTAATCTGCTGAGATGTCATACCAATGTATAATTTTACTGCGTTCCAGAGGGCTTCGTCTATGAAGAACTCTAATTGGGGTCTTTTGTGCAACGTCCTACAAACCCAAAGAGAGAGATGTACAAATAAAAAAAGGAAAAGCAACCTGTTAAATTGAAATAGAGTGAGGTAGGGGTGTTCATCGGTTCGGTTCGGTTAAAACCGAAATTAAATAGGCAAACCAAAGTTTTATTCGGTTTTCAAAATAGAACCGAACGACCGCCGATTAAAACCAAACCAAAGTAAATTTCGGTTTGTTCGGTTCAACCGAACAAACCAAACTAATTCAACATAATTCAAAGACTAAAATTTTAAAAGGTTGTCTTTAGTGTATCCATCAGAAATTTTTTATATTTCCAATCTACAAAATATAAAAATATTTTATTTACCTATTAAAACTAAGAATAGTATCCTTTCTTTTATTAAAATATTTTGTAAGTGGGCTTTGTCTAAGCCCAAGTTTTGCTTTCTCATTTCAAAGAACTTTTTTAAATATGAAGTCTGTCAAAACGACTGCACTAATGTATATACAAATAATAATTGATATATGACACATAAAATCAATAGATAAAACAACGTAGGTCGTGGCTTCGTGGGCGACAGTGAAGAGAAAGAAAGAGATAAATGAAGACACTGATTGGCTGATGCGACAATAAAAGAGAAATGAGACGTGAAGTGCTGTCCAAAATCTTTGGTCGGTTCGGTTAAAATGAGTTTTAGAAATATAAAACCAAACCAAATTAGGAAAACCGAATAACACTAAAATTTGAACCGAACTGGACCAATTAAACCGGAAAACCGAACCATTTGAACCGAACTTTTCCGGTTCGGTTAAAAACCAAATAAACTGGACCTGATGAACACCCCTAGAGTGAGGCCATGGTACTATACATAGCGCATATTGGTCCATAATATGGATCGATATCTCTATATTCAAAGACCAAATAGTCTATCTGAATCCTTCAACCTGTTCTCCATGTGAAAATGTACTTGAAGATCAAATTTTACATTTTTTATAATTTTTTTACTGTTATTTTAGATAGGTAAAAATCACTTGATCTAAACTATCTAGACCATTCGAAAGTAGTGATTTTCTACCTATCTAAAAAATTCTAAAAAAATATAGAATTTAAGTCTGCAGGTACATTTTCACAAGGAGATCGTGTTGAACGGTTCAGATCGACTGTTTGGACCTGAAAAACGAAGAATTGATCCATAGTACGGACGAATATGCACTATGCATAGTACCATAGCATCACTCATTGAAATACAGCAATATAAACAGCCTTACCAAGTCCTTCAGAGAAGTAAGATTGCACACATCATCATCTGTCAATGGCCGTGAAATCCATACAAGAGCAGCATATTCCTTCTATTAATATGATAGTGATATTAAGGTCATTTGCATAAGATGCTCATAGTTTATAAAACCATATGATAGTAGAATAATATTACCTGCTTTTCTGCCTCTCCTTCACGCATCATGTTCCACGCTTCAGCGCCAACTAATTTGAGGTTTCCAACTCCAACCTGAAGTTAAAAAAAATGAAAACACAACTTATTTATTTTGTACAAATTCCAAAACTGCGGGAGGTTTCTAACCTTAGTTTATGGGGTTTTACAAGTGATGCAAACAGATCGGATATTATCCGTCTATATCCGGATCCATATTTGAAACTTGTGCGGATTCAAATATTCGAATATGGGTAGTTTGCGGATACGGATAATTATTCGTATCTATATTTTTTAATTCTTCAAATATCCATTTGCGCGGATATGGATACGGATACGGATAATTATCCGTATCCGTATTTTTAAATTTTTCAGATATCCAGTTGTTTTAGAATCATATATGTTCATAGAGAAAAATATTATTTTTGTTGGTATCTTCTAATTAAAAATATGGTTATGTTGGTTTTTTAATTTTTTGTTACCGAGATATATATTTTGTAATGACGTAACAAGTTTAACATGAGAAAATTTATTTTGCTCACCATAATGATCGAATATGCAAATCATATCAATATTTTATGCTATTTTTATTTTCTAAAGAGAATAATATGTTAATTTTGTAAAAATATTTAAATTAGGGATCTGAATTATATCCGTCTCCCTATTGGTATCCAATCGTAAAGTATCTGATCCCTATCCGTATCCGAACAATAATAAAACGATACGGATATGATTTTACCACTATCCAATCCGTTTGCATCCCTAGGTTTTACCCAATGAGACATCGTTTTGGTTCCAACAGGACCACATATTGTAAAAGGGAGCATTGCAACTTACAAAATGTTAAACTTGGTTTAGAACCTTACAAGTTTCTTGTCTGAATTGTTAATATTGTCTGCAATTCGCTCAATTTCGGTGTAAGATGGTAGAATGCGAGAATTCAAAACTTCAACTAAAAAAGGTCGGCCAGATCCCAGCATTCGCACCTGAATTTAAAGCAAAAGATGCCAATTTAGACATAGAGAATAAAATCATTTCAATAGGAACCACAGAAGGTAAAATTTGCATAGCTGTACATCAATATCTTCTCTTCCCGCTGAGTGGAACTTGTAGCCATCCCCTCGACATATTTGAAGTACGTTTTCACCAATTAGTTCCTACACAAATGGCACGAAATATGAGAGAGAGAGAGAGAGAGAGAGAGAGAGGAGAGAGATGGGGTGGCAGCACAGTTGGCTAGGAGAAAAAGTCCTAGGACCGTGGTTATCCAAAGGTTGAGAGTTCGAGCCCCTCTCACGACTGCGAAGTTTTCAAAAGAGAGAGAGAGAGAGACTCTACAAGTAATTTTAAGTATTAAATATACCTCGACAGATGCTTCTCCCATTCTCTCATCATCAATTATCCAACGTGACTGGCTTACATTCCTGGAGTACTATCAGAATAATAAGAAATGAATGCATTAATACATGCAAAAAATCTAACTGAAAAATTCTTCTTAAAATAAAATGAGTTTTCACAATATACCTTTAAATATCTCCCAGCAATGTAAATGGGTGTTCTATGACAAGCTACTACAAGCTGGCATGGTTTATCAGCCTAACAACACAAATAATAAGTCACAGAAAAATAAATAAATAAAAAATTAAATGCACATTAAACTAAATAAATCAACCTTTCTGGGAGGAACCAGAAATCGAGTGCAAAAATCATGATCTCCAATCAAATCAAGCACTCTGTAAATAGATGCATCAGATTCAGATTCATTAGAAGCTTTCTTACTGCTTCCATTCTCTCCTGACCCTGCTAACACTACTTTATTAGATATAATTTTACTTCAAATTTTTCTGACACGAAAAAAATATATTACCAGCAATACCTCTTTCTCTTTTCTTTGAATCACGACAATTTACGACCAAACTCTGAAGCTTTTGTGAGGTTTCAAAATGAGAATAAGTCAACCTGATATGAAATGGGGAGCTGAGAGATTCAACACTCTGCACAGCCTGGAATCTGAACAAGTCAAATAAAAAAAAAAAGGTAGAACAACAAAATTTAAGCGAAATATATAATTTATATTTTACCAGGTATTTTTCCAGTGATGCATTCAGCAGTAACTTCAGGGAATCCTTAACTGACATGTGATCATGAAGGAATTTATCATTGAACCATTGTTCCTTCTCGTACTTTTGTTTTATATGCAACCTATTTAAATTAGCATAACAGTATAATTTAGATAAAAGTTACAAACCTGTGCTGAAAACTTTGTTAAAAGAAAAAAAATACAAATTTGAGAACCTTAAAGCACGCTCATTGGCAGCAATAACAGGTGGTACTGACACTTCTAAAGAGAAACCATCAATCTGGTACTCCTCCCTCTTTATCATGTCAGATATGAACAAAACAAAATCATTAACAGAGCTTATCTCCTTGAAAGCTGCTCCAGTTTTTTCTTGTACGCAGCAGACAGAGCACAACACACCCAAACAGATACAACAGTAAGTGATCGTGGTAAAATTAGATTTGATCTCATTCTGTTCCTCCAAAAATAAGATCAAATCTGATTCATCAAGTGGTGAAGTGTAGCAATCGCGGTCGTGGATCCCGGAGAAACGAAAGATGCATCTGATGCAAACCTGAATTAGCGAACAGACAGAACAGATATAAATTTGAGAAATCACCGACGGTTAATTAATTTTACTGGAACTATCACTTACCCCAGTGGAGAGCAAGTCGTGGATGACATGGCATGGAGGAAGGAAAGGTTTCGCCTTGATTAGAGCAGTTTCCGACTCCGACGCAGGTCCTGATGACGTCATATCATCACCGGCGCGAGATCGAAGCGACGATGGATATTGAAAAGGGAGGGAGAAAGGGGTTCAGGGTTTACGGTTGGATGTCCAACTAGTTACAGCTTACAGGCTTCGACGCATTACTAATTGGGCTTTGAAGGTTAATGAGCCAGTAAGATAATATGCTACATAACAAGGACGAGGAGACGATTCAATATCAAAGGATTTCATTTTATACGGATCGGACAGGTGTTCTTTTTTAGTTTTCAGATACAAATATGATATTAAATAGATACAAAAAAATTCATGGGTACTTAACAAACAAAATACTTTAATTTATATTTTTAATTTTTTAACTTGTAATTTATGATGCTCTAACTTATAATTCTAATATCCATCAAAATTTAATAAATTTATTTCAATTTTAATTCTAAATTTAATTCAAATTACAAATCAAACATTCAGATAGGACAAAAAAAATTCAGAGGACAGACAAAGTCGGTCAGGACAGATAAATCTCTACTAAAACTCAAAATCCAGGACGTAGCAGTTGCTGTCCTGAGACCATGTGAGTCCGCCCTTGCCGACATTTTTATTAATATCCAAAGTTTAATACAAATTATTAATTTTGTCCAGAACTCGACTCAATATCGAAAAATGCCCAAGCCGGCCAGAAAATGGCCGGCTTAGGTACCAGAGTAAACCGGCCATTTTCTGGCCGGCTTACTCCATTTTTTTTTTTTTTAAGAGACACTATGAAGATCAAAATATTGAAATCTAACTCTGAAAATTTGAAATTTTTGTTTAAATTATTTGTTATATTACTTCTTTTGATGTATAATTAGCATATTTATACTAAAATACGATAGATTAATTGAAAATATTTATACTAAAATACGATGGATTAATTGAAATTATGTTGAATAACACTAAATTATGTTAAATTACGTTAAATTACATTAAATTACTCTAAAATACGGTAAATTACGCTAAATTACAAATTAATAGGAACGATATCTTCACTGAAAAGGGGAAAAACGACGATGAAACTTCAAACGGTCATAAAACGGCGCTCGAGTGTCCGATTTCAGCAAATGACCACTTTTCGGAAAGCTTGCGAAAATACGCATGCGTCCGTAGGAGCTTTGCTGGATTTCGAAATTCAGAATCGCCAAAAAACTAAGAGAAGAGCCTCAAAACTTGAGTGGAAGTTTCCGATTAAGATTTTCATTTCTATTATTCAATCCAAATAGCTCAGTAAATTAGTTACATAATGAACTTGTAGAATACCAATTTTTACTATTTTTGGAATTTTTTTACTATTTTTTATGATTCACGAAAGATGAGCAAAATCAGTCTACTACAGCGTAATTTTGTGTAGTTTAGCGTAATTTACCGTATTTCAGCATAATTAGCGAAGTTATTGTAATTTTACGTAATTTAGTATAATTGAACATAATTTATTGTAAGATAGTGTAATTCAATATAATTTCAAGTATTCTAGCGTATTTTAGTATAAATATGCTAATTATACATCAAAAGAAGTAGAGGAGAGATCAAGTTACAACAAAGTTACAACAATCATTTTTTTCATTTTCAAAGTCCAAATCGTCGATCCAAACCGTTCAACATGATCTCCACAATAAACTGTGCTTCCAGATCAAATTTTACATTTTTTTGAATTTTTTTACTATTTATTAAGATGGGTACAAAATTCAATGGTCTCAATATGACTATTTTTTGTAAAATACTTAATAAATAGTAAACAAATTCAAAAAAATGTAAAATTTGATCTGGAAGCACAGTTTATTGTGGAGATCATGTTGAACGGTTTGGATCGATGATTTGGACTTTGAAAATGAAAAAAATGATTGTTGTGACTTTATCCCTCCTCAAAGAAGTAATATAACAAATAATTTAAACAAAAATTTCAAATTTTCAGAGTTAGATTTCAATGTTTTGATCTTCATAGTATCTCTAAAAAAAAAAATTGAGTAAGCCGGCCAGAAAATGGCCGGTTTACTCTTGTACCTAAGCCGGCCATTTTCTGGCCGGCTTGGGTATTTTTCGATATTGAGTCGAGTTCTGACCAAAATTAATAATTTGTATTAAACTTTGGATATTAATAAAAATGTCGGCCGCCCTTGCTTCAAGTTACAACACGATATTAGGAAATACATAAGAATTTCAAAAAAGAGGGAACAACAACTCCACTTGTCTCCCTTAAAAAAAAATATCCACTTATCTACTCCCTTAAAAAATAAAACGACATTTTACCATGGTGGTTTCGTCTCTTCTCCTCCAAGATCAAATCGAATTAAGAAACTACCAACCATTTTACCCACCGCTGTCTATTTGTGTTACAACAGAACAAAACCCTTTTCACCGGGCCAGAGCCTATATTCGGCCCATTCAAAACTAAAAATAATTTGATTTGAAAGTTTTCAACAAAAAAATAACTACTGATAATTAAGAGGACATGAATGATGAAACACATGATCTATCTTATCAATAATATAAAATATAAATAAATAAATCGAAGAGAGATTACAATCTTTGTTTTTGTGTCTTCATTATACTGCCATTTTTAAAACTTCAATAATATAAATTTTAAAATTTGAATAACAAAATAAAATCTATATCATTTTCTTCATGCAAATGTAAGAGTATGAAATTTCAACTTTGATTATTAATCGCAGATAAAACTTCACTAATGTAGATAATTTCAGAGTATTGATTTTTTTTAACTTACAAATTTAGATAAAAACAAAATAAAAAATTTGTAATTTTTCACATGTATATACATAATATAATATAAATCATATCTAATACTTTTCTTCTGACATATAAGTTTTAGAAATTTTATTATAAAAAATAAAAAATATACACGTGATAAAGACACAAATGAAACCATTCGAATCATTCTCAAATAAATATTGCAGTGTGTATACTCTTGTAATAATTGCAAGCTATATATAGTTCAAAAATGTTTCACATGTATATCATTCTGAACTTTGATTGTCGGTTTTCATCTTTTATTATTTGTTAGACTTTATAGTTTATATATGTCGGATCATTATGGTATTACTCGCTATAGTTTTACTTATTGTAGGACGGACATAAGCATAACCAACATAATGACATGATATATTTTAGAAGATTATAAGAGTAGTCGAAATTCTTTTAGTTACCACAGCATAAAATTAAAATTAAATGAATACCACTCTTGCTGAAATTTTTCCAATCCTACCACCCACACGGATCCAGTTCGCGCACCAAAATGGGTTGGTGCACGGACTGAGTTAGAGCACCAGCTATATATTCCGAAATTTTACTGCTCTTCGGTGCGTTTTACCTCGTTTGAGCACTAATTTTGCACTAATTTTGGTGCGCTAAACCAGTTAGAGCACCAATCGGTGCGCCAACCCAATTTGGTGCGCGAACTGGATCCGCGTGGGTGGTAGAATTGAAAATAGCTTGGGCCGGGTGGTAATCATTTAATTTCTATTTTTTTTTACTGTGGTAACTAAAAAAATTTCGGTAAGACTAGACATGAAATAACTTTAGTAATTAAAACTATTTTGATATATTTTTGAAATATTAAATAAATTAGCTATGATGTATGGTCGGATAGAACTAAAAGTTAAGATCAGATACAATTTTATAATTATTTAAATGACAAACATCGACTTACAAATATTTTTATATTATAAATATAATTATACATACATGCATGTATACAAAGTTTGGGCAAGAGCAAGGGCAACCATCAATACAGGTCTCTGCTTAGAGATGTATGTTATAGTCTGAAAATTTTAATTTATTAATTAACTAACAATTTATAAATTAAGGCTAATTACAAATTTAGTAGTAAACTGATATAAGGATTTGCATTAGTTAAGCTTCTTCATGCAATTTTAAGTTGAATCTAAATGTTTTCTGTTTTTAATTACTGTTCCCACAATCATTGCTTGGCTGAATGCAAATTTTCATGAAAAATGCAACTATCAAGTAGTGAACCCATGATCCTTGTCAATCTACTAGGACTATAACCTAGTATCTCACATCTTAATTATTTAGAGAGTAATATATCAGGCTTGATAGGTGGTTTTCACTATTTGGAATATTTTTTCATTACTGTATCGAAGTGCATTCACCAGTAAGAAAACTATAGAAAAACATTGTCCGTGCCCACTAAATTCAGAAACCATCCAAATTAACATGCCTGAAGAAAGAAAAAAAAAACTATCACTTATTTAAATAAAAAATGTACTATGATGGATTAATGGCTCTAAAGTTGCCCTATTGCTTATTCAGGCTTTCTGCACGTGATGATGGCAAATTTGATTAGATTTTTCTTGTAACCCTCTATCATCAAAGGCATCACTAATGCCCCTTTTATTGTCTTCCATCCTGTTTGTTTAAACAAAAGAAATTAAATCAAGCAATATAAAAATTGGTCAAAGAATCTTCATAAAATACCAAGAACAACAAGTTTTATCATACTGATCTGGTATATCATTATGTTCAGTATTTTTTGTTATTGAACTGACATGCACCAGTTACGAGCTGGTATGAGAACATATAACCCATCCATGATGGTTGGGTACCAATACCAGTATAATTATATGAATTGTGGTTGGTAGTTACAGAAGCCACAGATTGAAAGCCATCATGGGGTCCACTGTTCAATAAAAGTTAATTGATTAAAGGGGCCCACCGCTTTGTAATAGAGAAGTGAAGCCTTGCCATGTAAAGGCCGATCGTATCACAGCTGGCCAAAAAGGTGCTACGTTCTCTGACCAATCAGCTGTCTTAATGTTCTATGTAACAACAAAGATATTCTATGTTAATCTTTTATTATAGTTCCAAGTACTTAAATAATCTCGACTATCAACTAAGTGCAACCCAGGTACATATCAAGTTCATCTTGTTAATACCTAAGGGCATCCGAGACATGTTTAAAAAAAACAGGAGCATTGTTATTATAAGAAAATTGGAATTCTTTTAGCATCCCATTGTCCATGGCTCAAGCTGAAGTTCATAGAAACCCCTCACAAAAGAAATTTAAATAGCTCCAGGTCATAAGGTTTCATTTCTATAATTTTTTCTCTTTGTAAGGGAAAAGGAATGATTATGCTTAAGACCATATAAGAAATCTACAGGTAAGGGATATTCTTCAAGATATACCTCTAGAGAGAGAGATTTAGCTATGTTGACATAATCTGCAGCAGAACACCAAGCAGGAAGATAGTATGCATTGCATATTTTGTTCAAGAGATTTATTTCATCTGGTTTTAGTGAATCCTCAGAAGGCGAGAGGTTTCTGTGGCACCAAGTCACAATAATAAGTGTGGCCCCTGGTGCTGCTACTCTTGCCAATTCACTCACAAACTGTTAGGAATAAGGAAATATTAGAAGCACGTGTCAAACATAATATAGTGTTTTCTTTAAACTCCTGTGTTATCTTACAAGGACAATGAACATAAAACCCAAAAAAAAAAAATGAGGAGATTCAAATTCTTTAATTTTCGAGGCATGTTGTGAAATTTTCATATTTGGTTTAATATATCCTCATGCCTAACATTAAATTTGAAGGATAATATCATATATAGGGCACATTGGCGAGATACAACCAACTATAGATCTAAATATCTAATAGACTACCAGGAAGATTTGCTTCCTCTACAGTAAAACTATTAGCTATTGTTTCTACAAAATAAAGCACAATTTATACCTTTGCTTTTTCAGGCATATGCTCACCACTTTCCATGGACCACACAAGATCAAACTGACCATCTGGGAATGGCTGTTGCAGAGCATCTGCAACTTGGAAAGAGACCTGCTTAATGATAAAAAAAAACCGCTATCAGTAAGACATATAGAAAATAATTTAGTTGGAAAAAAAATTCTATTTATCCAACCAATAGAGGTTCTACAGTGTGCAAAAGACCACATTTCGAACATTGATTCTTTCACAGTTGTTACAATTTTTATTTGATATAGCTAATTCATTTTAAATGTTTATACATGTAGCTGAGATGTTTGTGAACGTAATGTTTAAATATTATTGTGCAAATTATTGAGAGTGATTTATGTGGTTGATTTTAAGAAAACAAAAGAAAGAGCCCTTTCCATTGGGATAAATAATTGTTAAAAGATTTAAAAATATAGTTTAGGTCATTAAGTACTATGGAAAAAATTTATGCTTCTTGGTGTCATTTTCCAAGAAAAAGAAAATCAGTGATGGATTGCCATATACACCTTAAAGGACATCTTATTATGCCTCCATACAACCAAGAAAATCAAGTAACAAAAGTCACACTAAATTTGGAATATATATGTACAGCACATGATGATCAAAGTATTAAAGATGTTATCACAATAAAATATAGTTTGTAAGAGCAAAAAAATAATGTTAGAAGACACATATACCAAACTCAAGTTTAGGTCCGGGGGGGGATTTTGCGAGTTTCTATTGTTCTTTGGGGGGCTGTACTTTTTACTTTATAATGGGATTGTACTATATTGTAACTTATTCCTTCATTAATACAAATTGTCAGATGCAATTTGCCTACTAGCCTTCAAAAAAAGAGCAAAAAGATAGAAGCCACATGTACCTTGTCAACTAGACCCTCAGCAGCAGCAAGCGCTTGAGCTCTTTGAGCTTGCACGGGGCTGAGGGTAATTCCTTGACACTGTGCCCCGTACTTCTTTGTCAGATACCTTGAGCTACCTCCTATCCCGCATCCAACATCAACTATAGTCTTCGGCTTCTTTATAGGATCATCTGCATCTCAAAACAGAATTTACTGATGTAAAGATCGTCCTCTTCTTTTTAAACAGTTGGAGAAAAGCTTATGATCCTTGCATACATATATAATAGTATGTCCATGGGCGACTTTAATCCATTGTTATTAAACATCATTTACTATCAGGGGCAGAACCAGAAAATTGAGATTGGGGGGCCAGTAATTTTATTTTATGTGAGGGGCTGAAAAATATTAGCACTTATAAAAATTATAAAGTATAAAGGAAAAAATTGCTAATTTCTAATTTATGAGGGGCTTAGCCAACCCTAACTATAACCTAAATCAGCCCCTGAATACAATATACTTTGCAGTGTAGAACTAGTCGTACATTGTTCTAACTCTTTACATGATGAAAAATAGGAATGCTAATTTTAGTGCATGCTTTCGTTTGACTCTTAGATCAATAATACGATGTGATGATCATGGTCCTATATAATTTTAGCCAATGATCATACAAATTCAGTTGCACATTAAATCATTCAATTGTGCAAGTACAGAGGAGTTGATTATTTGGTTCCTGGAGCTGTATAAAGGTCAATTTCACTATTTGGGCTTGGGCATGTTTTCTCAAGCTGCAAGCATGTACTATGGATAGTATTAAATAGGAAAACGTGCATTTCATGTGCTGGAGTCTTAGTATTGGTGAATTATTTATGACATACCATAAAGAAAATTGTGAATAACTTATAAAGTCAATCTTCTATGGTATGTCCGTTTTTTTTTCATTTCAAAAAAAGACATACCATAGAAGATTGACTTTGTAATTTCTTCACAATTTGCTTTAAGTACAGTTAATTTCTAATTTTAGTTAAGTGCCATAGTACACCACTGTGTATTCTTTTAACTTGATGGGATTGTAACCCAGATCCTCTAACATACAACAACAACCACCAAGCCTTTAGTCCCAAACCCTGACAAGTACCGTACAATTAACATATATATTTGTTTTGGCCACATACAATGATTGATGTCCCTCAATCATTGAGAAATGACTATTCATGCAAATTAAAGAACAGATACTTCTTGTAAAATATTATCTGTGGAGCCGGCAGAAATTGACTGCGCCAATAGAACCTGACAGTCAAATTTGAGGTCAGTTGGCCAAAACCCATTGAAAACATATATTTTGGGAATTGGTTCTAACAATTTTCTGAGAAGATAGATCCCATCATTAAGAGTAAAACATAAGTTGCATGATCACAAGCATCAGCTTGTTAAGGCCTACAATGGGAAAACAAAAACACAAGGTCTCGACCTGAGATGCCGGCAAACGCAAGTGTCTCTTCTATCAAGCGAACTTGAGCCTGACGGTGGTTCGAGAGGTCGCCGACGGGTTCGCCCGTTTGGTAGAAGCCATGGTGCATGTGATCCCCCCACAACTTCTCCCACATCCATGCTGACTCATCATACAGCTCTGCTATTCCCTTTCTAAGCTCATGTCCGGTTGTTCCACCAGCCATTCTATTCCTCTCTTAGATATTGTGACTATACAGATGAGAGTTTTAGCAAGAGAAGAAAGTGAGACACCCAACTTCTTTCCATTCCTGGATTGAGATACAGTATAGGAGAAGGGGATCAGAGCTACCCATGCAACGTGTCACTACCAAAGGATAAAGACATCAAGTAACTCCCATTGTTGGTTGGTGAACGCATTTAACTCAGATTAACTCCCAGCCGAGTAGCCGAGTAGCCGAGTAGCCGAGTAGCCGAGTAGCCGAGTAGCCGAGTGATTGATTGGAATTCGGTCCCTATTTAGATATATTTAGATATATTTAACTCCTATTTAGATATATTTAGCCGAGTGAGTGATTGTCTAGGAATGAAATTTTATAATTTTTGAAATTTTTTTACTAATTTTTTAAGATAGATACAAAATCACTGTTTTTTGACCGTTCAGAAAATAGTAAAAAATTTCTAAAAATTATAAAATTTCATCTCCAATCATATTGTAGTATAGATACATGTTGAACAGTTCGAATCGACAATTTAGATTTTGAAAACAAAGATATAAAATATGAAGTATGATGAGGTATGAAAGCCACGAATATTGGAACCCAATTCGCATGAAACTGACGACTCAGATCTACTTGTACTCAGGTATTGCACTGGATCTGAATTCGGATGAATGTAGCATTTCCTTGGGACTTCAATTCGCATTTCAAATATTGGCCCACAAACTAGCATTAAAGAAAGTGGGCCTTATCATCAGCCTAACTAAAAGGGCCTACTACTAATCTAAAAGGGCCTTATCATCAGCCTAACTAAAAGGGCCTACTACTAATCTAACAGGGCCTTATCATCAGCCTAATCCGTAGATGTTACATAAATTATACGTTCCTTTATTAGTTACTTTTTCTTTCTTTTTTTTTATCAAAAATCCGTTTCCTTCTTAATAAATGCATTATAAGTAGATTACATAAATTAAAAAAAAATTATTTACTTTTTTTTCCCTCCTGTTTGGCCTAACAGGTGCCATTTTAGTTTGGAACATTCTAACTATAATCCAGTAAAAAATAAACAAATCTCCGGTCAAAATTAATGCAATAGTTATATGAGGAGGGATCAAGTTACAACAAATTTGAGTTACAATAACTATTTTTTTCATTTTCAAAGTCCAAATCGTCGATCCAAACCGTTCAACATGATTATCTAAATAAAATGTGCTTGCAGATCAAATTTTATATTTTTTTGAATTTTTTTACTATTTATTAAGATGGGTACAAAATTCAATGGTCTAAATATGACTATTTTTTGTAAAATATTTAATAAATAGTAAAAAAATTTAAAAGAAATGTAAAATTTAATCTGCAAGCACATTTTATTTAGATAATCATGTTAAACAGTTTGAATCGACGATTTAGACTTTGAAAATAAAAAAAAAATTGTTATAACTTGATCCCTCCTCTAGTTATATTTCACCTACAAAAAAATTTCAACCAAAATAATTCACACTACCTCAGCATCCCTACAATTTCCATTCACTAAGTAAACAGTACTCAATATATAATTTGAAATATATATGTGAAAATATAAATTAAAAAGCACAAAGAAAGAAAAATTACCTGATACCCCAGCAAAGGAGAGAGCCTCCTCAATCATGCGGATCTGGGCAGTCCGGTGGTCGGAGAGGGAGGCCGTGGTGCCGGGCTCATAGAACCCGTGGTGCATGTGGTCCCCCCACACGCTCTCCCACACACCAGACGATTCATCGTAAAACTCCGCTATCCCCTTCTTCAGCCCTTCGTTCGTCGCCGCCTCCGTCACTTCAGTTGCGGCCTGTGCCTTAACTGAGCTGTTTCCCATTTTGATCCTTCCGACTTGAGATAGGTGAGGTCGGAGTTGGCGAGGGGGAAGGAGGCGGACAGGGACAGATGGTGAGGCGTATGAGTGGAGGAGACTGTTCATTGGATTTGGAGGGTTGTTTTATTTGAGGCACTGAGCACGACAGACGGGTCTCAGGAATACTTTATTAATATTATTTTTATTATCTCTTTCTTGTCTTTTGCTTTGTCGAATGGAGTACAAATCTGAACCGTTGGGGACCAGACTGGTGCGGGATCTATGTTGAATTGTGTGGCGTAATTTTAATTGGATCAGGATAGAATGAATGGCTTAAGCAATTAAGCAATTTTTGACAGCTGCTGTCAGTTTATCAAAAAAAAAAAAAAAAGCAATTAAGCAATTATTGCATAAATCATCTTGCTCCATGTCTCAGCCTGAGCCGTGCCTTCCTGCCATTATTCAGTTTCATGCGCCCACCCCTCCTGAACTTCTGCCACCATCGCAGTTTTTTCACACGCACCCGGCTCGCTGTTCTCCCAAGCCGTGTTTTTTTCTTCCGCTTGTTACCCCAGAGGTGACCAAACAGCATACGAAATAGTGCGCGCATGTGCCTATGATGATGCTGCTGAGACGGAACAATCTCAGTTGTCCGCTCGCTCGAGTGGTGGAGGATCCCTTTGAGGTACTTCCACAGGGACCTATGGTGATGATCCTTGTCACCCTGGGCTGCTCGCCCTTTGGTTGAGCCATCTCCACTTGCATGATTGTGGTGGTAGTGATGGTGATCATGTCTATGGTGGAAAACTATAGCGAGCTTGTCTTTTAACCGCTTAAAACGCCCTTTGTTCTGCTCGGGGGTGTCGCTCTCTTTGGCTAACTTTTTTGAACTTCTCCTTGAGCTCACAAATTTTTGGCGAGTGCTTTTAATCCTCTGTAGGGACTTGTTATGCTCATGTTGAGAACTTAAAGGTGTTTTCGAGCGAGCGGTTGTGGGAAAATTGCCTGGTTTATGAAATGGAACAATTGGTAATGTGCTGAGGCTGCCTCTTGGGGACTTGTTATGCCCATGTTGTGATATGAAGGGTTTTTTCGAGCGAGTTGTTGCTGGAAAATTGCCTGGTTTTTGAAATGGAACAGTTGGTAATGTGCTGAGGCTGCCTCTTGAAGATGACGAACTATTTATGCTAGTTGCAGAGCTAGCAACTGAGTTGGATTGACTACTGGTACCAACCGATAAATCATCTCCTAATTTATTTTTACAATTAATTGTAGAAAGACGGTTGTGATGTGCGGTCCTCTTGTCAAATTTTCCCATCTTTTTTCTCTGATCAGGAACCCTGCGATGTAATTCACTACTACAAGTGCTCTCATCACTAGAGCCGTCTTTTGTGGATACCATATTCTGATTTTGAATTTTGAATCGTGAAGACACCCTGTCGAGACGGACCCGTCTAGGGGTTGCGCTGGTTTGATCTCTTGGTGAAACAAGGATTCGCTTCGGTGTCATTTCGACAGTCTTGTAAGCATTAGACCTTGAATCATTCTTACTTGGACAGTAAAGTGACTTTTCTTTATGATACTGATACATTGGACTTCCACCAATTAAATGTTTTGATGAACCATCAATGCCCAAACAGCCATGGTACCGAGACATAGGATGGTATGGATGAGGCGGCACTTGAGTTGGTGCACGGTGAGCTTGGCTTTCCCGGCTTTTGATCGAGAATTGTGACTTGAGAAGGTTCGAGTCCCTTCTCTGAACAGAGCATCTCAGGCTATTGTTGAGGTTATGTTCTGAGTCTTCCTCATCGCAATGGCTGAATCTCTGAATGGAGGACGTCTTTGCCAACTGAGGAAGCATCTAAAAAAATTACATGAAAAAAAATAAACAAAATGTTTTCCAGCTCAAATACAAAATAGTAGTTTTTTTTTACCCTCCAAAATTATAGGTCTCGTATTTAATATAGAAAGTATTTATTGCTTGAATTTGAACATTTTACTGTCCGGAATGTTTTGTATTTAATAAAAGTTAAATTCACCTTAAATTTTTCAAGACTGAAATTAAATTTCTATTTCTCAAATTTTATTTATAATTTTTATAGAGATAGAATTCTGAATTTAACTTTTTTTATTAAATTCAGAGATTGGATTCGAATTTAATTATTGGGAAGATATCCAAAAGTAAAAAAGGTCATACGCTCTACTACGCTGCATTTTGAAAAATATTATCTCTCACTGGATATTAAAACCTCTTAAAACTGAAATAGACCACCTAATCATCCATTTAACCAACCTTTTATTTGAATGCTCAAAGTCTTTTTTTTTTTTTGAAAGTTTTGTAGAAGTTGCGAACTCTCAATTTTTAGGTAACCACAGTCTTAGAAATTCTAAAGAAGTATGAAAACCAATCATAGCATGAAATCAATCTACTTCACATGTAGATATCAGAGCATGAAAAAACAAACCCAATTTAATCTGACAAATCAAAGTATGAAAACCAAAATTTGTTGGTCAAAGCATCGTGAAAACCAAATTTTTAGGAAAAAAAAGTCATGTGTCCGCCATTTGTCGTGGCAGATGTCATTTAATTGTCCGCCATGATAGGTTGCAGCCGTATTAAATTTGGAATTTACATAAATTCATAGTTAAATAGTTTTTTTTTTTTTTGAAGTGATAAATTTAAAAATTTTGGAAAAAAAATCAAATTAATATAATTTGTCTCCTCGTAAAATTAAATCACAGGATACTTATTTATTCAACTCCTTCAATATTAATATTCATATTATGACTCCACTCCTGGTGTTAAAGGAGGATTTTGGTCCTCTACAATAGTATGGTATTGATAGACTATATTAAGTTGATTTGGTCAATTTGATTTAAATCAAACGATTTAACTTTAATCAGACCAGATAACTGTACAACACAACATCTGGATTAATGGTGAGGGATTAAACTTCTGTCTGATTGTTGATTTAAAATCAATAGTTCAGATATGTTAGAAACTGGCCAATAAACCACACCAATTGATACCTAAATGATAGGTTCTACACACCAGAGTTCTGATACATAACATATACTGATATTTTGACTTTTAAAAAAAAAAATTTATTATATCTGAAATTTAGATCTATCTAAAGGACATAAGTTTACCTTCATCTGACTTTTAATGGTTTGTTGAGTGGCCTCATCAAGAAGCTTCATTAGATATAGCCTTGATTTATGGTCCAACTGCAAAAACATTCAAGAATTGAATCAACCTTATCGGATTTTTTTGTAAAGATAAAAAAGCAGTAAGTTATCTAACTATTTAATATTAAAAAAATATATATTATTTGAATTATGAATGTAAGACTTTTCACAAAAGATAATCTTTGACACTAGATCAAAGACTGACATGATTATAACTTTATTAAGTTTTTTTAGCAATGCGCAATATATACAACAACAACAATCAAACTTTTAGTTCCAAACAAGTTAGGATAGGCTAGAAATGAAACCAACAAATTATTATACTGGTATTTTCTGGTCAATAGATTCAGAGGCGGACGCAAGATTTCTGTCAGAAGAGGGGGAGGGCAAATCCATTTTAGGAGAAAAAACGTCAAAATTTTCAAAAAATTTCCAATAAATTAAAAAAATTCAAAATCCACCAGCAAACGACGGTACTCTGTGTTGTTAAGATTTAAGAAATGTAAGCTTGGTATTAATTGATTAGTTTAAAGAAGATTAATGGATAGCAGATCATGAAAAAGAAATAATGACAAAATTAGTAGAGAAAAGGAATAATAAAATGAAAGGTACGCCGTCAACCATAAAAAAAATGAAAGGTAGAGGGAACAAAGTATGAGTTCTGATTTTCTTATACCATATATATGTAGTCCATATTTTACTTTTGATGTTTTTTTTTTTTTTTGAGTAAAGGTTGGAGGTCAATCCACCAACTAATTAATATCCACGATGGATTGTTCTTTCCGGGTTTCGAACCTGCGACCTCTCACACGGAGAGCATTGCCTTTGCCACTAGATCAAAGGCTGGTTCTCTATTTTATTTTTGATGGTTAATCGGTGATGCATGCGAAGTGTTACTGAGTCAAAAATATATTTTTCAAATAATATTTGACAATTTTTTCTACCATTTAAATAGATATTCCAACTAATTCACATAATTTCTATTTTCATAACAAAAACATCAACCTATTTTTTTCATGATCTTTGTTTTTATGAGTAAAATCAGATACATCAAAAATATTTATCTATAAAAACTTACATTTTCTTCATTATTGCTTTCTGTATTAGTTCCAAGAAGTCCATACAATTTCTTCAGAGTTTCAAGATCCGACCAAACATCTCCCTCTTCCCGTTCATCTATCAAAAGAGAAAATTCAAGGAAAATAAGAATGCATGCGTAGAATGATATGCATATTTAAATTATTTTTAATTTTTTTTCAAAAGAAACTTATGACTGATGGCATAATAGCAAAAGTTCAACAAACCATGTTGCTGTGTACTGAAAATAGACGCCTCCATCACTATCGCTCGCAAGTTCTTGTCGTTTAGTTAGCAAGGAACTAAAAAGGAGATTTCGGAAATTATTTTATTATCCAAGAGACGCCTTGATTCTTGTTCGTATCCGCTGCTTTACAATCCGGCTCCAAGCGTTCTATTCTATGGACTCTTTTTTACAAGAAACATGATTGAAAAAAAATCGAAAGAGTTTCAAGAGTGAGTCTACGGTACTATGCATAGCACGATTTGGTTCGTAATACGGATCAATATTTTTATTTTCAAAATTCTAACAGTCGATCCGAATCGTTAACATGATTTTTATGAATAAGTACTTGCAGACCGAATTTTATATTTTTTAGAATTTTTTTACTATTTTTAATGATAGGTAGAAAATTACTGTTTTTGGATGGTCCAGAATTTTTAGATCAAGTGATTTTCTATCTATTTTAAAAAATAGTTAAAATTTTTTAAAAAATATAAAATTTGATCTGTAAGTATATATTCATATGGGGATCATGTTAAACGGTTTGGATCGACCATTAGAACTTTGAAAACGAAAATATTGATCCGTATTACGGACCAACCCGTAATATGCATAGTACCATAGACTCACTCGAGTTTCAATATTATCAAACAAAATTGGGCCTGATTTAGCGTTTGGTAATCTTGCAGCCCAAAACCTGCTCTTTACATGGCAATCCAAAATTTTGAAGCAGCCCAAATAAAATTTATTGTATTTCCGACAAGGCCTGAATCAAAGATTCGGGTTGTGCTTTTTCATTAAACACTTGTATTTGTTGTCGAATTTATTTGACCATCGGATCGATGGACAAATTTTACTAGCAATCACGAAATCATGTTGATTTGTCAGCGATCTTTCTGAAAAGTGCGAAAGAAGAACAGTTCAAATTTTTCGTTTTTGAGGAAAAGAACAATTAAACCTTGAGATGGAAATTAGAGCAGGATGTTGTTGTTTCCTTTTCTGAAAAAATTGAAGCAATTCAATTATATGGAGACAATAAAAGCAATTCTACTATTAAAATGCAATATATACATGAAGAGCCAAGTGCAAAATAGAATCAAATTTTCGCAAGTTCTTTCATTAATCCATGAAAAGATGGTAAATATGAAAACAATGAAGTAATCCAAAGTCCAAAGGTTGCTCTTAATTGAAATATATATATATATATATATATATATATATATATATATATATATATATATATATATATATATATATATATATATATATATAGAGAGAGAGAGAGAGAGAGAGAGAGTGGCTAAGGTCAAAGTGGTATGACCAAGGCCTTGGTGCTACCAATTAGTTTTTGCAATTTTAAAGTTCAAATAGTCGATTCAAACCGTTAGATGTTTAATCTATATTAAAATAAGCTTGGAGACCAAATTTTATATTTTTTGGAATTTTTTTACTATTTTTTAAGCCACTTTGAAAATGGCAGATCCGGGTGAACACTAAAAACAGTGCAACCAAATTCTGGACCATGTGATCAGCAATTTTCAAAGTGGCTTAAAAAATAGTAAAAAAATTCCAAAAAATGTAAAATTTGGTTTCCAAGCAGATTTTAATATAGAGATCACATCTAACGGTTTAGATAGACCGTTTGGACTTTGAAAATTCAAAAACGACTTGGTAGCACCAAAGGCCTTGGTCATACCACTTTGATCTTAGCCACTCTCTCTCTCTCTCTCTCTCTCTCTCTCTACATATATATATATATATATATATATATATATATAGGACAGTGCTACGGTGCTACGCGTAGCATAGAGCCCTCCGTGCTACGGCTCACTTTTTGAGTTTTCAAAATCCTAACGGTCGATCCGAACCGTTCAGCATGATCTCCATATGAATATGTACTTGCAAACCAAATTTTACATTTTTTAGAATTTTTTTACTATTTATTAAGCCACTTTGAAAAAACACTAATTTGTACACAACAGTAAAATCTGCTGGACTTTTGGATCAACGATTTTCAAAGTGGCTTAATAAATAGTAAAAAAATTCTAAAAAATGTAAAATTTGGTTTGCAAGTACATATTCATATGGAGATCATGTTGAACGGTTCGGATCGACTGTTAGGATTTTGAAAACTCAAAAAGTGAGCCGTAGCACGGAGAGGCCCTTATATACGCGTAGCATATTAGACAGATTATATATATATATATATATATATATATATATATATATATATATATATATATATATATATATATATATATATAGGGTCCGGCTAATTTGCTGCCGGCAGCATTCTGGCCAGCTGCTGCTGGGGGCAAATCGGTCATTTCTGGTGTTCAAACAACAAATTGTTTTATATAGATGTTCAATCTATATTAAAATCTACTTGGAGACCGAATTTTACATTTTTTGGAATTTTTTTACTATTTATTAAGCCACTTTGAAAATTGCTGATCCGGGTGAACAGTAAAAACAGTGCAACAAAATTCTGGACCATGTGATCTGGAATTTTCAAAGTGGCTTAATAAATAGTAAAAAAATTCCAAAAAATATAAAATTTGGTCTCCAAGTAGATTTTAATATTTAGAACACGTTGAACGGTTCGGATCGGCTGTTTGAACACCCGAAATGACCGATTTGCCCCCGGCAGCAGCTGGCCAGAATGCTGCCGGCAGCAAATTAGCCGGACCCTATATATATATATATATATATATATATATATATATATATATTTGTTTGGTATGATATTCAAATCTTGTAAAGCTTTTATTCTTCCCTTAAACCCTTTCTTTCTGTTCTACTACTCAGGCTCTCCAACAAGTACCCCACAAGAGAAGCAAGCATAGTTCCCCAATCCTTTGAATTTTTCTAAGAAAGGCAATGCTCAAACCTATTTATAGGCCCCGTCCATTTTCACCTTCAGGTCTAACTCGCTTGTCCGAGAGCAATGGCAAAGTGGCTCGGGACATTGTGGGATCGAGCCATAGGCAAGAGATAACTATTTTGCTTCAATATTTTCTCCTTGATTTTCCTGCAGTTTTAATTAATTAAGGTAATTGTTGATGGTTTGTGCAAACTATCCAAAATATGTGCATTTTATGGGTAGGTATTTTGCAGGGAAATGGCACGTTCAAAGGATTTGCAAAAAAGTGTTTGACGACTATTCGGAAAGCGATGCCGGTAAGGTGTACTTGAAAGTAGACAGCCTCCATGTAGCAATATTGATGGTTTACAAGTAAGAACATAAGCATTAATTTATAAGTTATTTCATTATTAATTGATAGTAAACAAGATAAGCAAAGCACAAAGCATGAAACTCTAATTATTGATAGATGTCTAGCAACTAATTAATGATTAACATCCGGGAACCTTGCTACTTTTCTCAAAAAAAAAAAAATGTAAAAAGTATCTATTAGGCTAAATAATTGTATTTTTTTTTATTACAACTGATGCTAAATAAATTGATTTGTGACTTGTGTGACAGTTCCGTGAATAAACAATTGCTCAACCCGCACAAGGAACCGCCCTCCAGGAAAACAGTTGAAGATAAAGTAAAGGTATTATTTGATCTACCCTAGCTGTTCTTGCTTAATTTAAATTTGGATGATGAAACAATTAATCAGACAAGTATTTGGTTTCAAAACTTGACATCTCTCTTATCACCTAGCTACCAATTCCTCATTTCAGGAATACCGGAGTATCAATAAAGAAATAGATCTAGAAGAATTCCAGAGGTTAATCATGGAATGGATTAAAAAAGACTTGAATGTCGTCTTGGTGAACAGAGCTGTACTGGCATTCTTGGCAGCACCAGCACTCGCTATGGCAACAAAAAGAGCCACAAAAGAGGTACCTCATGTTGGGAAGGCGGTGCAGAAGGTACCGACACCGGTCCTCTTCTCCCTCTTCTCTGTTGGCCTTGTCCTGCTCCAAGATTTGAGGGTTGGTTGATCTCATGAGGTACAAGTCAAGGTCCAAGATTATGTGATAGATACTAAATAATAGAGGTGCCTAACTGCCACTGATTGAGTTAGTTAGACTTGTGCTTAGTTAGTTACAGCAGTTTCTTTGTAACAGATTAGTTCATGTAAATATGTAATTAGGAGGTCTATATAAAGACCATCAGCTGTAAAGAATGCAATCAAGGAAATAAATCATTCTTCCATTTCTATCTCTCTGTCTCTATCTCTCTCTCTCTTCTCTGTATCAGAAATATAAACTTTACATTATGCTCCATATTTCTTTCGATATTTGATTATTTGCTTATTGCCCAACTGGATTTATGAATTCCGCAATACATGTTGTGAGTTACAAGTTATGTTTATGTTTATACAAGTATTATTACTATTAATTTACCTAACTTAATTCCGCACGTCTTTAATTAAGAAGTATAATTTTAAAACATGATTATACTGAAACAACAAAGATTATTTAATTATCTTAAAATGTTCTAATTAGTTAATATATAACAATGATCCAATTCCATGAAACAAAAGGTAAATTTAGAGATTTCATTAATTTTTGGTGAAAAAATATTAGGGAGTGCATCTAACTGAACAAAGTTAACTCTATACATTTTTTTTTTGTATATATAAAACATCTCCATCCTATTGTTGACAAGAACAACACAAAAGAAAATTATTAAGTACTTTTTTCAGGACAATCACACTCTTATATTGTCCATGAACTACTAAATAGGTGGATCTTCTATATTTTTTTCCTTTGATTAAAATGAACAATTCGCTAATTTCTCAAAAATACCTTTTTTTTGTACTAGAACCAACTTTCAAGGCTTGCCGAGGGATCCATATCCTCCCCGGTACAGTAAAAGATTCCCTATTACAATTCTTCTTTTACAGTTTGAGATTAACTCCCAGCCGGTTTGGGATTCGGGCTGACAGAGGGGGCAGTATTATTGGGCTTTGAGATTCGTGCCAAGTTAAAAAGAACGGTCCAGATCAAGTAATTGTAAAAGATTCCCTATTACGGTACCAGAGGTGATGTGAATTCGCTTCCCGATTGCATTATTATCTCTAACCCTTTGACAAATTTTGTTGGTGTCTAATGTCCCTGTTTTTTGTGTCCTCAAAAAATGACCACAACCTTTTTGAAAATTAATTCAGAGCCAAATTTTAGAAAATAAATCTAAATGGTTTATTATAATTCAAATGCAATACATTCATGTTAAAAATCGTAAAAAATGTAGTTCACTCTATATAAGATTTAAGAGTAAAAAAGAACAGCAATGCAAATGAATTACTAATAACTGGTGATCTTTTCAGCTTCTTGATCCATACAGACAAACTCGAAATTTTCTAATTTTTCATATTTATGCATTACATTAGAAACAGAACAAGATATATACTTCTCGTTTTTTTTTTTTGAAAAAAGGCAAAAATGCCCGTTTCATTGACTAAAACATTTAATTATAACAGCTTGATAAAAGAACAAAAAAAAATACAAGATACTCTCTCAATACTAGATATCTCTATCTCGCCTTACTCTATGCCAGCAACACAAAATCCTACCCATTCGATAAAGAATTTGACTAAACTAAGTATATCATTTCTAACTCACATCTAGCCACAGTATATCCTATACAGTAATATATTTCACCTTCTCAACAAAGAAGTAACACTCAGAAAATAGCTAACTCATAATATTTGGTACCAATGTTACCTTTCATCTCTTCTGTCTCAGTGCCCTTCGTTGCTACTCGTTTGAATTGGACATTTTTTTTTCTCTCTACTAAGAGTCACTTTGTTCAACTCTATGGAGCCAGATTTGGTCTTCTTTTTAGTTCGAGCAATCTGACTTACCCAAGAATCTTGATCCACTAGAGTTACTGGTACTGTGATGATCTTAGCTGAGTTGGTAACAACAGCTTCATGTAGCTTCTCTGTCACTGGAACTGGTACAGGCTCACATGTATTAGATTTCTCTACATCAACTTCACACAGCCCCGATGCAACATTGATACCTGCCATGGCTTTCATCAGTTCCAACTCTTGCTTTATCGCTGCTAACTCCGTCTCCAATCTCTTGATTGAATTTATGACCGACACCTCGCAGTAAACGGGTATAGACTTCTTGACTGACTCGGGTCCGATATTAGAGGGTATGAGCAGTTGTGGTTTTGTTGTCAGATCGTCGGGTATAGACTTCTTCACTGTCAGATTGTCAGCCGAAGGCTTCACAGCAATCACCGCACGACATCGCGACGATCGATGACCTATTCGATCACAAGCATAGTACAAGACGGCATTGTGACAATCCGACGCGCGATGACCGCAATCGCCACATCTGAAACAAAGGGATAGTCGCCTAAGGGACTCTATTTTGGACCGCACAAGCTCAGTTCGATCGAATCGACACTGTTGCCCTCCTTGAGAATCGGATTGCCACAAGAAAGATCACCCAGTCACCTTGTATGATCGTTGATAGGACTGCTGGATCTTCTCCACGATCGTTGCCACAGCGTGAGATAATGCCCAGAGAGATGGTTCAAGCTCCGCCAAAGGCCCAAATCGATTAGATGCCATTAGTGAACTAGCTACAGTATCGCTTATGTCTAATGGAGATCAATCGCTGGAGAAGGGAGATCAATCGCTGATTCACTAGTGTTTTTTTGGGGATTTTTGTTGGAATTTTTGAACTGTTTTCAGATCGCCTCGAGATCGCCCCTATTGGGCTCCTCCGTCCTCTCTCATCGTCGATCAAAACCGATAGATATCCATTAAAATCTAAAAAACGATTCTATACTTCTCGTTAAAAATCAATATTTTGAATTAATAATTTAAAAATACTTGTGGTAATAATACGACACCAAAAAATATGGACATTGGATTCATCGAAACGAAAACAGCTTTGGGCAAATTTTTAAGCTTAAGCGAAAGTTACGGGCGTGAATTTTAAAACAGATCGGACGATCATCGAACTCATCGAACTCACTTTGAGTCCGATGGGCATCGAACCCAAATTGGTTCCCATCAAAACTAGTATTTTTATTTGACGTACAATGTTTTCATAATAAATAGTAAAATCTATAATTGTAAAAAAATATAAATAGTTAAAAATCTATGATTGATTTGACGGTCATCAGCAATATTTATAATGCTATATAGCAAAATGCCCCCTCAGTTATTACTTATTAGTTAACTAAAATAAGAATGTCTATAGTAGCAGGGGTCATAGTCAGATTCGCGTTTTATTCGCAAATAAAATATTTTTTTAACGTTTTTGAACCGAACAATGAATAAAATGTGAAAAAACATATTTTACAAATTATTCGCGAATACAACACGAAAAAAACTCGATTTTTTTGGGTTTTTTTTTCTCTTGTGGAACCGAATCATTTCCGAATTATACCCGAATCACACATTTTTTACTCCGTCGAACCGAACCCGAATAATTCATTTATCAATTTTTTTATAAAAAAGGGTTAATTGTTCTCAAATTTGAAAAACTATAAAAACCGAGATTTTTTCTCAGTTATCCCATACCCTTCCACCAACAGCTACACTACAAATTTCATTAAATAATCAAATTTAATTAAATTTAAGGATAACCAAAATTTTTATTCGGTTACCCTTGAACCAGGTTCTCTATTTATTTGGATTCTCTGTCATATGCTCAGTGTATGTATCTGTGTTGCACCATATTTTAAGAACTGTCTTTAGGTTAGTGCTTCATGTTGATCTGTGAGGATGAAATCCATAAAATTATTAAAAGTGGAATAATTTTTGAAAAATAGAATATGATGTTATTATCACTTTAAATTGCAAGCAAATTTTTACCTTTTTTTTTTCAAAATTTATAACAAACTAAAAAGTATAGTGCATTCATTTTTTTTAGTCTGGAAACAAAAGGCTAACAATGAGAATAAGTTTATTTTATATCTCATAATATTAAATTATTTATTATAACAGGAAAAAGAGGTAACTTAAAAAAATATATAAAAATAGAACAAGCAAATTAATCCAATATAACTATTAGTTGTTAATTATTTTGTACAACTTGAGCATTTTCACATCACCTTTAACAATTTTATTGTGCCTTTCATATATATATGCATGTCAACTGATAAATCAAAACTAATAATTTTCAAACTTTTAGATAAATTAGGTCCGGACAGTCCTCCTTGAATATCTTATATAGTTTTCTATATATTGCAAACTTTTATATAGATCTCTTATAAGAAGAGGGATCCGATTACCACAATTTTGAGTTACCACAAAGTTACCATAACCATTTTTTACATTTTCAAAGTCCAAATCGTCGATCCAAACCATTCAACATGATCTCCACAATAAAATGTGCTTACAGATCAAATTTTATATTTTTTTGAATTTATTTACTATTTATTAAGATGGATACAAAATTCAATAGTCTAAATTTGACTAGTTTTTGTAAAATACTTAATAAATAGTAAACAAATTCAAAAAAATATAAAATTTGATCTGCAAGCACATTTTATTGTGGAGATCATGTTGAACGGTTTGGATCGACGATTCGGACTTTGAAAATGTAAAAAATAGTTGTGGTAACTCAAAATTGTGGTAATCGGATCCATCCTCCTCTTATAAACCTATCTTAATATATAATACAAAGTGTTAGCAACATAGCAAAAGACAATCCTATATGAATTTGTATTCTACACAAACAGTTTCATCACCGTTGCCACAAAAGAATCAAATACTGTGTAACCCAAACTTTAAAATTAATAAAAAAATCAAACTTTGATGTGTAACCGAAATAAAGTTTCGGTGTCCCCCACCAAAATTTGAAATTAATATTAAAATTTAATGTGTAACCGAAATAAATTTTCGGTGCCCATCAAAATTAATAAAAAAAATTAAACATTTGATTAAATATGGCACATTTGTGGTGTGAAAGGTGGAGCAAGGGTAGCCCAGAATTATTTTTGGTTGGGTATGGGGTAATCGAAATTTTTTCTCGATTCTTATGATTTTTCAAAATTTGAGAGTAATCAATCCGATTTTTTATTTTCTTATTTTTTAATTACGTTTTATAAAAAAAAAATCCCACTATGGCAGAGGTAATATCATTTATGTGTGTGCGAGGTTGCAGCTTTGAAATCCGAATGTAGAATCATTTATGGATATTAAATAGTTTGATGTCTTGACCTCCAATTTTTACCTAAAAATTAAAATAAAATAAGAATGTCTAATAGCAAATATTTAGTAAGACTGAAACATATAATAGCAAAACAGAGTAGAACTAGGGTGTTCTAAAGTTCACCAAGCTTCTTTGTGAACTCAACTCTAAAATCTATCGGTTTGGTTTCAAACGACGAATTCAAACCGTTGAAATCCTTCTACCTTACGAGTGATGCGTCTATATGCAAAAAAATTAAAATTAAAATTAATTTTTTATAGAGTCGAGTGGTCAAAAAGTGTCCAAAAAATAAATGCATTAAAATTAATTTATAAACTTTTTAATATTGACCACTTGACTTTATACTAAATTAATTTGAAAATTTAAAATTTTCACATGTAGACACATCACTCGTAAGGTAGAAGGATTTCAACAGTTTAGATTCGTAGTTTGAAACCAATTCGATAGGTTTTAGAATTGAGTTCACAAAGAGACTTGATGAACTTGGGAACACCTTAGTTCTACTCTAGCAAAACAAGCATATATTATCTAGTTGAAATTAATATTAATTAATAAAATATACACAATAGAAAATTTTATCAAGAAATTCAAGTAAGAATAAAATTATTAGAGGCACTAGCGTCAATGCACGTTAAACAATAATAACAATATTGAGTAAGATTAACTAAGGGGCAATTGTGACAAATTTAAAAGTTGTAGTGGTATTATGCTTTCTGATATTATGCTTTAAAACTTAAAAAGATTATATGTATAAGCTAATATTATGTTTTGTAAATAAAATTTACACTATAATTTTTAATTCTAATTAATTATACACAATTTTAAAAAAAAAACATGAATGAGATTATAGTTGTATTATTTTACTTAAATAAAGAATAATGAGGAGTAAATAGGAAGGGGTGGGAGGGAGCGGAAGAGGAGAAAAGTGGGGTCGACAAGAGCATTTTGTTAAGAATTTTGGAAGGAGAGTATTTTGTTCTATGTTTTGAAAAAGAAAGACATTATGTAAAATGTCCCGAGATTGGACTGGATGGAGAGATGGCTTGAGGAGGCAAGTTTACTTAATCTGATGAAAATAAAAATTCATTTAGTTAAAAAAATAGTTAAAAATATTTACAAGTTCATAACACATTAGGAATTCATTTAGTTAAAAAAATTACTTATCTGATGATTTTTTTTGTATCTTTACATCATGCTCGGTAAAAGAATAAAATAGAGGGATAATAAAATAACATTTTATCACATTTAAAATAGTTATTTCTTATCTCTCTACTTTCTCCATGTACCAAATATAGTTTTAATACTGAGTTTTATAATAAACTCAACAATTTAATTTGTTTTGCTAAGCTCTTAAAAAGACATGCAATATGAAACACTTTAATTTTTCTCTTCAACTATAAAATAACTCTACCGATTAATTTACCCTTTTTTTGCATGCACATGTAAAAACAAAAAAAAACACGGGTAATTATAAAAAAAAAAAATCATATTACAACCACACAAGGATCACTTGTCGTAACTAATTATTAATAATCACATCATATATAATAATTGGTCCTTGAGAAAAAAATCTCAAGTTTCAAGTAATAAAAATACATTCAAATCAAAATGAAACTAATATTCTCATTTACGAATCAAAACCAGTATGAGTGGTCGGTCAAAGTTATGCAAGTCAAAAAAATAAAAAATAAAAATGCTAAAGCTGACGTTGATTCAGACAAGTAAAGAGTAAATTTGGGTACGCCATTCATTATTTTGTACTCTCTTTCATTGATAACCTTATTGTGGACAAGAATTATAGAAAACCTTACATTAAACCTCTAAATCATTGGAAATACTAAATTAACAGTACTGTCGCGAGATCCTCAAAAATCCCCCTCCTTCCTTTCTCTGGCGCTCGCTCGCTCGCTCAATGGGGCAAGTTATTGGATCTCTCCAAGATAAACTGCAAGGTACAGCCATGTCGTGGATCTTTTACGATTATCTGTGAATTAAAAAGAAAGTGAATCCATAAAATATGCTATTGTTTCGGTAACTTGAGTTATTTTTGGGACAGGGAGGCAATGGAAGGAGAGGCAAGTGAGAAAGATAACTGATAAGGCATTCGACCACTTCAAAGATGAATCAGGCAAGAGCGAAGAAGAAGGGCTCACTTTCGAAGATGTCTACATCGCTGTTCTCGAAATTTACAAGTAATTTTTTGCACGTATTCATCGGTTTTTTTTTTTTGGCAATTTAATATATATTTTATTTTCTGTTTTGGTTCGGCAGAGGCCATGTAGAATTGTTCTGAGCTATATATTTAGGGATGGTTTAAGTTGCAAAGCACACTTTTTATTAATTTTTTGTTAGTTTTGAATGAATCGTCCTGGAATTTATAATTTTACAACTAGAGCTAATTAAATAGTGTGGTTGTTTATTTTAACAAAAATTAAGAAAAAAAACAACTGATAGCATGGCCCCTATAAAAAAGGGCGATTCTGAGGAGTGTATACCAATTCTACAAAAGGGAATTTTTGGATAAACTATCCAATAAATAGAGAAGATGGTTAATTTATTAACAGCTATTAGGTATCAATAATAAAATGTCTTATCCTTGGCTTTTTGGCGAACACCTTGTATGCGAACCAAAAACATATATATGAGTTTGAGTCATGCAATAGGCAGGGGTGGAGCTAGAAAATTGAGATTGGACGGGCTGAAAATTCTAGTGTAGTGTAATTTCATTATATAAGGGGGGCTGAAAAGTTTTGATGCATATAAAAGTTACAAACTTAATGAACACAATTACAAAGTAACAATTTAAAGGAGGGGGCTTAGCACCTCTTTCCCCTCACTACCATCCACCCCTGGCAATAGGAGAGTTTTGAGGCCATTTTGCAAATTAACTCTTATCCTTAGTTTATCCAAATTCAGTGGCAATATTAATAATTAAAAATATTATGCTTGAACCAGACCTAAAGATTTTAATTTAAGAAGGGCAGACAAAGAGACCAATACTGAATAAGCTGGTTCTATTAAATCCGAAATTAATGAAATTTAATGTCTTTTTCTTCTTCTTTAGTGATATTAACAAGTATTTGCCTGGCCCGCACTACGATCCTCCCTCCAAGGAAAAGCTTTTGATTATGATGGAAGTAAGTGCCTCAACTGTGGTTTGGTTCTTTTTCCCCTCTCATGTGGTATAAAATATTCTGTACCTGCCGGTTCGGAGCTCTATGTTACCGACACTGTTTGTATTGCAATATTGCTTTTACTGCATTGGTGGCACTGCAACTAACAAAGGTTTCTAGCTTTAGAACTAACCACCAGATTTCAGTTAATCGTCCCAAACCAATTAATTATCAGGAACAACTGGACACGCCAAATAGTAAATAGTGTGTTTCGTTACTTAAATTGGATTTTAGGAAAAGAATTAGGGTTTGTTAAGGCTGACAGTGGCGCACTTGAGGTTGCAGTTGTCGTGTAAGGACTCAGAGTTCGGGTGGCTGAGTGTAAAATTAACAAATATAAGCAACCTTGTACTGTCATTAACTATGTTACGTGTTTAGCTATATTGTGATATTTCAGGGACAACCGGACACTAAATAGTAAATACCTTGTTTGGTAATAACTTTAATTGGATTTTAGGAGAAGAATTAGGGTTTGTTAAGACTGACAGCGGCACACTTGAGGTTGCAGTTGTTGTGTATGAACTCAAGAGTTTGGGTGGCTGAGTGTAAAATTAACAAAAATAAGCGACCTTGTACTGTCATTAACTATGTTACGTGTTTAGCTATATTGTGATATTTCATACTCGATAGCATTAACAGTGTCTTATTTATATCAACATGGAATTGCATATAAGCATGTTACTGTTAGAAAGTTAATGTGTTCAATGTACATGTTTAATTGGTGCAGTTTTATTTTGTATTATGGTATTTGATATTGACCTCTATTAGCCTTTTGGTTTCTTTCATTTCCTTTTTTGTTCTTTTTTTCTGTATGCAAATTATCACTGGAACTAAGCATGACTGGTAGGAATCCAATGCAGACCTTAGTCCCTAGTTGCAACTTGCAAGTTTAAAATTATTTCATTTATTTGTTCAGATTTGTACTGCAATGTTACTTTATTAAAAAAATTTAGTCTGTCGTGTGCATTGATTATACCAAGGGCTAGCAAAGGTTTGTCAGGTCCGGATCAAACAGGTAGAAATTCTTTTATTGGAAGTATTTTGCACAGATCCAACCCAATAATTGGTCTGGAGATCTTGACTTGCTAATCAGGTCTTTATGCATAAAGACAGATTGGGTCAAGGTCATGTTGGTGAACATGATAGATTGGTGTTCCCATTTTTGGAATTTTGGAATTGGGAAATAAACTTTTCATTGATGTTGGGTTTTGTGGTTCTTTTTTTTTCTTTTTGAGATTTTTTGCCGAAAGATGCACTACAATTGGCCATTGAGTCTTTATTTATTTCCAGACAAATAAATAAATAATATAATGTGCTGGAAGGTCAGTCAAGAGAACCCTACCTCGTAACATGATGATTTAGTTTTGTTCAGGTTGGGTCAGTATTGCAGCCCCTAACTATGCTTCTCTTGCTAGAAGTTGTTCAAGATTCATAAAACCTAACACTTTAGTCAGCTCACCTATAACAAGTGTTGGTATGTATAGAAATTATACAGTTGTAGTCAACTTCAACTGATTGGTTCGTTGCATCGTTACGTGTTTGCTCCAGTTTTCTTCTGTTCTTCTGACCTTTTCAAACCTTAAATCTGCTGTTATTCGTTAAATGCTTTGTTCAATAATCACAACCTACGTAGTTTTCATCTGAAGGATTACAAATCAGGTCTTCAGTTTTGGTTTTTTCTATTGAACCCGTTACATTTGATATTTCATCTGAATATATATTTTTTAAATGTCAGTTCTGTTTAGATCTAGTCTGTAATAAACTGAGCTCTGTACATCTATTAAAAATGTGTTCACAGTAAAACCCAAGTTTGTCTGGTATGAGCCTGTCAAAACTGCAGCAGTACTGTTAAGCTGGCCAGTATCAAATTACCATTCACACCTCTTGTAAATATTTTTTAACAGGTGTAAATGGCCAATTTTAACTATATCCAATACCAAACACTAGTTTAACTTAATCCTTTTTCCATGCAGGAGTATGATTTCGACGTCAACAAGCGCCTCGACCGCGAAGAGTTTGCTGAATTCATTCGAAAATTGACTGCAGATTCACTCGGCCATATCAGCTTGAAGCTGGTTATTACATTTGTTGCGGCCCCGTTAGTAGCCTTGATGGCCAAGAGAGCAACTGAGCAGGTTCCTCGTGTGGGCCCGGTTGTGCAGCGCGTGCCCAATTCAGTCTATGCCTCCATCATAGCACTTGGGGTCGTCTTGGCACAAAAATCTGGTGACGATTGTGTTTGACTGTTA
This sequence comes from Carex myosuroides, assembly GCA_028015225.1. Lineage (NCBI taxonomy): Eukaryota > Viridiplantae > Streptophyta > Magnoliopsida > Poales > Cyperaceae > Carex > Carex myosuroides. Next base: position 1,852,050 of record CM051489.1, on the reverse strand, counting down.
AATCGCAAAAATAAAGTAGGTATTTTTGTGTCATTTATTACTTTAATGTGCTGTGACATTGAGCCATTTGGAGATGTTTGATAGATCATCATTCTATGTTATAATATTTTTACATTGTTGAGATAATCTAACATATGAACATTATAATTTGTTAAAATGATTAATGGATATTTGTTTCTGTGGCCCAATAACTATATCATTAAGCTTTTGCCCAGTGCATATCATGTTAAAAAGGCACACTACAGATGAATTCCGTTGCATATAATTTTGTTATTTGTCAAAATTGCAAAAGATAAGTTTTTACATAGATCAATATATTTAGTACACTTTTTTGTTGGAGGTAGTCTACTATAAATAAAATTTTGTACCATCTCCGCAGCTGTACTCCACATATTACCGGTATGATACTCAGGTCAGAGATGTGACTCTGATGAACTGGTTGGTGTAATTATCTTATTTCAGTAATATGAAATGGGCATTAGCCTTTTTTTTTTTTAAAAACAAATAGTTTGAATGGACCACCAGAGCAAGGCCCTATTACTAGGGGTGCAAACGGTTCGGATATTATCCAACCGTATCCGTCGTATCCGATATCCGAATATCTGTACGGATACGGATATAGTTTTGAATTTTAATTATCTGTATCTGAATAGTAGATAAATACCATATAGTTTACTATATTATGAAAATATTTATGTATATATTTATGGATATCCGATATCCGATCCGTATCCGTATATATCCATCTAATATCTAATCTGTATCCAAAAATTAAAAGTAAATACGGATATGATTTTAACACTATCTGATCCGTATCGGATCCGTTTGCACCCCTACCTATTACCCTTCTGCTTGGAGAAAATTTTGCCTTATCCTCTCCTGAGAGATTATATCATTTTACTAGAGCATTTTTAGCCTGATATTTGAAAAATGGTGCCAACAAATGAAATTTTGGACGCCTCTGAAAATAAGCCCTAGGCGCTAAGATAGTTTGGCTGTTTATTTTTATTTTTTTGAATTGGTTTGGCTGTTTATTTTTGCTTATCATTAGTCGATGATAGATGCTATTTGGAAAGTAGACAAAATTCACCTGAAAAGAATGTTGAAATGCTGGTTTTGAAATATGATATTTGACTATTGGTAAAGTAGATGCAGGGAGTACAAAACCCAAAATAATAATAAAGGGGTGTGGGAGTTGGTGAGGCATTGACATTTATAGGTTCAGTTAGTCTTAGTCTGGAACTGGCCTGGCATTTCACATCGAGACAATTTCTCTATTTAAATATCAGATTGGACTTTGGTATCTGGTTTGAGCGGCTTAGGTGGGGTTTCTTATTCTCCGTGATCTAGCAAGAAGTAGGCCATGATATTTATATCAGAATTTTTATTTATAGAATTTTATTGAAATTTTAAATCTCATAGAAGGAAAAAAAAAAAAATCGATTCCTTTAGGAATTTTCAAAGGAACAAAACAAATTCAGGAATAGAATTTTCTGTAATATAAGATGGATGCACGCTACATTTTAAAGAAACTTGAAAAAATTTAGTATTGTGTAAAAGAATCGAAAAGAATTTTCAGTTTTTCTTTTTAGTTTCTTCTATGAAATCAAAATTTTCTTGCTATCCATCCATAGTTCCATACCCTATATTATTTCTATAAATAATGTATAGATATTCCCTCTTCTCCATTAAGTTGAAAGAGGATGTGTACTTCCTCCTATTAAGCGATTCATTTTTTTTATATATTGATTTTGAGGGAGAAAGCTTTCAAATAATGTCGATATTTTTAACAAGGCCATTTTATTATGATATGATCAATCATTCTCTTGGCTGAAACAGATCACCGCCCATTTTTTATGTCTCCAACCCACCACCATGCCTGGTTGTTAAAACAGGGATAAGCAAAATAATGAATCATTAGATCTTTACATCATCATGCCTGTGTATTTAATTGGTATTGTTTGAAAATCATATCTGAAGGCACCAAGATATTTAGGTATTTACTCTTGTTACCCGGAACACTTTCAGTAATGGTCTATTTCGTTATTTTTTTTCCTTTTTATTTGGGCGGGGTAATTTTTTATTATTATATAATATATTTTTGGAGCATGATAATTATCCCAAATAAATTTCCGAGCGCGCCCCTCAAGTATTTAACTTCTAACTTTTATTTTCAACACTCATATTCAAGTTTTTAAAGTTTTGTTTAATATTTTTTAAATGCTACTTGCAAGTATTTAAACATCTATCTGCAAACATTTAAATTATAAATCTGGATAGTTTTAACTCCTAACTATTTTGTCTTCAAACCAAAAAAAGATTCATTTCATCCACTTTATTTTTTTCCTCTAATCATTCTCATCCATTTTTCCGACGATCCATAATGAATTTTGCAAATCTAAAAATACAAATATTTTCTACTCGATTTTCTCTTTCAAATCAGATCCATAAAAAAAATACTTTTGAGTTATTTTCAAGTCGTTGTTTTTATTTTATTTTTTAAAGTAAAGTCCCATTATCACTTTAAATTTTCAAGCTTTTAAACCTTAATCTACAACATTTTAAACCTGACATGGAAACTATTTAAATATTTGACACAACTACTTTAAATGGTTGTAAACAGAGGTTTTAACGCGTGATACTATATGATCAACATCAGAGGTTTAAATGGTAGACATCAGAGTTTGAATGGTTGTAGACAGAGTTTTAAAAACTTGATTAAAGTGTTTATTGTAGTCCTTAACGGCACTTAGAGGAGGGTGAATAGAGAGTCGTAAAGACTCTTGGATGTTTTTCGGTTATATCCTCTAAACTAACAAGTCAAACAAACAACAAGCAAGTGTGTGTAAAAGTAATTAGAGTAGAGTTCGAGAAATTTGACACGCAAGATGATAACGGAGTTCGGTGTAAAATGCTTACGTCTCCGGAGTAGAGCAACCTTGTCGGCGCCCCTTTCCTATTACCCTAAAAGAAATGATACAACTCGTGACACGTGAGCCCAACAAAGGTGGAAAGTCACGGCCTAACTCGTGTACAAGGTGAGCCTAGAAGCTCGAGCTGGAAAGTCCCAACGGGATCGTCACACAACTATGAATATATGTGAGCGGAAGACGCTCGAGCTAGTGAGTTCCTTTAACGCCCTACAAGTAGGGAACACTAGCTATAATGGAAAGGCTCTAGAACTAAATTTTAGACACTAAACTATATCTCAAAGAAGATAAGTCGAGTGGATTTGAAAGTGTTGAGATGATATCGAAGTTTAAGCTCACTCAACAAAGGAAGCTTTTAAGAATGCATAATAAATATTTTTTGAATGTGGGAGGTGGCTAGCTTGGTCAAATTTGAAGTGAGGTAACTCCTTTTATAGTAGGGGCTTTAGATTTGCCAGATTCGTTCGGACGAAAGTGATTATTTCCAAACAGATTGTACGAATATTCAAATTAGGATTTCCACAATAATTAAATTAATATTAACCGATATGAACATCTATGTCCATTCAGGATGCTTTGTACAATTTATCTCATAAAACTTGATAAGCGTTCCAACGGATCACAACTGTTCTGGACGGAATCAAACTGGAACTCTATGTAATTTTATGATTTAATCCGTTCCATACGGTTCGGTCCATTCCGAACGGTTGCTACTAGAAATCAACAATTCTCAAATATATTTAACTTGTATATTTGATTATTACAAAGCAATAGCTTCGTAAAGTCTTGTTGATTTATTCGGTTCTTCAAATAAGTGTTGCAATTAAGATCTTCATGAACCTTGGTTCTCTTCATATTAATCTTGCAATTAAGATCTTGAACCTACAAACTCACTAAATCATGTAAACGGTTAAATTCAACTAATGTATGTTTTGCAAATTATGTCAAACAAAGTACTTAGAAGATTGCATACAACTAACATTTATGAGCTTTACTTTAAAAAAAAATAACTTGAAAATAACTCAAAAATATTTCTTCATAGATCTCATTTGAAAGAGAAAATCGAGTACAAAACGTTTGTATTTTTAGATTCACAAAATTCATCACGCGTCGTCGGAAAAATGGATGAGAATGATCAGGGAAAAAATAAAAATAAAAAGAAATCTTTTTTTTTTTTGCTTGAAGACAAAAGTAGTTAGAAGTTAAAACTACTCAGATTTAGAATTTAAATGCTTGCACCTAAAAGTTTAAATGTTTGCGAGTAGTATTATAAAATATTATAAATAAAACTTTAAAAGTTTAAATATGAGCATTGGAAATGAAAGTTAAGTAAAATTGAAAGATTTTTTCAGTTAAACTAGTTGGAGGTGCGCTCGAGTACGATGGCTCGGGGAGCCAGAACATTTCTCTATTTTTTTAGTACTATTTTTTAATGATGGGGGGATTCCTGACTCTGCCGAAGTCAATTGTTAGGTTAATGAGTTATTCTTTGTGGGCTCAGTTGAAACTTGAAAGATGATGAAGCTGGAAAAAATATAGATATAATTTCTGTTCCATGTGATGTTATTGATAAAAAATTAGTTTTAGCATGCCTAAGGGGGATTCCGATCGAGCTTATCGAAAAGTCTTTGAACTGGATCCCTTTTCAAAAGGTTTTTCTACCGTACGATCAAGTTTATCATAAATATATTTAATTAATGTTAACAGTGTTAAATTATCTTCATTAGACAAATCATGAAACAGCTCAGGTCTCTTTCTCTTATTTTGAAATAAAATGAGGAGAGTATCAAACTATCAATGAAAAACCTCTTTCTTTCTCTTTCAGTTTCATCTTCTTTATTTTACTTTTTATCTTGTTAAGTCATTTTTATCAAGAGCCAAAATTTCCTTTAATACTTTATGGAATTATGATGATTTGCGGGAATATTTTTTAATCCAGGCTTAAAATTTTCATCTATTAATACTCTTTAAGCGCACAAAGCCACAAACTAACCAACAAGTAAGAAGAAAATAGCCATGATGAATTACACCGTATGAAATTTCATATTACTATTATTTTATTTCCAGGTCAGATCAAGACGATATTGTTAAAATAAGATAAATTCACAAGTCATTAAATAAAATCATAGTACTGTTGAGTTTAATCAGAAGGATGATAATATAATTATTATACCAGTGAAAGGCAAGGAAGGCTAAGCCTCCTATGAATTAAAAAAAAATTATTCAATCTGAATCTTAATTTTCTAGGTACTTCTGTTCTAAACCTGTGTGGTGTCAACGGGGCAATCTTTGCATTGATTAGTTATATGGATGATCGTTTTAGGTGGTTGCGTGTGAGGCATTAATTAATGTGTGGGCTACAAGGAGTAGGCGTGGCGCCGTGGCCTAGACGAAGCCTGTCGGCATATCACCAGCACACCCCTTTTTGTATGAAAACTTAGCTGCCACTATTCATCACCTAATTCCCACACTTCTTTGACATCACCGTCATGCATGCATGCCTTGCCAAGCTTCGAATGAATTGATTTGATTTGGTAACTGTTTGAGTACATTATTATTTGGACTTGGTTCTGGAGTAAATCTAACATTGTTCAAATTAATTTGTAATAGAGATAGGGATGGAATTAGAAAATTCAAATTAGAGTACAGAAACAAAAAATGAATAATAGTTTAAATTTCTTAGACTACAAAATGAATTTTAACCACTAAAGATAAGCACTCATTCAATATTTTATGAGGGACTGAACCGTATAGAAACTTAAAAAAATAAAATACAATTAAATTTTAAGTATCATTATAATTAGTTGTAGATTCGCCTCTGAATGGAGATGAACTTCAGATTTTTGTGTTCCTTTATTTATGTTTGCATAGAGTAATTAACAATTTAACATAGGACCCATACAAGATAGATAGTTTACAAGGCCAGTTTATATATAAAATAGTAAAAAGATTAATGTTACCAATGCGTCTAAGAAATACAGTAGTATTAATGCTACTTTCTTTCTGTAAAATATCGGAGTACAAAAATTATTCAGAAACTTATAACTTCAGAAAATAATAGCTATATTTTTATTGAAGTTAAAAATAATTACAAAAAAAATTCCGAACACAACTACTTGTTCCTTCTTTCTAGAGACTGAACCCACGACTAACTAATGAGTAATGACGGGTGTTGGGGTTTTATAACAGAACTTACCTCGCTCTCTCTATTTTTTATTTCTTTTAAGATTTTCATTTCTCGCATGGAAAAATTTGTTTGGGTAGAAACTAATAAAATAAAAAAAGAGAGAAACAAAAATAGTATATTAGATTTTTGATTGGTAGAAAGAGCATTAGAAATTTTACCGATCTTAAAAATTCCCAAAGTTTGGAACGGTATGAAAATCACCGATTCAAAACTGAGTCTCAACATTAGATTGGTATAACTCATACTGATCCCAACTTTTTTTTTATGGTGCCGTCTCTTCCCTGCCTCTCTCTTCTCTCCCTTTTCAAAATTAGAACTTAAAAGTTAGAAGAAAGGAAAAATTGGAAAACTCTAAAAAAAAAATCATGATTTGTTGATCAAATTCAAATCCATTTCTTAGAATAAGTTTAGATTTGAGAGGAGAAGTCCGCATAATATTAGATTTGTTTTTTTGGCCAAGGTATGAAACTTTTTTTAATTTATTTAATCCAAAATTCATTGGATCTGTCGGATCAGTCGATACAGGGTGGACTTGACAATCTTGGTGTGCTACTACCTCCTGCTATACTACTTGGGTATGGGTAGTAGTTGGTTTCCGATGTGATTCGTTTTGAATCAATAATTAATTCAAGCACACTAAATTTAACTATTGGAGTTGCATTTTCAATGATCATTTTTCAAATTTAAGGACATTCCACTAGAATAGAGAATAGAAATATGGTGATCCAGGTTGTGTAGTGTTCATTTGTGCTTTAATGATCAATTTATACTCACTCGGAAGCAATCCAAGATGTGCATGAATTTGCCTCTGTAATTCATCAAGACTAGTATTTCTAGGCACATAGAATGTACATGTAACACCTAAATTATAACCTTCTCCTGTTTGTGTGCGTATTATTTCGCCTCCGTGGTAAATGTTGACAAATACCCTTGCCATTTTTCTAGTACAAAAAAAAAAACCATAATTTGTTGGAAATCCATTTTCAATTTTACGGTACTTCATATTCATGTAATAAAAAAAACTTACAATATTTATTAGCTTGACTCGCTTAACACAATGGTGTTGCCGATCTGTTCGCAACTGAATTTTGTGAAGAGATGTACAAAGAGTTCAAGCAGCTTTGGTCTGATTAAAAAAAAACTGACACTCAGGAGGAAGGACGCTCAGAGTTTAAATAGATAAACCCTTATTCGGAAAAAAAGAAGTTTTGATCGGTAATATTCAAATCGATACAAACAATTTGAATATTTTAATCAAATCACATATATTATTCGTATTAAACAGAGTTTCCATTTAAATTAAAAAATGCTCCAATATTTAGACCGGTAAGGTAAGAGAATTACAGATCTAGTTTTTATTCCTTTAACAATTCGAGTTGCCATGAAAAAAAACAAAGAGTTAAAGTTGGTGATTTTTATACCGTTTTAAACTTTGAAATTTTTAAAATTAATAGAATTTCTATCAATCGTTCTATCAACGACAAATATATTGTACTCTCTCTTTCTCTCATTCTCTCTCTTCCTTTTTATCAATTTCTACCGAGAATTTTTTTGCTCTCACATGACTCTTCTCTCTCTATATTTCTCAGAGACGCCCAAAAAAGTGTTAACGACTTGAGGTTATTTGGGAGATACCAGACATCAATCCAGCTGTAAAAAAGTGGGACCCGCTCAAGCACTGACAAGACTAGTCCTATTTTATCTGGTCCCTGTGGGTCCGTACAATCCTCGAGCAGTTTCTTTATCCTCTCCATTTTTCTCCGTCCGGTCTCGTTTCACTAAGCCTGTCAGGGAAATCATTACTGGAGAGAACTTGACACCGTTTGGCCTCTGGATGAGCTGTTCTGGTTCTGCCAGGCCGCCGTACTCTCCTCCCGGAAAGGAGCTCGGAACTGTTTATCTTGGGGTGCGACAAGACCTTTGATTCTGACCGTCTGATCTGCATCGGTGATCCACCATTTATTTCCGTTGTCCAGATTTCAGCCCCAAAAAGTATTGTTTCCTGCTGTCCAATGTCGGTGTTGCTCGTGCCCTGTGGTCACATATGTGCCCGACCTTTGATAAAATGACCAGGACCTTATTATTTATTTGTGCCATTGGAGTTTACATTCATCTTCGTTTCTATTATTTTTTCTTTCGTTTCTTCAATGCTAGGGAGGGGTTTGACTAACCTCAGTGTAATTTGCGCAAACAATTTTATGAAGTAACACCAAAATGAAATTTTGTTTTATTCTCACCTATGTTACTATGCATAGCACAAATTGGTCTGTGCTATTGATTAATATCTCCGATTTCAAAATCCAATTAGTCAATCTTAATTATTCAACATGATCTCCCCATAAAAATGTGCTTGTAAATCAAATTCTATATTTTTTTTCAAACATTTAAATATTTTTAATAGAAAAATCACTTGATCATCATAAAATTCTAAACCATTCAAAAAAAATTTCTACCTATCTAAAAAGATGGTAAAAAAAAATATAAAATTAGTCTACAAATACATTTTAGTATAGATATCTTATTGAACAATTTAGATCAACTATTTGAATTTTAAAATCAGAAATATTAATCCCTAGTACGGATCACTCTTCGTTATACATAGTATCGTAACCTTCACTCTTCTTCTAATGTACAATAGAAAGTAAATATTTATATAGGGTACTTCATTGATGCTTATAAATTGTATAACTCTAGTAATTTTGTATAAAATTTAATATATATTATGATCTATTGGTGTTGGCCTGTTGGGTAACACCAAGCATACAAAAAAAAAAAGTAAAAAGAGGGAAAAAAAAAGAGCAATCAACACTCAAACTCTATTTGTATTGAGAATTTAATAATATCAGCATTTTAACATTAACAATATTGACCTTTGATGTATCATAGGAGCAATAAAATTATTATTAATAATCCAATGTGCTCTTATTCAATTCAACATATTCAATATTACACAACTGACTGCCTGTTTATATTTATATGCACTAATTAATTTTCCTTGACCATTTACATAGGTCAATAGAACCATTATATTTCCCTCTAAAAGGTCAAAGTACCGTTGCTTGAAAGAAAAAAATGTCAGCTTAACATTTGTATAATTTTCGTTGGTACAAGAGGTAGCATAGTACTATAACATTTATTGTATAATCTCATCAGAAAAGATAAATCATGTCTTATTGAATGTCTTACAGATTGAACAATTATATAATGAGGAGGGTTTTAATACCTCATGTTTTTTCATATCTTATTATACCTTATATTTTATATCTTGTTTTTAAAGTCCAAATTACTGATCCAAACCGCTTAACATGATATATATACTAAAATATGCTTGGATACAAAATTTTATAATTTTTAGAAATTGTTTACTATTTTTTAAAATAGGTACAAAATTAATGTTTTTGAACTGTCCAAAAATAGTGATTTTATATCTATCTTAAAAAATAGTAAAAGTTTTTCAAGAATTATAAAATTTCATCCCAAGCATATTTTAGTATGGATATCATGTTGAATGGTTCTGATCGATAGTTTGGACTTTAAAAATGAAGATATAAAACATGAGACATTATGAGGTACAAAAGGCATGAGGTATTGGAACCCTCCTCTTATATAATATATTTTATTTACATCCTTGATTTAAAAATCTAGTTTCACAAAGAGGATTAAGAAAATATTTCATTCAGGACTCCTTTCTTAATTAATTGCTATTTTGAAATGCTTATCAACAACATAGATTTGTTCAAATTTCAAACTATGAGGTTATTTGATGAAAACCTTCGTTATATATTTAACGCAAAGCAGCTTTGGAGTTTTGATATCAAAAGGATTATCCCCTCAACCTTTACAAGAATGGCCACACGTTTTGCGTCGTAGAGAACCCGAGCTATCGCGTCCTTGTGGCCTGTGGGTTATGTTTTGGGAGGCATGTTCCCGCCCCTCAAGTCACGTGCTCCTGCTGTCATGCAAAGCCGAAGCAGATGGTTGCGGGCCCACTAACCTTCTTTCTATCTCGTAGAACTTTTGGAACTTGACTGGAAGAGGGGGCCCAGTTTCTAAAGTTGAAGTTGGTTGTTTGTTGTTGGGCTGGGCCCATTACAAGTGCGCAAGTTGTGACTCAAAAGGAATGGTTTGCACCTTGAGTGTTCTCTAAGCTTCTAACCTCTCCCCTATTTGCATTATTAATTATTTCGCACTGCCAATAAAATACTGTATTTTATTTTTAGAAATAAAAAATTGAATTATTGGAAACAAGATGAATTGTCTTTAAATCGATTTCATAAATGGAACCGAAACAATGATTCAAGTTCCAGTTTTTTTCGTAAGTTGCAACATATTTTTTCAGAAAATTCAAAAAAACTGGGAGCGGAACTTTGATTTGATCTCTTCTACTCGGGCCCGGGGCCCCTATAGAAGAGAGGCAAATGGGTTCGAATCAACAGATCTATTGATTTTTCACACTGTGTAGCTGTTGGTGTGGTGAATTACGAAAACCGAACCAATTGTTTCCCATTAATAGTTGATTCAGTTCATAATTTATCTTGTAAAAATAATCAATATTGTTTCCATTTTTTTTTTTAATTTCCAAAAATAACTCGCTTGTTATGACATACGGGGCCCATTCATGTTAGTCTGGGAGATGCGTGAATTTGTCGTGTTTATTGTGAGTGAAGATAGAGATTGACATTTTTACATGATCATTTACCAATGTGGTCCGTGGAGTACATTACATTAACAACCAACTCTATCATTCTATCAGTAGAAACGATTGCACTCACAACGAAATCTAGAAAAAAGAAAAGGACCATTCAATCAAAGACTCCGCACCCGCAGAACCTCCTACAGTCTTACTGTATCCAAAATCATGAACAGCTAGCTCCTCATTTCTTCTAGTTGCATATTATTTATTATTATATATTTATAAAATCTCACCTATACATACATCATACATGCATGCCTTTTAACTTTAGAATTTTATAGTTATTGATCGAAAATTAATCAATAATACATGTAAGGCAATGACCCAAAAGTATAAAATAAATGAATGGAATGATCTGAAAATAGAACTAACCATTAGTTAAATTCTGCCAGATGATTTTGTCAATGCTTAACAATATTTTCTTAGCCAAATCCACTACAAATATAAAGGTTTCGGATCCATTACTTTTTTTTAATAGTTAGATCCATAATACAATTTTACCTTAATAATCCATCAAAAGAGTCAATTGCTAATTAATCTTAAATGTAAGGACAAATTTACAGTAGGTCAGAGCTGCTTAATCAGTCCCTTCATAATTTTATAAATTTTTAATTATGTGTACGTATTAAATTAATATAATTTTTTGTTTCTTAAGTTTTTATATACTTCAGCCATTTTCATAAAATGTCATATGTGTGTTCGGAACTTAAGTGTCATAAAAATTTCTATTTCTGTCTTGGTTAAATGCTGTAGAATTTTAGAGGAGGCAAGTTGAAGGGGAGTTGAAAACTATTGTATATAATTTTGTCGTTGCTCGAAGCTACATCGTTGTGATTGCAATAGATATTGTTCTTATTGTCATCATTGTTATTATTATTTTTATTGATTTATTTTTTCAAGACTAACTTAATTTAGAAATACTAACATAAATATTACAAAAAGAGAGCCAATTTGGTCTTTAAAGCTCAAGATGCAAAAAAATCATATTTTGTTGTTCGACACGATTTATGCGTAGTTATATTTTTGTTCAGTAAATATAGATTAGAAATAATTTCATGTGGTTTTCTACCGAAAGTGTGCCGCATAAAATACTTTATCATTGTCATGTTTTTTTTTTAGATTGGAGATTCTTAAATAATAATAAAATAATATAACGGTCTATTTTAATTTGCCAAAAAAAGATTACGAGGCATTATTATATTTGTATAAATTTACATTTAAGATGCAAAATAGTAATAATATACTGTTAGATGTAATATATTATGTGCAAATTAATATTCTTCATAGTTCTTTAATGACTTGATCCTGATCAACCAATAAGCAGCGCATGTATCATTAGATTTTATATTAATTACTCTCATTTAAGTTCCAAAAGGCTGTGCTAGAATGTTTGTATAGGTTGTTTTTCGAAATTATTTGATTCTAAAACAAAAATAAAATATCTTTTTATATAATTAGTGTTGACCACACGAGATATATAGATGCAATAAATTGTGTACGCATTTTTTTTTTTCATTTTTACATATTTGATAACTTTGAACTGAAGCAATTGACATCCATCTCTCTGTTTTTTTTTCTTGCATATTTTGTTACTTTGGAGCAGGAGAAAGATCTAGAAAAACAAGGTGTATATCTAACTATTATTAAGATTGGTATTTAAGGATTAATTTTTGTTGTTGTTGTTGATGAGTTCTAAATTTGGATATTTGGTATTGACCGAAGGAAAAAAAATAAAACAGCAGGTGCATAACGATTATCTAGTTTCTACTTGGAGTGTTATAATTTGATTTTATTTTGATTGAATATTGTAAATTTGTAGAATAGGAAAAAAATGGTTCCTATTGAACAAGACTATATTATTATAAAGTAAATATTCACTAAAAATGTTTACATCCGCGATGGAATGATACATTATAAATAAATATTTTCTAATGCTCTCACTTATAGGTTATGATGTTATATCAAAACAGAGACCGAATCTCCTGCCCCCCTGGGGGCAGAAAATTCCTGCCTCTAGAGTCACAGCCGGTGGGTCCGAGGTGGGCCCCAGATCAAATATTCAAATGTTAAAAGTGATCTCGGCCCCACCCGGCAGTGACTCTAGGGGCAGGAATTTCCTGCCCCCCTGGGGGCAGGTGATCTCGTTCCATCAAAACAGACCCCCTACAGTCTCAATAGGCACTAGATTGAGTTTGGCCCAGATAGAATTAATCTGGGCCGGCCGTTGCAATTTGCTTGTGTCAGGTACCTGGGATATCTGTCCAATGTAGGCAAGGGTGATTGTAGGGATGATTCAAGATTTTTGTCTGGAGAGCAAAAAAATAGCAAATCGGGTTTAAATAGCGAATTGAGTGTAAATAGCTAATTGGATTTAAATCCATTAATTAATTGGGTACTCGATTAAAAAACAATGCTTTAACTCATATTTTCCAATGCTCTGACTTGTAGGCTATTATGTTCTAACTTCTAATTCTAATTACCAATCATAATTCCAAAAACTTATTTTAATTTTAATCTTAAATTTAATCCAAATTACAATCAGAAATCCAGAGAGGGGCAAAAAATATTTCGAAGTGAGGAATGCAAAGTCGGTCGGAACTGATAAATCTCCATTAAAACTCAAAATCTAGGGGCAGTCCTGGTTCCATGTGGGTCCGCACCCGATTGCAGCACATTAAAAATTTTAAGTAATCAGTAAACACTAAATATTCAAAGGCTAATAATTAAATTCAAGAGATATAATGAATTTTATTATTCTTCGTGAAAAGGATATATATTTGTGAACACATTTGTTGAAAGACGGAAAGAAATTTGAATATCAGAGATTTTAGACTAACTGATGGATCGCGATGCAAATAAATTTTCTTATTTAAAATGGATGAGTATCTAACAGATAAAATAAATGGATTGTTGATTTAATCAGATAGTTGTTATTGAATAAATATAGACTAAAATGTTTACTTTGGCAATTGAAAAATACATTGTAGAAAATAAAATAACAAATAGACGCGGCACAAGGAGCGGCCTTAGCGTTAGGCTGTTGAGCATCTATATCTCTGAAACTCTTAGAGTTTCTAAATAACTGTTAACTGCTTTTAAGAAATTATAGACTCTGGAGTTTCTAAATGTTCACATCTCCGAAACTAATTTTAGAGTTTCTAATAAGCCACATCATCAGTAAATTAAAATTGATAAGCCACATCAGTAGTAAATTAAACTAATTTTAGCGAATACATGCCAATCGTTTTGCCACGTCAGAGTTTATAAACGATTTCTTAATAAGAAATTATTGAGTAAAATTGCTAAATAAGAAATCCATCTACATCCCTGAAACTGGTTTAGCAACTGCCACGTCAGATTAAAAACTCTAATAGTTTCAGAAATACAGATGCTCTTATAGTAGTCAACAAAAAGAAAAATCTTATGTTTATTTGAGGGGAGATTGTAGCACGTTAAAATTAAAGTAATTAGTAAACACTAAACATTCAACGACTAATAATTAAATTTAGAGATATGATGAATTTTATTTTTCTTCATGAAAATGATATATTTGTCAACACATTTATTGAAAGACGGAAAGAAATTATGTGTATTGAATGTGAATATTAATGAAAAATTAAGCATTTTTAATATCAGAGATTTTAGACTAACTGATAAATTGCGATGCAAATAAATTTTCTTATGTAAAATGAATGAGTATCTAACAGATAAAAAAATGGATTATTGATTTGATCTGATAGTTGTTATTGAATAAGGGCATGTTCGGTAACATAGAAATTTTGTGGGTATGAGAATTTTCAATATGGGAATAGGAATTTCAATTTGTCAAAATCAAAGTCATTTAAATCATGGAAAATTTTAGAATATAGGTGTTCAGCAAATGCACGGGAAAGTTGTTAGGATGTTGAGATGATTATGTTTTACGTTAGAATATGAACTTAACTTAAAAATTTGTCTTGTGTTTTGTTCAATTAAAATTTCTTGTACTTTTAAATTTTGTTTGTTTAATTATTTTTAGTTTTGTGTTTGATCAATTATTATTGTATTGTTGAAATGCTATTTGAAGTTTTTATTAGTTTTGTGTTTAATTTTTGTATTTATGTATTTTAAACTATTTTAGCCTAATTACAATTTAATAAATTTAATAAATAGAACAAATGAGAACTTAGATTAGATCCTTGTTTTTCTTAAAAAAAGAAAAATAGTAGTTCCAGCAAATGAAAATAAGAAAGGCTTGATTTTGCTCTAGCAAAGAAGTGCTTGATTAACGAACAATGAGAAGGGGATTTGGTACTCACTTTAACAATTCTGTTGCAGTGATGTATTATTGTCACTATAAATTATTGCTTGAAATTTTGGTATTATTAACAAAGATCCTGCATACTCTTTCTTATTTTCCATTGAGTTTAATTAATTTTTTTGCTCCAGTGATTTTTGATCCAGCAAAGAGATCAGAAGTTGGAAAAAAAAAAAAAACAAAGGTGAGAGTTCATTTTTTTACTCATGAATTACAAGGCAAGAGATAGAAAGAAAACCCACAAGATATTACAAATAGGAATTAAAACTAGACCGCCAAACACCTTATTAGGAAAAATACCCGTAATCTCATTTTTTTTCCAAAGTTCCCATGGTATTGGGTGCTGCTGAACAGGCCCTAAATATTTATTAAAAATGCTTGCATTGGCGATCAAAATTAAGGTACATTGTAGAAAATAAAAATAATAAATAGAATCGGTACAAGGAGCTGTCTCAATGTTTTTTTTTGAAGAAGAAATGTGAGAGTCACGGTCTCAGATTCAATTAAATGGACACCAATAGTGTCAGGTAAAATTACAAGTAAAGAGTTTAAAAAATAGAAATAATAAAATATAAAAAAACATAATATAAGAAAAGGGAAATTAAATTTATTTTTTAAAGAAAAGTTAAAACTACATATTATGTCCTGATGTTGTTCTACGCCATTCCACGCTTATTTCTCAGCCCGAAAACTAGATTGTGAATTCATCCTTGACCGTTCTTGCAAGTATTGTATGGATATAATTCACATGCACCTTTCTCTCTAGATCACAAAGCACAGTGTATGAAAATCAAACTCAGCAGATAATGGATTATTGATTTGATCAGATAGTTGTTATTGAATAAATTTTGACTTAAAATGTTTATATTGCCGATCAAAAAGTACATCGTAGAAAATAAAATAATAAATAGAGTCGGCATAATGAGCGTGTTCGACGTTAGTAGTCAACAAAAGCAAAAACCTTCTGTTTATTCGAGGAGTGATTGTAGCACGTTAAAAGTTTTAGGTAATCAGTAAACACCGAGCATTCAACGACTAAAAATTGAAGTCGAGAGATATAATGGCAACTATTTCTCTTTATGAAAATAATATATTTGTCAACACATTTATGGAAACACGGAAGGAAGTTATGTGCATTGAATGTGAATATTAGTGGAAAATTAAACATTTTTATATTAGATATTTTAGACTAACTGGTGGATTGCGATGCATTTTTTTTGTGTGTAAAGGTATCTGATAGGCTGAAATAACTAGATTTTTTTTATATCACTTAGATCTAAAATATTGTCAAATATCGAATTATAAATGTTCAAATTAGATTGAATCATATTACTTTTGTCATTTTCACTTGATTTTGTAGAATTGCAAATTTCTAGTGTTTTAGGGTAAAACATGTATAAAACGAAGCATTCTGGTCAATCAGGTCTCAGCCATGCGTTTGACTATTCATCCCCATACAAGTGGAAGCAGCAAACCGCATAAAAGATGCATTTCAGTGGAGAAGAATGACTTAGCGCTGGAGTTCCATGCGGATGAACACTCAAACGCATGCGACACCCTTCAGCCGCATACGATAACTGACAGTAGCAACAGTTACAGCAGTTATTGTTGTAACTTGGCAGCCAAGTTTCACTAAGCCACATTAACACATAATGGACGAATGGTAACTCATCTCTTCATCATTACAGGAGTAGAGACCTTAATAAACTATAAATAGACTAGATCTAGGATTTGCTAAGGGAGCCAATTAGAATATTATACAGACTCCATTAGAGTTAGGGTTAGGAAGAAGGAATAGAGACGGCGTATTGGAGATCAAGAGAGACTCTCTAGGTGTATTTCTTCTATCTCTCTTTCTTCTTTATTGTTGTACTATGTCTCTTGTATTTGCTTTCATTGTTGATTTGTCCATGAAAACAACACATTTCTAGAGTGATGGCTTGTAATCTTGAATTCCTATTAATTTAAATATAGTAGTTTCATTTATTTATCTTATGCGCTTAATCTGAATTATGCTGCACTTTATTTTTTGTATTTCTAACTTAGTATGGTGCGTGCTAACCTCGTCCGTATGGTAATGACCATACCGTATTGCTAGGCGTATAAGGTTGACCTATTAGGAGTAGTATACAATTATCTAGATTCAATAAGGGAGATATACTAAAAGATTGATTCCTTGTGATCCGATCTCAGTTAGGAACCTAGCAATCTATAGATCTACAGACGAACGTCGCGTTCTATAGATTACTAGTGGGGTAATCTCAGTTATTTCAACTACGAAAGGTAATAAGGAAGTACGTAACTGTGAACTTAAATCATTTCAGCTTTTGTAATGGAGACTTATCATTGATTTCTATGCAATTGATTAGGGTAAAGTCTGGGTCTCATCTTCTTATCAGTCCTTTTCGATTAGGGTGTTGTAACACGATAGTGAGAAGTACTAATACATGATTAGCATCCCTCAGATTTGCATTTGATACTAGTGCAAGTATCACATACGGTTCTGATCAAACCGTATGCACATCCGATTGGAGTTAGAAACTACAATTGACAGGTTGTAGCACTCGCATGTGGTTGATGACAGCCGCATAAAATTGCTTTGTAACCAGAAACTAGATTAAATGAATAGAAATGATAGAAAACCTGATCCCTAGAATACTTCTTCTACACACTAACCTATACTTTAATATTAATTGTCTCGATAGCACAACTTATCCAACCAATCAAACAACTAAACAACTAACTAAACCTAGACTTGATTATTGGTTAGATCTTTAATACACTATCCATGTGAACCGACATCCCGATCTATATTATACGATAAGTTCATGTCCTTGTGTATTTTGTAAAGTAGACAATTACGGTTATAAATATTATTATCTCTAATTTTGACACATTGCTAACAAATTAATCCACACAAAAAAAATGAATTATTGATTTATCAGACAGTTGTTATTTGATGGGAAAGCTTTTTTCACAATAATATTTAACAAGAATCAAACATAAAACATTCTATTTGTTCATTCTATATAGTGTTAAAATAAAAAAATGTAATACTCTTTTAATTATCACGGTCAAATTATAAGATCTCTGATCAAATAAATGTGTAGGTGATTATATTTAAGTTTCTCGTGTTGGTCCAAGATAAGTTTATAATTTTTCTAAACGGCTGTGTATTAGAGCAAATCTCATATAAAATAACTCCGTTTGATCTCTATTGTTAAAAACAGCTTCTCTGGCTTTAAAAAAATAAATGATCGTTCTTTAAAATATATGTACTTTAAAATTTAGACATACGATTAAAACTATTTACAATAAAATTCTAGTTATTATTTATGCCAATGCCGTCTAGAATTATTTACAATAAAATTCTAGTTAAAATTTAGACATAAATTTATAACTATTTACAATAAAATTATTACTATTTAGATAAAAAAAAAGTGTATATTTACTACGTTGAGTAATTGGCACTTCCAACCTGAGTCCATTTAATTAAATTAAGATGAAAAACTAGATTGGGTGAAAAGTTGGAAATATCTATTTTTCAGGAGATGGTTTAAATGTCTCTAATTTTTTTTATTTGGCTTCCATCGTATTTTTCATCTTTTAATTTTCTAACAAAAATTAAAATATTAAAATATTAAAATAATATAGTTAGATATAATCTATATTATTTTCTCTACATGTACATTAAAAATTATCACTTTTGGATTTTGATTTTATATTAATCAATAAGTTAAAATACCGAAATTTTTATTTTTAACATTTTAATAAAATAAATTAATAAATTGACCATCGTTTCTGGTCAATTCGAAATTTAACACGGCCGCACCGCTATTCTGCGGACCCATTTGAGCGGGGCCGCAGAATACCGGAGCGGACCCCCATATGGGGCCGCATAATGGTTCTGCGGACCCCCATTTTTTCTTTTTTTTTTAATTCAGTTTCAATACTCAATGCACGCATCCCCAAAAATCAAAGTTAGAAAATCAATTTTTAATTTTGAGCGGACCTAGCTTTTGACTCCTGGGTGCCTCGGTAAAGCAGCAGAAAAGAAAAAAGAAAAAAAGGGGTCCGCTCCGGTATTCTGCGGCCCCGCTCAAATGGGTCCGCAGAATGCCGGTGCGGCCGTGCTAGAATTCGAATTGACCAAAAACGATGGTTATTTTATTAATTTATTTTCTGAAAATGGTATAAATAAAAATTTCGGGTTAAAATATCACCATCTAGAATTTATCTATATTGATGTATTTTTATAAGCTCTTGATACTAATTAAAACAAAATCAAAATGTGGTCATTGTTTACATATGCATAGAGAAAATGATATAGATTATATCTAATTGTTTTGTTTTAGCATTTAAGTTTTAAATTGTAAGTTATTGTATTTGTAAACATGAAGGCACGACAATAATACAAAAAATAAAAATATTTCAACTCTCCGCATATTTCAGACCACTTGAGAGTAGGTCCAATGGGCATCAGACCTACTCTGGTTCGATGAGTTTAATCACCGTCGATTTGTTTTAAGATTCGTGCGGGACACTTTAAAATTTGTGCGTGTTTGTTTCAATTTTCGTGTGCACAAATCTTAAATTAGATCGGACGGCCAGCATGCTCGTTGAACCTAAAAGTAGTCTACTCCGTTCTCATTTCAGGCACATTTATATATAATTTAAATATTATTTGTGAGAAAAACAAAGCCCCGCAGTACACAAATTTAATACCCAAAAGTCACCTGCCAATTAAATAAGATAGATAAGAAAAGACCTAGCAGAACTGGGCTAGGGAACCTAACCAAAGAGCGTCGTCTCACTTAGGACCAACCAAGTTGCGATGTACAATGATTGGTGGCCGAGTATTCCAATTATCCTTTCCTTTGCCAAGCAGGCCGGTGCCATGAAGGTGCTGCTGTACGGATCACACGTGTTAAGTACTCCCCCGCCTGTACCTCGCTGTCCGCTGTTTTCTGCGCGCAAAGGATCCCGACTGTCGCACCACCTCCGCCTCCCCTCGTAACGTTTTACTTTATTTATTGAATGAACTCGGCTCTGAACGTACTAAATGGCTTACGTGCAGAAAGCATGAGAAACTTGCTTCTGCGTACATTTACTATAGACCTCGTCCAGGATTGCTCTCTGATTTCGATTGCATAGAGTCGTAGAGGTGCCCCTAGCTATTCACCGCTCCATGGGCGCATGAAACTTTTTAATGATAAAAAATAAGCGTAGATTCCTTGTTAGGGGTAAAAAATAAGCGTAGATTCTTTTTATTTCTTTACCCGACTCGTGCTGTATCCGATAAGACAGTATGGATAAGTTTTCTTTTTGTAATTTTATTGAGTATGAATACGGGTAAAAAAGAAAATTTCGTTATTTAAACGAGTAAGAGTACGAGTAAAATCTATTTCGTACCCAGGGGCGGAACCAGGGCCTGGACCCTGGCACCCCCTACATCGTTTATGGGCCCTTGGCACCTCTGTTTCTTTTCACTCTCTCCGTTTTTTTTTCTAAACTAAAAGCAATGGCACTCTGGCGACTGGGCTCCGCGACGAGGTGACGAGGGCACACGATTGAGAGATCCGTCTCTTTCGATTCTCGTCTCTCCGCGCCAGACTCTATCTTCCTCTCCGCGCCACGCCAAAGCGACAGGCGTCTCCGACTCCGTCTCTCTCGAAAAATTCAACTATCTCAAATTAGTAATTAGTGGTACGTTTTCTAATTGAAAATTTAAAATCATTATGATTGTGAGATATGGATTCATTATAAGATTGTTTCTTTAATTTTTTCTATGTAGGTTGTTTTGATGTTTTGTTTTGACTTCAAGACATGAAGAACGATTCATCAAATAGGTGCTTTGTTACTTAATCTATTATTTATTTTTGTTAAATATTTTATTTTAAAAGTAAAAGATTATGACAATTGATAATTGCTGAATATTTTTTTTTATCATTTAATCGTGTAACATGAAACTAAAATTGATATCCTGAGAGAAACTAGTTAGGCCCCCCTACCGATTATTAATGAGCAATAAATATTAATTCTTCAACTATTCTTAATAGTTGTGTTACGCTTAATTAATTAACTATTAAAACACAAATAAATTTTAGCAAATCTTGATAAAATTTAGACTTTTTAAAAACGTATATATATATATATTTGTGAAATGAATGTGTTTTAATTTATTATTTAGTAAAAAATAATTATTATTATTATAATAGTATTACCCGTTATTTACCCGCTACCGTTTCGTAATCCGACAACTATAACAAGTAAGGGTAGAATACGGGTAAGGAAATTCGTAGCGGGTAAGGGTAGGGTACGGGTAAAAACAATTTGTAACGGATACGGATATGAAAATGCTTCCACCCGACTCTTATCGTACCCGTTGACACCCCTATTCCTTCTTTAAAAACCGAGAGTTTTTTTTTGTGTTCCATCGTTATCATAATTTTTTTAATATTAAATTGAAGTTCAAATTTTAAACAAACCTATTTTCCGTCAATAGTAAAATTTAAAATTTATTTTTTAAAAATCAAAACGTAAAAATTCAACTCTACAAATTAATCCTAATAAACTGTTTTTTTTTTGGATTTTTTAAATCCTCCAATGACATACATTGGTTCCTCCACACAGTGGCGGACCGAAGAAGGATACTTGTCTATCTCTGGATTCAAATTTTTTTAGATCCAGTGGTATTTTATACTTGTGTCTATCCCTAGATGGATATAATGTCTATCACTGGATTTAATTCACAGTCCAGTAGAAAAAAATTGTGCGGAAAAGAAAGTCAATACAGATTGATTCACGTAAAAAAAAAATCTTAATGCGATGCGTGTGGATCGGACGGTATAGGAACCCTTCAGATTTAAATTTGAGTATGATTGGCGTTTTATGCTTTTAATAAAGAGTAAAATGGGTATTTTATAAATTAAGAATGAGTTTTAATATAAGACAATAAAATGGATAAATTTGTGAGTTTTTGAAGTTTAGAGGAGAATGCATAATTTCAAGCTTTTGGAATGGGAAATATGTAATTTTGAAGTTTTCGAGGAGTATACTAATTTTCTATCTAAACTACAGTAAAAAAATTTCTAAAAGTTTCTAAAATTTAATCTGTAAATACATTTCATCCTATCACGTCGACTATTTAGATTTTTGAAAAATAAAATATTAATCCGTAGTACGGATGAATCTGCACTATGCATGGTAACTTAACCTCGCTCCTAAAATAATTACTTTTGTTGCTGTTCCCTGTAATGGATAATTCCAGCCTATAAACTGGAAGACAGGTGTAGAAGTTTACATCTTAACCGTTGAATCGGATTTCTGGGATAATAACAGTTTGATCCTCTAAACCAAATTTTTGTCGCAGAGCTACAATGTCTCTTTTCCCAAGACAGCTCAGAGCCTCAGATATCCAAAGCATCGCAACGGATAGCGACAGAGATTGTGAGTGCCAGATAGTGAAAGAGCTCGCCAAAATTAATTGAGTGAGGCTATGGTGCTATGCATAGCACGGATGGGGTCCGTGCTACGGTTCAAAATTTGACTTTTCAAAATTCTAATGGTCGATCCAACCGTTCAATGTGATAACCATATGAATATGTACTTGCAAACTAAATTTTATATTTTTTCGAATTTTTTTACTATTTTTTTAGATAGGTAGAAAAATCAGTGTTTTCTGAAAATTCTGGACCATCAAAATTCTACCTATCTAAAAAAATAGTAAAAAAATTCGAAAAAATATAAAATTTAGTTTGCAAGTACATATTCATATGGTTATCATATTGAACGGTTGGATCGACCGTTAGGATTTTAAAAAGTCAAGTTTTGAGCCGTAGCACGGACCCCATCCGTGCTATGCATAGCACCATAGGCTCACTCAAATTAATTTGTAGCTTCACAAACAAACCCCAACTTATAGAAAAAATAAATGAATTAAAATTAATTTATAAATCTTTAATTTTAATTTTGATCACTCAATTTTATACTAAATTAATTTAAAATTTTAAAATTACTATGCCGAGTCGCCGAAATTTTATTTATAACATAGTTCAAAAATAAATAAATTAAATAACCATCATTTCTGAAAATTTCGATTTTCACCACGGCCGCACTGGCATTCTGCGGACCCATTTTTTTTTTTTTTTGTTTTATAGAGGCACCAGCGAGATATCTCAAAATTTTGGTTTTTTAATATTTTTTGGTTTTCTTGGAATGCATGCCACACATAAATGTGAGATATCTCAAAGTTTGAAAAAAAAAAAAATGGGTCCGCAGAATGCCGGTGCGGCCGTGGTGAAAATCGAAATTCCCAGAAACGATAGTTATTTGGTTTATTTTTTTTTAACTATGTTATAAATAAAAATTTCGGGCCGAGTCGTTTGAATGAAAAGTTTAATTTTGTAATAGGTACCGTCAAAAGCAGAAAGGAAATATGTTTGTAAGGATGAAATTAAACAAAACATTGTTGAGTCCATCGATCATAAAGAATTTTTTTTTAGAATGATTGTTCATTGTTTATATATTGTATTTTATGCAATTCGTGTTAAAGTTGTATGGTGAAACTAATTAGGTACCTTAAATCGCATTAGCTGGCTATGATGAATTTTGTATGTGTTGTTTATGTTAGCAAATAAGCATGTCCAAAATAAAAAAAAATAAAAAATATATATTGACAACCGTGACAACCGATATTAAATATCATTTACAAAATAAAATTATACACGTGCTTTATGTATAAAATTCGACACAATTTGAAGACAGTTTGTTTACCAATCAAATTAACGTCCAATAAAATTTAAATCTTGAATCATTTAAATTAAACGATGTACAACTAAATTTGACACGTACTCAGACACGAAGCTACTATAGTGTACTAGACCGGCCGGGATGGACAGCTGTATATTTCTGAATTTTGAATTTTTTTTAATAAATATATTATTAAATTGTTGTTCCACTCTGAAAAATAATTTGTCAGATTATATAGCCCAAGTTATTTTCACCAACTCATATTTTTCGTTACAGTCGCCTCTTCATCAGCCAATTTAACATTTTTGTTACCAATAAACATTTTGGAAGAGATGACAAAAATATTAACTATTTGGTGATAAAGGAGCTAAATTGAACCAAGTTATATGGTTTATTGAATTAAATTGAACCAAGTGATAAAGGAACAAATTAAACCAAGTTATATTCACTGTTTGGTGATAAAAAGTTTATTGAATTAAAAATAAGTTTAGGATTTCAACCAAATTTAATAGTTCATGATTGACAGAAGTGGAGCGCATCCGAGGGACATTGGATTCAAATTGGTCAGATGCCTGCTCTGATTCGTTTCATTCTCTGTGCGCGTTTGTCTGCACGAATATTAAAGCGACACACATGTCATTAAGCGAATTAGACGGTTCGAAACATTTATCGGACCAATTTGAGTGCTTTTAATATTTTGTTCACCCCTGATTCAAATCTGAACTACGCCACTGTGATATACTTGTCTATGAGTTGAACAATATTTGCATAACTTTTTTAAAATATTGATAAACATTGATCATGTTGTCGTTGTTGTCAACCTTAATTATCTAATATATATAAATGTGATACAAATTAACCTTTCATACTCATCTATAGCGATTCTTACACTGCTAATTATGTTGGTTTTCATTGTATTATAACTAATCATTTTTAAATTGCGATAAATTTGACATATACCTATATATCTCTGTGTGGAAAAACATTTCTCTAACTTTTTAAAAATATTGATAACCATTCATGAGCAGTTTAACACCGACATTTTTATTAATATCCAAACTTAATTACAAATTAATAAATATATCCGTTAGCAGGGTATTTTTAAAAATGCCCAACCGGTCATTTAATGGCCGGTCTACTTTTTTTCTCAACTGGCCATTAAATTGCCGGTTCTCATATTTATTTTTTTATTTTTGCTGTTTCAAACCCTATAAATACCCATCTTTCTCTCTCCTTCCTCTCACAATTCACTCAACTCACATAAGAGAAAGAGAGAAAGGGAAAGAGAGAGAAGATGATTTTTGAGACGATTTTCAGGTAATTTATTTTTAATTAAATTTTTTTATATAATTTAAATTTTATTTTTTATTTTTTAATTATTTTTCAGTAACCTATACATTTAAATTAGTAACCTGAAAATTATTTACCATTTACCAAAATGTAGTTTGTTTGCCATGGCCATGATTTCATTACACTGTCGTGGGAAGTTTCTTACTAATACATACGAGGCTTATTACTCCAAAGAGCCAGTTAATTCATTCGTGGTTTCCGATGATATCTCACTTTGGGACTTGAAAACCATGATTTACGAATGCACTGATTATAACTCAGAAAAGTGGAACTTAGAATTGGCAACCCGAGTGAATCATGGAACACCCCCGACCTATACCATAGTGAAAGTACTAAGCGATACTGCGTGGAGAGCCCTGTACGGTCGGTTAAAGGCCACTGAAAATTTTGTAATAGAAATCTACACCAAGAGAGTTCCGATATAGTTAGGGGTTAGAAGTTCTGGTCAAAATTCAGTTGCGCCAAATTATATAACACAACCAGAACCATACACGGCAAAAAATAAGCGACTTACTAAGTAACAAATGCAATGCAAATGCAGATGCCAGAAACGCAGCAAATACGGCAGAAATGAGCGAGTTATCACAGAGGCATTTGGGTCACAAGGGTCACATCGAAGCACAGCTACAAGCCGTTTAGCTGCATCTGCTATGTTGCAGAAGCAATGAGAGAGACAGTTGTCATAGGAGGAGAGATGGTTGGGGGTGCAAGAAGTGTTGGATTGTGTCATAATCTACTTGTCTGTTTGACTAGATTTGTAAAACATATATTTGTTGAATTTTATAGTTTCTTGTCTTGAGATATTGTGCAGGTTCTGACGATATAAATTGCTACATACACATCAAGAAGAACCAAACATTGGACTGAGAAGCATCAATTGCAACATGACTGTTGAGGCTCTTTCTTTGTCTTTGATATATTTGACTGCACCATTGTTCAGATGAAGGCTAAGACATCAAAATCAATATCTACTCTTCACAAGCTTTCCGAAGAGTGGTCATATGCCGAAATCGGATACCCGAGCGCCGAGATACGCCAGTTTGAAGATTGCTGAAGGTTGTTGAAATTCCACAACGCTTGACAACCGTTGTAACGGTTGTCACAACGGTTGCTCTCTGAAAGTTTCAAGGTTCTGGTACAACATCTGTCACAACGGAATAATTGGGTCTGCAGGAAATTGAGTATGAAAGTGATTTATTCCGTTGCAACGGCTATTTAACCGTTGCAATGCTTGATATCGGGCAGCTTACACACCGTTCATATTTTGGCCGAAGTTTGGTCATACAAACTCTGATTTGAGTGAATCAAACCTTGAAATTTCCAGGAGACCAAGATCTAGAACTTTCATGTTGTAACTTTATTCATATTATGAATTAATAGGTTGCTATGGTCCGTGGAAGGCAGACGTCAGATATGGTAACGTGTATAAACCTAGATTTGCTTCTCTCCCTATATATATAAGCAAATATTAGGTTTTCTAAAGGAGGCTCCAGCTGTCAAACACTTCTTTCTCAACTACAAAAGAGAGCCACCATGGTTGCTTGATCTTGAAACTTCAATACTCATTTAACAACCGAAAATGTACTCCACAACACTCAATTCATTGCAAGAATTAGAGTTATTTATGAGAGATCTTTTATTTACTACAAACACTAGAGCCTTTGTTGCTCGCCTCTTCTACTTCGAGCCTTTAGTGCTCGCTTCTCTTGTATTAGAGCCTTTAGTGCTCTTGAGCCATTTCTGTGCTCGGGCCGTGTGACTTCTCTAACTTTGTAAGGGCTCACCGGTTCCACCTTGTACTCCTTTTTCTTTGGGTAAAGAAAGGTGCGCCATCTCGAAGGTCGCGAAGCCCTGGAGACGTAAGCGTTAGTGTCGAACTCCATAAACAACTCTCGTGTCAAGTGTCTCTTAACTCTTCTATTTACTTTACGCACACTTGCTTAGTTTAACGTTATTCGAGTTTCCGCCAAGAATAACTTATACACACGATAATTAAAAAGTACTTAGCTTTGAATTTTAAAAGGCCCCATATTCACCCCCCCCCCCTCTAGGTGCCTTAGGGACCAACAAGGAGAGCAATCTGGAAGCCAACCAAGGGGGTAAACTAGTAGGCGTACAAGGGAATCTGGAAGCCAAGCAGGGACATCTGGAAACCAAGCAGAGCCATCTGGTAGGCCATCTTCTGCACTTGGTCGGTTTCTCGGATTTAATTTTAGACATAATAGTAATAGGTGATTTTAATTCTTCTCATTTGATGCATGTTGTGAATTTGTTTATTTAGATGCTGCTTTCAGAACAATTAAATTGGTTTTTATTTGTGTGGACTTTATTAAGACTAAGTTATGAGTTAGTTGAATGTAAGTTTTTATAACTTTACTGTTTTTATCATATTCAAATGTAGAGAAACGTCAAATCTACATGCATATCAATACATTAACTCAAAAATTTTACAACCCTAATTCATCAAACTAAAATAATACTACTTCTTAGAACCAAACTCAAATGCATCCAAAATTTAAACCCTAATAATTCTACTTCTTAGAACAAGCCTTGAAAGTACATAAAATAAACGCCTCGTCTAATATTGCCGAATCTGGATCAGTCACAATAGACGGAGTGCTAGCCTTACCAGTATAAGTACACAGAACAAACTCATCGTCTGATGTTGGAGGCTCTGGATCAACCTTTTTTTTTCAATCCTGAGCCATAGGAGTTTTCCACAAAGTCATCGTCTGAAATTTCATACCGAATAGGCCGTCTAAGACATTCCTCCATCATACATACTTGACAATTCTTTTTATCACGGCATACTTGACAGTGTTCTTTTTTTTCTCATTTTTACCTCGATCACTAATTGACCCTCCTCTCGCTAGGCCATGATAGGACGACCTAACTCGGTTGCTATTATTTATCCTTTTGGCCCCTGGGAAATTGCCTCAAATCGCCTTCTCTTTCTCTCTTTGCCTTCCTCTCTTTCTCTTGTGTGAGTTGAGTGAGTTGTGAGAGAGAAGAGAGAGAAAAATGGATATTTATAAGGTCTGAAACAAAAAAAAAAAAATATGAGAACCGGCCATTTTATAGCTGGTTGAAAAAAAAAATGGACCGGCCATTAAATGGCCGGTTTAGGTATTTTTAAAAATACCCAGCTAACGTGGGTATATTTATTAATTTGTAATTAACTTTGGATATTAATAAAAATGTCCGCGTTTAACATGGTTGTCAACTTATCTACCTACAAATGATACAAATCTTCTGTACTCAAATAGCAATTCTTGCACGGCCAACTATGTTTTTTTTTTCATTGTATAATTTATTGTGGTTAATAATTTTTTTTTATTATTATTAAAATTTTACTAACAACATCTTTTTTAATAGAAATTATTCATTTAAATATTACTTTTTTATCTAGTAAATATTTCTATTTTCAATAAAATTCAGATCATAATCCTAGTCATAATAATGACAATTTTTTGGATGGCAAACCGGAAAAATGTGAAAGTTCAATACCCGTACTATAGAATACGTGCCATTTCTTAAAAAACAAAAGCAGGAAACATACAAAAAACATCACACAACAGCAGACCAATGAAAGAGTACCGAAAATTTTAAAACTACCATTGTTTAAAGAAAAATAAACCTAAAAACTATCGTTTTTGAAAAATTCGAAATCTAACACGGCCGCAGAATGATTCTACGGACTCAAATGCTGGAGACCGCACAGACATTCTGCGGAGCCATTTTTTTTTCAAAACTTTGAGATATCTCATAAATGGGGTGCCTCGATGCAGATGCAAAGTTCATAAATGAGGTGCCTAAGATATGAAATAAAAGGGGTCAAAGCTCATGGATTCATAACATAGTATTAAAAAACCAAAAAAAATTGTATAATGCATGTGGTATCTCGATAAAACACCAAAAAAAAATCAATAAAACATCTTGCCAGGAAACGATGGTTATTGGTTTAATTTTGTTTTGAAGTATGTTATAAATAAAAATTTCGGGAAAGAGTAAAAACATGTTTTCATTGAATTAACGTAAAATTAATGAATGCATGGAATATTTTAGCCGGCCGTTTTGTTCATTGGGTATATACTTAACTAAAACTCAATGATACTGACCGGTCCATATATAATATGAGAGGGAGTTTCTTGCCTCTAGAAGGTACAATGTACTGAAAATCATATTTCTGAGACTCCTATTAAATAATTAATCAATAAAGAGTTACCTGAAAAATGATTAGATGATTTCGAAGTTTTTATATATATAGGTCCAATAGATAACTAGGTCACTTTATATAAAAAGTTGCTCTTATGAGAATTTGAATATTTATACATAGATTAGCTAGACTAATACATTATGCATCAAGTACAAACACTTTCCAATCACACGGAATGTGACTATTAATTAATAAGAGTGAGGCTATAGTATTATGTATAGTGTGGATTGGTCTGTACTATAGATCAATACCTTTGTTTTTAAAGTTCAAATGGTAGATCTGAACCGTTCAACATGACCACCATGTGAAAATGTACCTGCAGACTAAATATTACGTCTTTTAGAATTGTTTTACTATTTTTTTAAATAGATAAAAACTCACTACCCCTGAAAGGGGTCTACAATCTTTAGATCAAGTGATATTTTACCTATTTAAAAAAAATTGTTAAAAAATTCTTAATTTGATCTGTTAGTACATTTTCATATGAGAGATCAGTTTGAACGGTTAAGACTAACTACTTAAACTTTAAAACAAAAATATTAATTCATATTAAGAATCAATCCGTGCTATGTATAGTCACTCAATTAACTGAATGGGTGAATGGTTGAAATTATGTTATGTAGTTTTTTTGTCTATCAAATTAATACACAAACATTCTGCGAATTTCCAATAATGTTTCGGCAAACTACGACTGAAAGTTGGTCAAAGATCGATTATGGATAATAGGAAAGATAGTTATTTCAATATTGACTAGCTAGTGAAAAATGTTGACTGTTTAAATTATTTGATAATACTATGATAGTAAAAGTGATATTCATTTAGTTAATTAATAATTAATTGAACAATGCTTCGGCAAAGCACGATTGAAAATTCCTCAAAGATTATGCATATTGGGAAATAAAGTTGACTATTATTCTTTCTCAAAAAAAAAAAAAAAGTTGACTATTATACAAATATATAATATTTGATAGTAATTAATGATGGTAGCAAAAAAGATATCCATAAATTGAAAATCAACATTCAACCTTTATTTATCGAACCAATTAGCATCAAATTGATACTCAACTTAATGACTCTGAATGATTTTTCCTAATAGAATAAACTAATTCGCGCTTAGATTTTTAAGTTAGTCTGCTTCTAGCTCCATCCCCCCATTCACATAAAAATCATACTCAGCAGTGAAGCCCGGTTATCAAATCAACACATGCATTTTTTTTTTGCTAACGCATGCAAGTCAAACCCTCGTGTACAAATTGCTATGATAAGACAACTGTCTACAGACTAACCATAACCAAGTAGGTCCAGTACAAGATAAACGTGTCCCTGCACATATAGCACAAGAAACACATAAGTGCATTCTCCGATTCAATGTAGAAAGACATTAACTCCGAATGTTGAACATTCAAATTAAGTTCAACGGTCATAAATCATTATGTATCAGAAACTAATTGCTTGTTTAAACCTTGGTTTATGCAGTCGCAGAGGTACTAAACAGGAGTATAAAGATCACACATCTCCAGTTTGAACTGGAGAGGCCTGTCCAAAGAACTAGAAAAAAAGAAAAAACAGAAAATAAATGAAACAATTCTTTGGCATCCCTGCCCTGTGAGGTGCATAAAAAGGTGACCTCGGTGACCGTAACGGGACACACCTAGAGCCACAGTCTCTCTCTCTCTTCCTCCTCTCTAACCCCACACACACTCTCTCTCTCTCTCTCTCTTGCTGCGCCTGTCTGTCCTTCCCCCGTCAGCAGCCCCCCTCACAGATGGCGAAACCCTATGCCTCTCTTTCACCGGCAGGTGACTTGAACCTTCTCAGGTATTCCCTTCGCTCCCTCTCCCAAACCATATCTCTTCTCTCCGTCTCCCTTTCTCTTCTCTCAGCTCCATTATTGTGTTCTCTTTCTTATGTTATTTTTCTTTTCAACAAAATAGAGCCCAAGAGTCAGAGATGAATAGATGGAGAGGCGCACCCTTCACGGCGGCGCAATGGCAGGAGCTGGAGACTCAAGCGCTCATTTTCAAGTACTTTGTAGCTGGCGTACCGGTCCCACCTGATCTCCTCATGGCAGTGCGCACTAGTTTTGAAGCCATGGCCGCCGCCAGATACTACCACCATTCTCGTAAGCCTTCATTTATTTTATCTTTGTTTGCTATTTTTTTTTGTCTTATCTTTTCGGGTTCTCGGTTCCTCTGTTTTCATTTTTTTAATATTTTATCTGGATTTTATTAGTTCTCTATCCGTTGCATTTTTTACTCTTAGTTTGATAACGACCATGAGGGGTTCTGATGGGAGATCAGATCTTTATCAGGTTGAGGTCTATTTGAGGTGCGATCTTGTCATCCAATATATTATTCGGAAAGAAAAAAGAGATAGGATCTTTGTCCTTTTATTTATTCTATACATCCGCCATTAAATAAAGCTAGGATGGCATTGAGAGGCGTGTGCATAATCGACCTCTTGGTATATTTTGTATTTTCTTATTGGGGTTTTCTTCGATGTGCGTTCCATTTCTAATGGGGAGTTATTTCCCTGTGTGGTTAGTTGATGGATAGATGTGTTCTTTATGCTTTTCTTGCTTTGTCTCTTCTATCCCCCCATTTTTATTTCTCTCCCACGATATATTCTTTCCCCTCCCATTTATTACTAGAGATATTCAAATCTCTATCCTTTTCACTGCACCTACCAATAACTAATTATTGCGCTTTACCACATTTAATCCTCAGTAATTACTAAAAAGGAACTTATTTTTTGTTATTCTTTTTCAGTCTCTCTTGTCATTTGTCATATACTTTCTTTCTCATCCCATGTCTCATACTCTCATGTCTGGTTTGGTACGGTTCTTTGTGTGGTTTTTAGTCGGTCTGTGCAGAAATTCTGGGATTATCTATTATAGGAAAAAAAATTAATGCTTGCATTTATTGTTTGATATTTATAATTAAATTAACCATGTAGAATTAATATGTAAAGCTAAAAATTTCTTTTGGCTGTTTTTGCCCCGTGCATTCCTTACATTGTAAACTCACTAGTCAAAGAAAGGAATAAAAAAATTATCTCAACTTAGTAGTACTTCATTGCTGTTGCAGTACTCGTGGCTATAAAATAATTTACAACCTTTACCTTTGTTTAATAAGCAGTATCTACCAGAGTTTGTCTTAAAATAACATCTAAGAATCTCCTTTAATTAATATTTCTATAGCCTGCTGCAGACATTTGGGTACTGACTAATTTTTGCTGCGCTGTCTCAATCATGAATTAATATATTTTTTAAAATAAGAAGTCCAAAAACCCACAGTGATCTGCTGTATCATGTCCAAGTGTATTGAAACCGAGTATTCTTTTGGTAATGGATAGTTGGGTATGGAGCATATTTTGGAAAGAAAGTGGACCCGGAACCCGGTAGGTGCCGTCGAACCGATGGAAAGAAATGGAGGTGTGCAAAGGAGGCGGCACCGGACTCCAAGTATTGCGAGCGTCACATGCACCGCGGCCGCAACCGTTCAAGAAAGCCTGTGGAACCGCAGCAGCATTCGATTCCTGTTTCGGTTTCTGTTTCACATCCCCCTTCTCCTTCGGCAAACTCCACTATTACCTCTTCGCTTCCCTCTCCTGGCAGCGGAAATGGAATCAGTATGGGGATTGGTAATGGGGTTGAGATCGGTATAGGGAATTCAAATGGGAATGGGAACGGGACCTACGCTCGTTCTCTGTCGGGAGGGAGCGGGTCTTCCTTCGGCTCTGCCTCTGCTTCACATCTCCAGATTGATCCTGCCTCCTACAGGTATTCTTAATACTTTATAAGGTATTTTATCCTGTATTTGGATTTTGCTGACATGGCTTGAGACATGTCTGACAAGTCTCATATGGAAGTGGTGAAAAAAGGGGATGGCTAACAGTATGTATATAGTATTTGTGTATGGAAAGGTCAGGGGGAGAAATTTGTTGTTTCTTTTTTCTTTTATAGGTGCCAGTGTGCCACAGATCTGGTCCTTAATTGTAAGGTACATCAAAGGTTGATTTGTTCATTTTGTAAACCCGTGTACAGTTATTGGTTAACTCAGTTTCTCTGTCAGTGACAGTGGCTGTATAAATCTACTCTGTTCAGAGGAATGATGGGGTTCACTTTACTCAACTATAGTATATAGGTGTTATCAATTTTTATATACTAATTTTATAATTTTTTGTGTTGACAAATCAAACAGGCATGAAAAGGTTCAGTAGCATACAAACATTCTGCTATTTAATTAAATAAAAATTTATACCTCAAATATCTGTCAGATATTTTCAGATGGACCTGGTGTTAAGATTAGAAAGATGCAAACAATTATGTTTAGTCTAATTTTTTGTACTTTTGTTTCAATAAAGCAGGTATCCATATGGGGTTGTAAGAGCGACAGGGGCTGATGAGCAGAGGCTCTTCTCAGAAGCCTCTGGAACTCTCCGGGGCCTCTCCTCTGTTGACACTGCCACCCCCTGGCGCATGGCCCAATCCCCTTACTCTCTGAGCAACTCCACTGGCACACGGGACTCAGCCCCAACTTCTCTTGAGACAGGCACATACCAGCTTCCACAGGCCATACTGACAAGTGACTACACAGGTGGAGGGGTAATGAGGAAGTCGGAGAGTTGCGGGACACAGGCCCATGCGGCCCTCCATCCTTTCCTAGATGAGTGGCCTCGCTCAGGGAGAAACCTGGGCTGCTGGCCTGAATTGGGGGATGGGAATTCCAATTCCAACTCCAACCGCAATTCCTTCTCTTCGACTCAGTTGTCAATCTCTATCCCCATGGCCTCGTCTGACTTCTCCACTCCTAGCTCCTGCTCTCCGGACGGTAATATTATTATTATTATTATTATTATTATTATTATTATTATTATCACCACTATATCTTAGAGAAAACTAAATCCAAAATTGCAAAATGACACATTTACACTTGCAGAAGGAGATACATCATGCATTCATATCCCAACATATTGTAGGGAATGTAATGTACTCCCTGGAAAAATCACATCATGTCTATGTTTTACTTTAAAGGAAGTTAATCTAGTTCTGGCCATCTATTTACAAGCTAATCTAGTTCTCATTATCTATCTATACTTGAATGAGGAAAACAAAATGTGAGACTACACAAGAAGAAATTAAGAGCGGAGAAGGGTTTAGGTTAATATTTCCCTTGGGGGGGGGGGGGGGGGGGGTGGATTCATGGTTCTTTAATGTTTCTGAGGGGGTACAACTGAAGTTCTTTGGTTTTTTCAAGTTATTGTCAAAACTCAGGGTAAAACTGGTTAAAATGCTGCTCCCTTTATATCAAATCCAGTATGGATAATCATAATTGAGCTAGGTTGTATTATTGGCTGTAGGTGATAAAATTTCTTCGTATTAATCACAAGTTATATGTTGTACCAATCACCAAAGTGAAATTTTCCCAACAATCCAGTAAAAGCACGTCTTTGTTAAAAGAAAATTGTACTAATACCAGTCAGAATCTGTTCTTCTGTTTTTGCTGTCACTAGTAATATCTTGCTATGATGGAAACTTGGATTAAATTCTTACTTGGCCTTCATCCACAATTCGCAACTTGCTGCATTCCTAGTCATTCTCAGTCTATTTTGCCCCTTCTCATTCGGTGTATATGATAACTGTTAGTCAGCAGATGTATAGGATTTTTCCTTTTCCAGAAAACTATTTATTGCCTACTTTGGATCGAAGTCCAGTTTTGTTTTCTAGGAACTGATCTGTATTTATTATATTCTAATTTGATAGATATGCAGAAATCTGAAGAATTGTAGATGGATCGAGTGCTGGAGCAATCAATGCCTTTCCCATGTGACTTAATTTCAAGAAGCTTGAGAAGCTACCCCTTATATATGGTTTTTTAATTTATGATCATTTGAGTATTGTTTTTTAAGTGTTTGACATTTGCTGTTGTTTTTCTGACATTAAATTCTCTCATATCTATGCGTTCTTTTTGCCCTTTTTCCTAATGGGATGAAAAATATCTATGTATGTTTGGTTCAGCTTTTTGGAATGGAAAAATTAATATTTCTCAAGCTCAAATGATTGTGCCTAACAATCTAGTGATGCTCTTTTCATGTTGGCTGGCCTTACCCAATGTGTGCTAACAGTACCATGCTGCTTTGTCCCCTCTTCAAGTTTTGTACAGTTTCGAGTTATCTGACAATCCTGCATTCCTGCCCCTTTATTCTAGTTAAGCTGATCGCACTTTCACGCGAGAAACATCTCCATTTCTGATCCATGATTGATGCTTTCCTATTATTTTAATCGAAACTGATCTGTCTACATTTATATTTATAAATATCCAATTTTTTTGGAAGGTTTTGTTCTATATATGAAAACAATCGGTGGAGTGAGGCTATGGCATTACGCATAGTGCAGATTGGTCTGTTGGTTTTCAAAGTTCAGACAGTTGGTTTTAATACTTCAACATGATTTTCATATAAAAATATATTTGTAGATTAATTTCACATTTTTTTAATTTTTTTTACTAATTTTTTTGGTTGATAGAAAATCAATACTTCTGAATAGTCTAGAATCTTTAGATCAAATGATTTTCTACCTATCTAAAAATATGAAATTTGATCTATAAAATTCATATTTACACGGAGATCACGTTGAATAGTTCAGATTGATTGTTTGAACTTAAAAAATGAAGATATTGATCCATAGAACGGACTAAAATGTGTTCTTGTAAAAGATTTATACAGTCGCATAAAAAAAATTATACAGGGGATGAAGTGCATTGAACCTTATTATATATCTTGAATAATATGTATCTGAAGACAATTGACCGTCTTCCCTGATCATTTTTATGGGTACAATATGGACAGGAATACATGATTGAACCTTTTGTCTAGCTTTTGTACCTCAACAGGGCAAAACATTAGCAACAGTATTTAAAAGAAGAAGTGTGGGTTATTGATTTGTTGACAAGCAACAATGAATATGGTACGGTGACATAGAGATTTATTCACGTTAACTTATTGCTGGTTCTCTAACATACCAAAGGAATGAATGATTCTTCCTGCCACGTATCCAACAGATCACATTGCGCATGTTTGTGCCAATTTATGACAAATTTAATTAGGTTCAGGATGATCAGCATATTAATGGATACTTTCTCCTATATCAGCAAATTTAGTTTTCCAACTTCTTAATCATACTACATTATTTATATCGAGTATGGCTAATTTGCTTCCGGAAGCATTTCGATGAAGTGTTTACGGGGGCATATCTTAGTATTTGATGTTCAAATAACAAATTCAAACTGTTAGATGTTCAATCTATATTAAAATGTACTTAGAGACCAAATTTTACATTTTTTAAATTTTTTTACTATTTATTAAGCTGGTTTGAATTAAATTTCTGCAGCATTGAAAAACAGCGGTTTTCAAACCAGCTTAATAAATAGTAAACAAATTCCAAAAAATATAAAATTTGGTCTCCAAGTACATTTTAATATAGATTGAACATCTAACAGTTTGAATTTGTTGTTTGAACATCAAATACTATGATATGCCCCCGTAAGCACTTCGGTCGAAATGCTTCCGGAAGCAAATTAGCCATACTCTATTTATATCTTCAAATATATGTTCATATTTCTTTTCTCATTTATTTTAATCGAACAACTTATATTTTTACATTATTCTCTCCTCATGCAAAGGTACGTGTTAAATGTGCATGTAACAAAATACTCAAATAATACAACTTTTTTGTACTATTCGGCATGATTTTTTACACGACTTATCGTGTTATTTTTTTTATCATACATAATTTAATTATTTAAGAAAAATACATTTATTTGATTTAAAATTTATTAAATATAGAGCAGATTGGAGTGTTCTCAAGCTCACCAAGTTTTTTTGTGAGCTTAACTCAAAAGTCTATCATAATGACTTGAAATGATAAATCCAAACCGTTGAAATTAATTGATTTACTTCACGACTGATGTGTTTACATGTCAAAATTTTGAATTAATCTAGTATAAAGTCAAGTGGTTCAAAAAAGAAAATTTATAAGTTAATTTTAATATGTTCATTTTTTATTATTTTTGTCACTTGACTTTATGTTAAATTAATTTGAAAATTTATAAATTTGACATACTAACGCACCACTCGTGAAGTAGATTGGTTTCAACAGTTTAGATTCATCGTTTAAAATCAATTCAATAGATTTTGAAGTTAAACACACAGAAGAACTTGATATGTTTAAGAACACCCTGGTTCTACTTTTAAATATTATTTATTTTTGTAAAAAGTTGTATTATTGTAAAATTTAAATTTATCAGATAGATTTTTTTTAAAGTCTGAAAGATTATCCTAATACAAGAAATTCCGAAAGGAGTAGACAACAAAAGCAAGAACCAAAATCAAGTTGTTATGGAGGAAAGTTCTAGGGATGTAAATGAGCCGAGTTTGAGCGAGTTACCTCTAACTTGTGCGTAGCTCATTTAGTTAATGAGCGAGTCAATTCGAGTTGACTCACAGCTCGTTTATAACTCGTTTGACCAGTCAATTTCCTTAGTTGATAGTTATATACTAGTAAGAGTTTATCTAAACACAACCAATTCAAATGGCTTAGTAAGAGTTTATATAAACACAAATAATTCAAACATAATTAACAAGACAACTACAAAACAAACAATCCAAACAGTAGCTTAGGAATCATTTAGAAAGGTATGAGATTTATTGTGATGAATTTTGTATAACTCGAGTTGTTAATAAGAGAGTTGAGTTATGCTCAAACTCAACTCATTTATTAAATGAGTTAGCTAACTCAAGTTGGAATTGACTCGAGTTGTAAATGAGCGAGTTAAAGCGAGCAGTTAGTGAGCGAGTTACGAATTTGAGCAATTTTGCACAGCCCTAGAGGAAACAAAGCGGCCGCATTACAAATTTATACAGATCAGCGAAGTAGAATTGCTACCAACTTCCTTCCTCTGGCATTTCAAAAGAGAAAGCAGACCTCTTGTAGTGCATGCATAGCCGGCCCTAGTTCAGGGCGACCGCCCCGAGCCCCAAGATCCAAGGGGCCAAAAAAAAAGGTTTGTATATATAAAAAAAAAAATTAATCTGTCTATATATTAAAAGAGGAGGGTTCTAATACTTCATGTTTTTCATACCTCATCATAACTCATATTGCATATCTTTATTTTTAAAGTCAAAATTGTCGATCCGAACTGCTCAACATGATATACATACTAACATACTTGAAGATGACATTTTATAATTTTTGTAATTTGTTTACTATTTTTTAAAATAGGTACAAAATCACTGTTTCGAAACCTCTCCAAAACAGTGATTTTCTACCCATCTTAAAAAATAGTAAAAAAATTTCAAAAATTATAAAATTTTATCCCAAAGCATATTTTAATATAGATATCATGTTGAGCGGTTCGGATTGACAGTTTGAATTTTAAAAACGAAGATATGAAATATGAGGTATGAAAGGCATGAGATATTGGAACCCTCCTCATATTAAAAATAAATAAAATATTAGGGTTCAAATTTTATATATAAAAGGGTCCAAACTTTTCTATAAATATTTATAGGTATGATCTATTGGCATATCAATAAAAAATTAGACCGGCTAATATGCTTCCATAAGTACTTCAACACCATATACTTATAAGTCGTTTTTGCGTTTTAAAAGTCCAAATAGTCGATCCAAACCATTCAACATGATATCCATATTAAAACGTGCTTGGAGACCAAATTTTACATTTTTTTGAATATTTTTACTATTTTTTAAGGTAGGTTGAAAATCATTCTTTTTTATGGTCCATAATCTTCTGAATCAATGGATTTTCTACCTATATTAAAAAATAGTAAAAAAATTCGAAAAATGTAAAATTTGATCTCCAAGCACGTTTTAATATGGATACCATATTGAACGGTTTGGATCAACTGTTTGGACTTTGAAAATGCAAAAATGACTTATAAACATATAGTGTTGAATTACTTATGGAAGCGTATTAGCCTATCTCATAAAAATTTTGTATATATAAAGAGTCCAAATTTTTCTCCTGTCCCAGATCCCAAAATCTTTAGAACCGGTCCTGGGTGCATGCAGTGTGACAATGTGAGCAGCTTCATCGAAATGAAAAAGAAAAGAAAAGGATAAATATTTGTGTATTGGGAGAGACTAGAGAGATTGTTTGGAGTCACTGATTCGTGAAAACAAAAAAGTTATTTAATTAATTCTTCATTGTACACACATGCTTTTATGTGAAGGTTCATTCCTTATATGTACGGACCATCCATGATTAATATTAAAGAATTTACAATTTTATTTTCAGCAATTAATTCGTATTGTATATTGTGACTTGTTTATTAATATTTGAAGTGGATTGTGTCACTGAATTTGTTTTATCTAATAGGACCGTTGAATTATGTTCACAAATTCTGATCAAAATGACCAATAGGCCAGACTTGAATCAGCCGATTCAACCGTTAGTTTTAATTTCTTATATAGTTTATGTTTACGAGATAACGAGACTAGATACTAGATACTAAAATATTGATATTTATACATATATGCTTTTGATTAAAAATCATATATATATTGTAAAACAGAATTCATAAATAAGTTGAAAATTTCAGTTCCAAAGAAAATGAGAGCATTAAGTCTTGACTAATAATCAACTAAGCGCATAAGATACAAACTCGGATAATTAATGGAAACCTGTTAGAATGTAAAGAGAAGTATATAGAGAAGGCCAGAAGGGTGTATGAATAAACACTTGTATTTATTGATTTTGTTTGTGTTCTTACATCTACACAGAGAACTTTATATAGCCGGTTAACAATTCCTTAACAAACTCTTCTAACCGCTAACAACTCCTTAACAAACTCTTAAAACAACTACTCTAACAAATACTAACAACCTTTGACTTTGGTCAAAGGTGTCTCATCTCTAACAAAACCTCTTGATAGGTATACTAGTATCGTGCCGTGCGTTGCAACGGGAACATATTATAAAATTGAATAGAATATGAAGAGACCTTTTTGTTTGACATTCACACAAAATTAAGGAAAAAAATATTTAAATAAAAATAAAAGACACAAATGAAAAAAAAAACGGAGATCCAAATAATAAATAACAATAAAAGAAATAACAACAAATGAAGAAAAAAAAAACGGATCAAATATAACATGAAAAATATTCTTGAAGTATCATTGTACGATTTAATATCTAATTTTCTCCACAAACATAACAGGTCATTAAACGATTTAGAGGAGAAATGACCCGTAAAGATACAAAATTGGGAAAGATATAATTAAATGATTCAAATAAGGATTTTCCCTACATATATATTTTTTATGGAAATTATTTTAATAATGAAATTTTCTCTACAGATCATTTCTCTACAAGAAAATTCTTGATATTCTTCATTTTGTCTCCAGATGGGAAAGATATGATTGTTTCCCTCAGCGCAAGATCTGCTCTTCATCTATTCACAAAGATATAGTAGCCATAAACAAAATTCGGAAATATATGATTGTTTCCATTTTCATTGTCGAAAATATAGAGGAAGAAATAAGGAAATAACTTAATTGCAGGAATCAGAGATAACTGTAAGGAAAAATAAGGAAACGGATCGCTAGAGATTCATTCAATTTTAATTGTGACAAATCATGTAGCAGTCTGTGTGGCAAGTATGTTTTTAACTAAATTTAGACTTCTACACATAAAATAGATGTATTTAATCAAAAGATGACAAATTATGTGATTGGAGGGCTGATATTCAATTCAAAAATTCATCTTTCAATCTCAGCCGTTGGCGGATCAGGTCAACTACGTGCATAATGATAGGTATATTATATATTATATATTATTATCATTAGTATTTGCATGTCTTGATGAAAATTTCAATTATAAATATTTTCTTTATGATGTAGATTTATTGTATGTTAAATTTAATACATTAAAAAAAAATCAATTGGTCATATGGACGAATTGAAAAATATACAGTTCAATTCTATTAATATTATTTTTTAAATTAGTTTTTATTAATGTTTGACCATTGAAGAAAATAACTTTCAAGCTACAATAAATTTAATACTATTTATCTAAATAATAAAGACAAGTGGATATTTGATTTCATTTTAGAATCGAATGTCACAATATCCCTTCCTTTTAGTGATAGCTCCGTTGTAAAGTATTTAGAGTGAGGCTATATATATATATATGTTATTTGATCCGATATATTTATTTCCAATGTCTAAACAGTCGATTTGAACAACTCAACATGATTTTCATATGAAAATACACTTATTAGAGATCAAAGTTTATATATATATATATATATATATATATATATTTTTTTTTTTTTTTACTATTTTTTAAATAGATAGAAAACTACTACATTTGGATGGTTCAAAGATGTAAGGTGATTCTCTACCTATCTAAAAAATTGTAAACAAAATATAAAAAAAATATAAAATTTGATCTCCATATATATTTTTATATAAAGATAATATTGAATGGTTCGATCGGATTGGTTGTTTGAACTTTGTAAACGGAGGTATTAATGGATAACACAGACTATTTCTTGCTCTGCTCAAGTATTTAAAATAGCTTTGAAAGAAACGAATTCAATTTTCTTATAAAAACTAATAAATACGTATATACAATTTTTGAGCTTTCTTCATTTAATGAAAGGAAAGAAAGGCTTTAGTTGCTTCATCAAGGCAGACAAACTTATCTTCTCAGCGCCGCGTGAATTTTGACGGTGGATACGTAGAGGAACTTTAAACACTGCACGAATCTCAATGCATAATTAACTGTTTAGATGTGTGCATATGTGGTGGGGGCTATCTCTCCTGTAGGCGATAATTGTTTTTGGTACATGGGCTCCGTCTCCATGGGACCTTTACTTCTCTTGGAACTTTTGGAAGTTTGAAGGGGGGAGGGGTTGTGTATTGATGAAAGCTTGTGAGTTTAGAAAAAGTATGATAGAACTCAATTATATGGATATTGCCAAAGCTTCCAAAGTAGTTTGTCGGGAAGGAAATAACAGCTGTCTCCTCTGCAAACCGCAGGTGAGAATCCTCTGCAATGGCTCGACAAATTGCACCTATTGCAATTGCCGGTTCAAATTTAACAACCAATCGAATAGAGCCAAATTTAACAACCAATCATGCCTTTCATACCTCATCATACCTCAAGTTTTATATCTTCGTTTTCAAAGTCCAAACTGTGAATCCGAACTGCTCAACATGATATGCATACTAAAATATGTCTAAGGATGAAATTTTATAATTTTTGAATTTTTTTTACTATTTTTTACAATAGGTACAAAATCATTGTTTTTGGACCGTTCAAAAAATAGTGATTTGCTACCCATCTTAAAAAATAGTAAAAAAATTTCAAAAATTATAAAATTTCATCCCCAATCATATTTTAGTATAGATATCATGTTGAACGGTTCGGATCGACAGTTTAGACTTTGAAAACGAAGATTAAAACATGAGGTATGATGAGATATGAAAGGCATGAGGCATTGGAACCCTCCTCTCTTTTTTTATCATAGTTGATAATCGATATTCTTTTTATATAGTAGAAGAGTTAACCTTATAATAGGTAAATGTTAGAATTATATATACAAATTAAGGAATTTGATAATATTTTTCAACTCAATTTCAAATAAATAATTAAAAAAATAGTTTAATATATGTATTGTAGCTAGGTTATGTAGATAACATATCAACAAAATTTTATTCAGTTTGAATATTTTGCTAATGCACTATGGCCATGTCCCATGTGTATATATTTTTAGACGTTAAATATAAAAATTTGATGAATAATAAAATATGCATCAGATCTTATTATTTTCTTATGTACAAGATATGAGCATCACATTAATTATATATCGTGATTGTTAAGATAACTATATTTCAATTGATTCGTTTTCTTAAATAGATTTTGTAT
Source organism: Carex myosuroides (assembly GCA_028015225.1). Classification (NCBI taxonomy): domain Eukaryota; kingdom Viridiplantae; phylum Streptophyta; class Magnoliopsida; order Poales; family Cyperaceae; genus Carex; species Carex myosuroides. The sequence continues at coordinate 1,808,675 of CM051489.1, read as the reverse complement.
TTGAAAGTGGTGTATCTAGTTCAAAACAATTTTCAGTCCATTTAAAAAATCACAAGTAAAAATTAATAAATCTCAAATGTACTAAAGCTAATAAACCCAATTTTGGAAAATTTCACAGTAGATTGTTGATCAGAAAAAAAAAAAATTCCAGAGTTGTATATCACAGAGAATTAACTTTGATTTTGTAGCATACTTGCTCCCATACTTCACCGCACCTTTTTTAAGCTTTCGTGGAAGGTATCTTTCCATTAAAGGGTTAATGGTTTTGGCTGGCCAGATATGTGTTGCTTTATGCTTCGTTCATGTACTCTTCCAACATGCATGCCTCCAATATTTGGCATCTACCGAAATTAACCCTTGCTGCACCGTCATGAGATGATAGCTAGGTAGTCGTTTGATATACATACGGGACCAACAAATTTAGACAAATTTTAACCATCCGAGAGTTTAAACTTGATTATATTCATGCACTATCTATGTGCATGAAGTGATAAACTTTTAGTTGACAGTAACCTTTATTTTAGTAAAAGAGTGAGTTTAGCGAACACAACACAGGAATCATCATACTATCAGTTTTGCTAAAAAATAAGGCCTAGTCAAAAGCACTCTATCATGATAAAAAAAGACATGTTCTCGCTACACTTTTTTTTTCCAATCTTTCGCTTAGGTGCTTTTGAATAACAAAAAGTAAATTACATTGCATGTTGTCTTGTGAGATTGTGGACCCCGATCTATGTATGGTTCGATAGGCGATGCTCTATATTTTTCGTAGGTATCTCCGAGCCTTTTCCTATTTAAAGAATATCGCCTATGGACTCCAATAGAAACTAAGAAAAGAAACGGACCAAAGAATGGTTAATGCGGCCCGTTATATACTGGGCTTCTATTTTACTATTAAGTTAGGCCTAAGGCCCATATGGAATAAAACAGAAAATATTATAGAAAGCAGTAGCGACTCGGCCCAAATTCTTTTATGTAGCCTTGTCGTCTTCATCTCTCCGCCCCCTTACCGTTCCTCCGATTCCAAGTTTCCTGACAGTCACAAAAAGAAAGAAAAATATATTATTTCCAAATCAGAAGAAATCAGAAGAGAACTGAGAAGATACTACAGTATTACCATATGAGAGGTAGATCTGGGGGATAGAATCGGAGAGAGAGTATAGAAATGGGGTGGGGGTGGAGAGTGTACGAGGGATTTGTTGTGGCGTCGTCTCTGGGTCTACTGGGGTGGGCGGGTCTGTGGTTCTTGAATCGTAGGCTGTACAAGGAGTACGAAGAGAAGAGAGCGCTTGTGCAAATTCTCTTCAGTCTAGTCTTCGCCTTCTCTTGCAACCTTTTTCAGCTCGTTCTCTTCGAGATCCTTCATGTTCTTTCCAAAGAGTACCCAATCTGTTTTTATTTTTTCTATACTGCACTTCATTTTTTATATTAAGCATCAATTTGTGCAGCATCACTTTTGCCAGGTTAAGCAAGTAACCTTGGATCATTTTACTAACATCATAGTAATGTTCAGTGATGCAAGTAAGCCTCAGTGCGATCAAATTGTATCTCAATTAGAACCAGAAGTTGTGCAATTAAATGAAATTAATGTCAGAAAGAATGAATTGAACTGCAAAAAGAAAGATGATGTTTTTGTGAATTTTACTAGTGCAGCGTCCTTTTTGCATAAGTTCTAATAAGTTTCAGCTGGGATACCTGTATACTGTTAGCTGTTTTGTGAAATGTTTAATTGCTAGGGGCTGGTTTGCATAATTGTTCTAATTGTCAGGTTGTTTGATGTTTGTATTTTGGAACTGCTTTTATATTCAGGTCTAGGTTCTTAGAGTTAGCAGTACTGGTATTTTACTAAATACCAAGTTATGCAGGTTATATTTTGTTGTTTGTTGCTTTGGTACCAGATAGGTAGTACCGGGTCCTATTAAACAGTGTAGTGGTTTTCTATGCTAATGAAAATCGGTGGGTCTTTTCCCACTTTTCTCAAAAAAAAAAAAAAAAGAAATTGAACTGCAAAATATTTGTCAATCCAGTACCAGCACTATAACCACACTGAAATGGCACCGATGCTTGGCACCTTGAATAAATTTTATTTGTTCCTTTGATTAACATTTGATCCAATTTTCTATCACTTAAAACTTATTGACCCTCAAGTTGTAGTATTGCCTCAATTTACCATCAATTGTGCTATTTGACATAAATTACTCATGAACTAGGAAAAAGGCAAAACATGAAACTTTACTAAGTATTACGTACCAGTACCTGACCTCGCCGCCTGTGAGATCTTGTACCCAAGCAAACAGTGGTTCATTAATTCTGTTTTTTGTTTTTTATATTCCTGCTTTGTAGGTTTCGAAAAAGTTTTGTTAATTACTTTTTTTCTCTGTATTGAAGGGCTCGATGGATGAATTGGAAAATAGATCTCTTTTGCTTGATAATGCTTCTTGTTTTCATCTTGCCTTATTATCATTGCTACATAATGCTTCGCAATAGTGGTACATAAATTTTTCTTTAACTCTTTTTGCATCATATTTATACTGTTATGAAAAGCTCCTAACATTTTCATAGTTGCAATTAACACCCAATATTTCTTTGGACCTGTGCAACTGACACCAACAGTTGAGCTAAATTGGTGGTAAAGGCATATATTGCACTGACCACTAACAACTTTCCCCTGACTATAGCAAACCCATCTTTTATTATGCTCTCTGATACCCTGATACTTCATATGGGCAACTGTATCCATGTTGGCTATGTATCTGATACAGATACCTACTTGATACTCATACGATTCATATTGGAGACATCCCTTTGTTTTCATACGATTCATATTGGAGACATCCCCTTGTTTTAAATATTTTGACTTATGGATATGGTCAACAATACAAGTATCCTGTGCATCCATGCACGAAAGGGCTAAAAACTTTTCTTAACTTGTATGTATTTTAATAGATCCTTTTAACTTTAATTTTCTTTGTATATATTTTTACAAACTAAAAGATTGAGATATGCATGCATATATTTAGAAGCTTAGGTATTCTTAACTGTTAAAAGAAAATAAACTATTGTAGAATTTTCAAAATAAAAAAATATTATTTGGTAAATTTTCCCGGAGGTCACTAAACTTTGTCTTTTGTCACAAATTGGTCACTCAAGTTTGATTTGTCCCTCTATAGCCACTGAACTTTTAATTTGTCCCAATCAAGTCACCCTATAACTTTTCCATCCAAAAAATTAATAAAATATAACTTTTCCATTAGTATTTTGGACGGAATGAGCATATTCCATTAAAATTTTGGACGGAATGAGCATATTCGGTAATATTTTGGACGGAATGAGCATACTCCGTTAATATTTTGGATATAAAAGTTATGAAGTGACTTGATTGGGACAAATGAAAAGTTCAGTGACTACAAAGGGACAAATCAAACTTGAGTGACCAATTCGTGACAAAGAACAAAGTTTAGTGACCTCCAGTGAAATTTACCCTAATTTTTTAAGATAATAAAACAAACATATGCAAGAAGTATTGTATCATTGGTTTTATAAAGTTTATGTATTTCTGTATCCATGTTGTATCATATTGGATACGATACTCATATCTGTACCCATGCAATATACTTATTCTCAATTTCATACACAATCAAGCCAGGTGGATGTACATGTTGAGTTTAAACTGATTAGTTTAGGTGTGTTTTGATTGCGTTGTATGGATTAGCTGGGATATCTTAGTCATGTTTTTTTCTTTTCCTTAATTAGTTATCCAGACCACCTAAAAAATGTTGGGTTCTAATTGCAAATGTGGGAAATGTTAACTTAATCATGTTTTTTTTAAAACTAGATGATAGTATGTGCTGTAAAACATGAAGCAAATCTGTTGAGTACAAATAATGCTGCTTTACTTTCTACATTTATGACATTACACAACAGCCAGCATCTAATTCATTGTTCAGCCTATACACATTATGAGTTCATGCAAACAGATACAATTACTTATCTCATAGTCACACTTTTTTGGGTATTTTTGTGGAGCCACTTTTCGTATGTTGATTTTCAACCGTAAATTAGGATTTAAGTTTTATCACCAACTATGTCTCAGATTAGCAACTTGGAGCACGTTTTGGGTTCAATATTACTTGCTACTTCCAAAGTTCTTTTTCGAAAAGAATGTTAAGGAAGTTGTTTTGTGTTTTCTTTGTCTTGTTGTGCTTGGCACAAGTGATTTAAGCACATTGAATTAAATTTTTGAATTTTCAGGGGTTAGAAGAGAAAGGGCTGGAACAGGAGCAGTTGTATTTTTGCTGGCATTTCTGTATGGCTTTTGGCGCATGGGAATTCACTTTCCCATGCCTTCTCCTGAAAGTGGTTCTAACTCTAAACTTTAATATCTAGTTCTTTCTTTGGTACTTTTCCCAGAATTTTAACATTTCAATTCATGGCTTGTCTAAACTTCATTGAGCATTTGAGGTTTTCAAAGCTAAATTACAGTTAGTTTGGTTGCACAGTGGATTGTTCAGTGAGGCAAACTTTGGGTTGAGGGTTAATTATGCTGAATTGTGGCTCACTGTACCTCTGACATACAAAATGATCGGCAATGTCATTACCACTCACACGGATCATACTTAATGGTGAATTGAGGCTAAAGTAGGCTAGGACATGGGTTAAGTTTAGGTTTGATGCACAGTTGTCAGTTTAAGAGTGTTGGAGGAAATTTGTGTTCAACTCAGGTTTAACTCAGATGTGAATTATTAACATGTATAAAGTGGCTTCAGTACAGTTACAGTTGAAAGCCTACTCCAAAAAGAAAAAAATGAAAAAATAATCTTTTTATTTGTAATTGTAGGATTCTTCACAATGACGCAGTTGGTAAGCAGAATCGGGGTAATAGGCGTAATGTTCATGGCTGTGCTATCTGGTTTTGGAGCTGTCAATCTCCCTTATAGCTATTTGTCGCTCTTCATCAGGTTTATTTTACACATTCTCATGTCACTTCTGTCCAAGTTTTTTATTGCGTACTTCTTATTATTAAGAATGCATAGTTAATTGGCAGGGATATTGATGAAACAGACATAAAGGCTTTGGAGAGACAATTGATGCAGTCAATAGAGACAAGTATAACAAAGAAGAAGAAGATTATTCTTTCTCAAATTGAGATGGAGCGCATCCAGGGATCTGAGGAGGCATGCCTTTTCATGTCTATTACAACTTACAAGTTTAAAATGAGCAAATAGATGACAGGTTTCTGCCATATAATATTTACTTAGGTCAAGCTTGCAAAGAAACACCATTTGTCCATGTACATCAGGTAGCGTAACACGTAAAATTACATCTGGTTAGGGAAGCTGAAACGAGTGCCAAAGAAAAAAAAATTTAGAAAATGAAAAGTACACTAAAATTTGTTTGACGCAAGCTGGTCAAGTAGTGGTATAAAAAGTGCCTTTGCATTGAACTTATCCATTTCAATACAAGTACCAATTAGTGCCTTCAAGTTAACTAAGAAAATAAATAACATTAGTATGAAACTGTGGATTTTTTTTCAGAAGCTAAAGGCTAGATCTTTCCTAAAGCGCATTGTCGGAACAGTTGTGCGTTCAGTTCAAGAAGATCAAACCGAGCAAGGTATTCAAATATTTGTCTTTGTTTATTTAACTACCCCCAATAAATTATCCTTTTCTGAAGCAATATTGAAGTTTCTTATAGTTGCAATTGATACCAAGAATCCTTCCTTTTTATAAGTTGCACTACAATACTAACCATAAGTCAAGCAGGATGTGACAAAATTGGCCCTAGCCGTTCCACATAATGCAACCAGTTCTCTAAGTACTGAAAGCATCTGGCTTCTCTTGATTTTATTCTTTTTGTACTATCCCAACAATTACTGGTGTTGCCTGCAAGCATGTTGATATATGGGTTTAATTTGCCAGTTCGGCAAGGCACGTTGGTGCTTTCTGCAATACTTAAACCTGAAATGGTACATACTAAAATTCAGCGGGCTCTTGTGCTCACGTATACAAAGAATTTAATTTAAGGTGAGGAAGCTTAGTGTAGCCTGAAACTTCAAAGATTAATAAGGAACTAATTTTTTTTTAAATTTGATTCCTATTTCTCTCAATACATTTTTATTATGCTATTTTTTATTTTAAAGGACGTGGATGAATAATGCTTTGGTTCAATTATAGATTTGTTTTTGTCTTTTATATTGAAGCTATGACCAATTTCCTTTTCTTGTAATCGAAACTTCCAAAACTACAATATTTTGCTACTGAGGACATATATAAAATCTTACAGTGGTCAGGAACTATTTTGTCAAGTTGTGTTGACTATGGCTGACGTATGTGAAGAAATTAGTGTTTAAATAGCCTATGTCTGGCAGAATAGTGTAGCCTCTAATTTAGGTTGTTTTATTTTCCTTCAAATCAGCAGAATATTAATACTCATGGTGGCTGATTGTAAGTTGTAAGAACCAGGGAAAATGTAACTTTTATAATTACTTCGGGAACAAAAATATTCACACAAACCCTTATTTAAATGTTTATTTTAAAAGATATAAAGAGCTTAGAAGCAGAGGTGCAAGCTTTGGAGGAGCTATCTAAGCAACTCTTCCTTGAATTATATGAACTTCGTCAAGCTAAGGTTTCTCCTCTCATCTTATATCTTAGTTGTATGCACATGCACACAAAGTAATTTCTAGTGTGAACCTACACAGCCTTGAGCATGCATGTCTTCAAACAACAGTAAGTGCCCAAGATGAATAATCCATAAAAATTCTACAAAAGATAAATTATCCTCCATGCCTCAGCCTTAATTTTTTCTTCAAATAAATGAGAAATCAGTAAATCTGGTGTTCGCCTTTCATGAGAAAGGACAGCAATTTTGTACCTGTGTACCATCTTTAACCTTGCACTGAAGTTGAGAGTTATTTAATGTTTTACAGGGATGCACGTGAATATATTTTTACTACAACATCCTATTAATTATTTTCATTTTTTGTTTTTTTCTGTATTGTTATAGCTTGTTAATTTACTCTGTGCATAAAATGTTACCGTGTATAAAAAAAAGTTGCTCGTTGCAGAGCAGTTAAATTGATATTATATGATTGATATCCAAGCATATTATATTTTGTATGATGAAAATGAGTTGCTGAAATTTTTTTTCATCTTTAAATCAGATAGCTGCAGCTTTTTCTCGGACATGGAGAGGACATCTGCAAAATTTGTTAGGATATGCATTGTCAGTCTACTGTGTTTACAAAATGATCAAGGTACATGATGCCAAGGATAACTATATTCATCTAGCAAGCCAATCTGGTTGCACATACCAACTTCCATTTTATGGTATTCATCCAACTTGCCAAGGCTTGTGTGTGTGCACAGATGCACGCTTATCGGGATATCACTTAATTAGGCTAGTTGAGGAACTGGATAGGATGGATTATGCTTCTACTTTGTAATGTGTAACCTAGTGACTCCATACTGATTGCTTTCCTTTTCTCTTTGATTTTTTTTTTTTTTGCAGTCCCTCCAGAGTGTGGTATTTAAGGAGGTAAATACTCTCTTGCTTTATGCAATTTAGAAGCATTATCTATTGTTGGGAATGCACACAGAAGCACAAGTATCATAGATGGCAAACTTTGTGTTTTCATAGTGAATTCATCATGATTGATTAATTTATCATTAGCAGTGGTATTAGTTATAACAATACTACAGTAGTAATGCTATTATTGTTGTTATTGTTATTATTCATTATTACTGTTTCTATTGCTACGATCACATTATTATTACTGTTACTAGGAAATATTAATTATATGCATTACCATAGCCTTTAATTATTTATGTTTGTCACAGGCGGGTTCGGTGGATCCAGTGACGATGACGATCAAAATATTCTTGCAATACTTTGACATTGGCATAGATGCCCCTCTCCTATCACAAGTATGCACTTGTTATTCTTGCAATACTGAAACTGAATCTAACCTCCACTTTAATTGGACTAAACTAAAGTCATAGCTGTTATTTTTGTGCCTTCATATTTGACAAGTTCGTATCTAGGTTCATGCTTTATAATGGTGTATGATTAGAACACGAGTAAAATGCGATAGAACAATGTGCAGAGCTTGTACATTAAGTTATTATTAATCAGTTCTCATAAGAGATATTGATGTGAATTTTGCTATTAAATGACAGTATGTATCCTTGATGTTCATCGGTATGCTGGTTGTGATGTCTGTTCGTGGTTTTCTTGGAAATGTCATGAAGGTTCTATTTTCCTTCTTCATTGTATTCTATTATTGATTTTTTAGCTGAAAATTATGTACAAAGAATTACTCTTTATTTGGCATATCTCCGTCTCGTTTTTTTTTTAATATATTTTGTTGTCCAATTGCATTACTGAGGTAAATTAAGGAAAAATTAAGTTTTGACTGAGCCTATCACGACTGTTAATTGAGTTGAAATTATATTGTGAAGTAAATTCAGCAAAACTGAATCTGATTGGGACTTAAATCAGTATTGGGTTGTGCTTGATCGTGTCTTAGTTGAACATTTGGATACAAGAATCTTGTTGAATAGAAGAGAGGGTACGCTTTTGCTTTATACGAGCAGTTGGGGATATTTAGCAGACTTGACCTTGTACCAATGGTTAATCATGGTTTAATAATCAAGTTCCACACCACACCCAAAAAAGCAATATGTAAGCTCTATTATTACTGACTGACTGACTCTAAGCAGCTCAGTAATGCATTAGTTCAGTCTGCCACTGATTTTGGGCAGTACAATTATATGTCATTTTGATAAGTTGAGCACTTTGCCGGATCAATCCATCTGGGAAACAATTAGCACATGGTTCTGGTCATCTGGTGAAAGAAATAAAAAATAAAGATGTTACGTGATCTTATTTTTATTTTATAATTTTTTGTTCATGTATGCAGTTCTTCTTTGCGATTTCTAGAGTCGGTAGTGGCTCAACCACAAATGTGGTTCTTTTCTTGGCAGAGATAATGGGAATGTACTTTGTTTCTTCTATCCTTCTCATTCGCAAAAGCCTAGCCTCAGAATACAGGTATACACCATTTTTAAGTGTTCTTTCATCTGCTACTGTTATTATACAGTATTAGCAATTAATACTCTGCATTTTAGGGAGATTATTACGGATGTTTTGGGAGGGGATTTACAATTTGATTTCTACCACCGCTGGTTTGATGCAATTTTTGTGGCAAGTGCATTTCTTTCGCTGCTTCTTCTATCTGCACAGTACACCACACGACAAGCTGACAAGGATAAACACCCTATTGATTGAATTTTGTGTCCATTATTTTTGATGATTATGTGCATAGTCATTGTTTCAAAATATTTGTTCTGGGGTTTGTGCTTCTCAATGTTAGATTTGGGGATGTGCTTTTTTGCTCTCCTGTATTCACGTGTATGTTAATTGATAGGATACAATTGCTCATAAATATGTTTATTTATAGGAAATGTTCTTCTCAGGAAGTATATTTTGGGAAATATAGGTTACATTTTTTGTCCCACATTAATCTGTGCTTGGTCTTGGCGGGCATATACTATGGGAAATATAACATGAAATATAATCAGTTAAAGAGTAAGAACTAGCTTTGAATCTAGTGGTAAAAGGTAACATCTCCGTGTGGGAGGTTGTGGGTTTGAAACCCGGATGAAGAGCAATTTATGGACATTAAATGAAAGTGGATAGATCGTAGACTAGATCTTCATCTTTCTATATCAAAAAATTAATCAGATAGAGTACCAGAAGGTGATTATATCATCCTACTGGTTTCTTCTCAACCTTCTTGTGAAGATGGTTTGTTTATATGATTATTTTGGAGTTTACCTGAGTGCATCCAAATTTGTGTCCACCTTTTGAACATCTCAATTGTTAAAATTAGATGGTTACATGTTAATAACAGTTAATGTTAAGAATTAGCAGCTAATGGTTAATTGGTTGAATATATTTGTCAATCATACAATGGTTAAAATTTGCAAAAAAATTACAACAAATAAAGTGATGTTGTATTATACAAATTACACCTGCTTGGTCATCATTGTTCTAGGATGGTGATGAAAATACAAATCTTGTTTGCTACCTTATATGTTGGAATTTTTTTTTTATTGTATTAGAAACTTTGACGTTTTGACTAATATATAAATACATTTGATTAATAAGTATGTATTACTTTGAAACATATAGCTTAGTCATGTTAACATAACAATTTTCTTATTTAGTAAAGTTATAAATTTTAAGCTGTTATATTGTTGACACATGCATTGTTCTGATCAACGGTTAGCTAATCTTACTTGACAATTAAATATTTATAACGAATATTGAGTGAATGATTAAGCAATTGAAAACCTTCATGGTTTCATATTTTGTATTTTTTTATTCAAAGTAACTTGATTTCTTACTTGATATAACTCTTGAGTCTTGATTGTCAAAAGTCGTGTACCCGTCTATTTACGAATATTGGCGAAGTAATATGATGCACGTCGAACTCTTATCTCTATTCTACCCTTGGTTTCCCATTTCCAGTGTTGCAACAATTATTTATACATATATCGAATGGCAATTTGCTCAGCCCTTTGCATTGCAACTTTTAATCTTCTAACTTTGTTGCTGGTTTTTTTTTAGTCATTACAAATGCACTTAGCCGAAACTAGTCAAGAAATTAATGCTTGCATTTTGTTTGGATTAAAATCTTTCTGTTTATTTATAAATTTATTGTTATAAAAAATTAACAGTTGAACCGGTTGGCCTATCGATCTGATAAGTAAACCGTTAATTCAAAGCATTACCAGTTCGATGTCCAGTATGGTCATAATAACATTGCTCTCATCTGAGATTCCAATATGACATGTTTGCTAAATTATTAGTTTTTATGCTATTCGCTTCTCTGTTTTATGTAATTTTATAAATAAAATTCAAGAGTAAAATCAGGACTCGGGAATATTGGCAGTGGTCCTGGTTAATGGTTATGATAGGGAGGTACATCCTAGAGCTGTCAGGCGGTAAGGTACACCAGCAGATTATTTCTGGACCGCAGGGGGGTGTATGGAGGAAATCATGTTACTCATCAAAGGTCAAAAGACTCAAAGCATATTTCTTTTACATTAGCATGAGCAATCACCACTTACAATCACAAAGTTCACCCCCACTCATGCAGCTTATCATTACTCGCATGATTTTTATGAATCCATTTATGATGATTCATATATAGTTGGGCTTCGATTCAGTCAGTACCTGAATTTCGGAATTGAGCATGTCTTTTTAATTTATTTTTACAATGGCCATTTAGTTCTTTTAGCCAATTGCGACTCTGAGAGCGGAATCATGTAAACTAGCTTTTAATTTAGTGGTAAAGGTCACACTTTAACTAATTTCTTTTAGTTCTTTTCATATATATTTTTAGCCAATTGCGACTCTGAGAGTGGAGTCATGTGAACTAGCTTTTGATTTAGTAGTAAAGGTCACAGTTTTGAAATCCGACAAGAGACTCCTTGTGGATGTTAAATAATGAAAAAAATTCGTTTCTCTCAAAAATCTTGAAATTACGTATTTTTCCCTCTAAGAATTCCAAATATCATATTTACCTTCTAAATTTCAAAAACTCACAAATTTATCCAATTTACTTTCTTTTTTTATTAAAACTCATTTTAAATTTATAAAGTATTCAATTTTACCCTTTATTGAAAAAATAAAAAATGTGCAACTTGTATAAAAGACGTATTTAGTCAGTTGTGAGGGCATATAGTTTATTTCTATAATTTTGACGCATACAGTGACAATCAAGGAATACACTTGTGTAAAAGACCTAATTAGTCCTCACAAACAGACAAATTAGAAGACGAAACATTTCATACGAGTTTGTATCCTCTGAGATAATCTAGGCCATATTTAATTCGGTGTCTATTTGGAATGCACGGGTAGTATTATTTTTGCTCTGAGATTCGTGTAGAAAAGATTTGAACGGTCTGGATTTTCCACGTATCAACTAAAAAATTTGAGATATCTCAGGAGATGAGAATTATTTCTTAAGACGGGCTACATATATATTTTTTTAATTTTTAGTAAAGTATAAAATGAAAAGTTTGTAAATTTAAAATGAGTTTTAAAAGAAAAGACGATAATTGGAGTAAATTTGTGAGTTTTTTTTAATATAAAAGGATAAATATGATCTTATGAATTTTAGAAGGGGATATAAGTAATTTCATTTTTTTAGAAATATACATAAAAAAATTCCCTTTACTAAAAAAAAATAATTGCGAGCGGACTCAAAATATGGTGTGCATTAGAACCATGGCAATTCGATATTGTTTCGAGTGGATGGAAAAAATAAAACAACGGAATACACTTTAATTTTCTGTAACGGACACTTTTTGTCCCTGAAACTCTGATGAAGTATAAAATAAACGAATGGAATACATCTGATAAAAAAAAAAAAAACATATTGATCAGCTATGTATCAGTATGGCGAACGCCAGAAATTAAATATTTTTAATGGTCCTGCCGAAAACAGTTAAATAGGTCCGCATCGATATTCTGCGGCCCCGCTGAAATGGGTCCGCAGAATGCCGGTGCAGCCGTAGTGAAAATCGAAATTCTCATAAACGATGGTTATTTGATTTTTTTTTTTTTTTTAACTATGTTATAAATAAAAAATTTCGGATTTTTAATGGTCCTGCCGATCGAAAACAGTTACATGGCGTTCCGGGCATGTGGGCTATGTGGGGATTTGTTTCTCTAACGAACTGGGTAGTTGGCTCCGACTAATTAGGTCAAAAGGTATTGTAAGCTCAAGAGGTTATGAATTCTAATTGACAGAGTAGAATCAGGAATTCGGATCACCTCAGGTACCTGACGCACTCAGGTCAGATTCCAACCATTCATTGTGTTTCCGCACGAATCTTATAGCAGCTCCGTGAATCTACATAGACTCGAATTTCTTACTCGACTACTAATCTCACCGCATCAGGTATCGTAAAGGATGAGTACTCGTAGACTAGAACCATGTTTTACAACATTAAGATTCTAATTAGTATAATAAGTAGAATTTTATGACAATTTTTTTGTTTCTGAAAGAAATGATAATCAAAACAATCAGGATCAACGTTAACCTAGTTGAGTAGACACAGTGAAAATATATCGATTAACTTCGATGTGGACGAATGATAAAATTTTATCGACATGAAATGCATCAATCAATATTTTCTGTCCAGTATTTATATTCAAATTTTATTTTCTTTGCTAGGGCGTTCCATATACAAATATTTGAAAGAAACAACAAACTTTTCAAAAGGCATGTTGTTAATTTGATCATGTCGGATTCTTATTATCCTCAAATTTTTCTTCTTTTTTTTTTTCTAATATTTTGCCCGAAAATACAATTTGTATTTTCCGTCATTATAATTGAGATGTATACAATATTTTTTTCCTCCTTTCTTATACTTTTCCCTAATTATATCAAATATCTCAATAAAAAAATATCAAAAAACTGATAATCAAAATATTTTTCTAATATTTTTTTTTAAATCCTTCATATTCGTGCACATCAAATAGCTCCTTCCTAACGAGTTATAACTTAATAATAATGAACTCTTAAGAGGGGCTACTAACTTCAATAAAATTAAAAATTAAAAACAAAAAAAGATGAGCGGGTGCTATAAATCTATAATGGCCGTTATCATCAACCAAATTCTTGTCGCAATCACACGCGCACTCTAAAATCGGCATTTTTTCAGCGCAAAGATTACAGGGCACCAAAGACGAAACTTTTGACTTAGTATAGCCTATACTATTAGAGTAGAACTAGGGTGTTCTTAAGCTCACTAAACCTCTTTGTGAGCTTAACTCAAAAACTTATTTGATTGGTTTCAGGTGATGCATCTAAACCGTTGAAACCGATTTACTTCACGAGTGATAAGTTTACATGTTAAGTTTTTAAATTTTTGAACTAATTTAATATAAAGTCAAGCAGTCAAAAAATAATGAAAAATGAACACATTAAAAATTAACTTATAAACTATCTTTTTTTGACCGCCTGACTTTATACTAAATTAGTTCGAAAATTTATAACTTTGACATGTAAACACATCACTCGTGAAGTAGATCGGTTTCAACGGTTTAGATGCATCGTTTGAGACCAATTCAATAGGTTTTTGAATTAAGCTCATAAAGGGACTTGGTGAGCTTAAGAACACCCTAGTTATACTCATATAATTATTTTGAAAGAAGTACCTTTTAAAATATTTAGTAAAAAACATAGATTCAGAACTCAGACGTGTGATAGTGTTAAAATATATATATATATATATATATATATATATATATATATATATATGTATGTATGTATCCGTATTTTATTAAGTGGAAACGAACACGGTTAAAAATATTACTAATATTTAGATGGAGATGAAAATTTAAATCAAATTAACATTTAAATGGATACAGATACAGAATGAAACGAATACAGATCAATCAGTATAACCAATAATATTAATTGACATATATTACCAACAAATGTGCATATTTAATAGAAACATTACAAAAATTAATTTAATAAAATTGATTAATAACATACATGTATTTGTTTGATATTCATAGTAGGCAACAAGTATAGAAAATGTGGAGAGTTTCAACGGATACATACAATGCGTTATAAATGCATACCATCCTTCCCACGGTTTTTTCAATCCTACAGTAAAAAAAATAGAAATTAAATGAATACTATCCTTCCCACGATTTGCTGTGCGCACCAACAGGTGCGCCAGCCCAGTCCGCGCACCAGCCCAATTTGGTGCGCGAACTGAGTCTGCGTGGGTGGTAAGATTGAAATGTCATGGGAATGGTGGTATTCATTTAATTTCTATTTTTTACTGTGGTAACTAAAAAAATTTCGGATGGGTCGGGGACCACAACAACAATGGCACCCTAGCATTTATTTATCGTTCTGTTAAACTACGTCTCAACAAAAACAAATGCAAAATAATATGGAGTCAGCTGCAAAGCTGAGTAACCAGTTATTTAACGACATGTTTTTCTATAATTGGTTTAATTAACAACCATTCAAACATACTGTAATTATTATACATGTTGTTTATATTGGTAAATGTAGTGTTTTTGGTATGTGTTGTATTTGTGTCGAAATAGATCCTACATATTCTATTGATAATTTTGATTCTTCATATTTTGTTGCTTCTTGTGATTTATCAGATTCTGTTGATGCTTCTGATTCTTGTGATTCTTCATATTCTGTTGATTCTTCTGATTCATAGTTTTTTTTTGCAATTTAGTTTAGTGTTCTTGATATTCAGATCTAGTGTTTAATTTGAATTCAGGTCTAGGGTTTCATTGGATTTAAAAAAAAATTATATGAATTATACATGGTTTTTAATAAAAAAAACCGTGTAGGATAAAGGGTTTTCATACACCGTTTTCTTTAAAACCGTGTATGATGTGTTTTGACGAAAAAACCAGCGAAATTTTTAGAAAAACATATACGTGGTTCTAAAACTGTGTATAATTTACCGACTCTATTATGTATACACAATTCTCGCAGACACGGTTGTAAAACCATTTATGAGCTCATTTTTCAACTGTATATGGAAACGTTTTATGTAGTAGTGTATAGTTGAATTTAATGCATGATATTTGGTTTATCTGATTTATATATCCGAATAAATTTAGTAACAAGCGAGAAATCAACTAAAAACATCAACAGATTCACACTTATAAAATAGCAAAGAAGAACATAATTACCAATAAATCTAAACATTATTCATGTTGTAGTATAAATTAATGCTTTATCTTTTGCCTTTTTTATTAAATTAACAAAAATATTCAGATTTCTCAATTTTAACAGCCTCTGTTGGAATTTAAAAAAAAAAGAAAAAAGCATAAACACAATGCATTGTAAATTAATGAATTCGATCAAGTAGAACTTAATACATAATATTTAATGTTTCTTTTTTATTTAGCACTACAAAATTTTGACATTTGTGAAAGGATATATGTTAAAACTTATCTGTTAGCTTTGATAATTTTAGAATATTAATCAGTATGCCCAAAATTCATTAAAATTAGAACAGACACAATAACGCACTGCAAATTCAGTCTAATAAAACCCTATTGTCATTATATTTTCTCACAAATGAGAACATGACAGAAAAGTAAGTTTGCTTGATGAAAAGAAGGCGACAAATTTAACTATAGCAAATGCTTTGATAATTTTTCTTTCAATTTTGTGAATATTACCTTAATGACGTACGGGTGATAATAATAATGTCTGGAGCATTTTCCTATGGAATCAACCTAACAATCAGAGTGCGTTATGTATATATGTATTATGTTTCTTTTTATTTTTTGCAGTTGAGAGTGTGTTATATATGTTTGCCCATCAATTTTATTGTGGAAATTTAGAGAATAGAGAAATTATGAACAATTGTTTTGTTTATTTTGTTGTGATCTTTACATGTCTCTGTACATGGATATATATAGTCTAAATTACATGAATATCTCTACTAGCCGTTTGGCTACTTCCTAATTTACATTGGCTGGATATGTTGCCTAATTACATCCTAATTATTACCTAATCGCATAAATCCAACTAGGTGCTAATTATAGCTTGACAGCTATCAATTTGAGGCTAGTTAGTTTGTTGCCTAAGTTGGCCTGTGATGAATAATATCAAACTGAAAGCACGATTATCAAAGCATTCGCTAGCTAGTAAAATTTTTATCTCTCCTTTTCATCAAGGAAACTTACCTTTTTGTCACGTTTTCTTATTTGTGAGAAAAAAATATAATGATAATAGGCCTTCAATTAATATTTCTTTAATTTGGCTAATTAATTTATCCTTGTGTATAAAATAAAGGTGGCGATGAAACCCAAAGCAAGACCCAAAATTATCTGCATTATTGCCTAGGGGCCATATACAATTAATAAAATTAATTAAATTCTCTTAAATTGTTCAGAGAAGTCATTAATTAAATGCTCTTAAATTCAACAAGTTGAGAATTCCTGAACTGAAAGTAAGCTGATATGCAGCCAAAAATGGTCTCTCATCTCCCCGTCTTCTTGGACTATTTGTTTCTATGGTACATGCATGCGTACAATTCCCTGAGAGAGAAAGTGAGATGTTAGCTATGCATGTGATGTCATACGGGAGAAGAAGAGTAGCTAGCTGGATAAGATGCACATGCATTCATAGAGAGGTTCTCAAACAGTATAAAAGGAGACGAAAGAGGGAGGCATATGAGGGTATGATTCATTTGTCTTTCCCTTCTGACCCATATCTCACCTTTCTCTTTCTTCGCTTAATTATTCATTCAACAAATTATTTATATATTATTATTTCTCCTCCCTTTCATAATTAAATTCCACTGGCTATATAGCAAGAGACCAATTAAAAATAAGAAAGGCAATGGTGAAGAAGGTAGAGAGAGGCAGCGTGAATAAGAAAGGAAACAAATATAAGGAGGTGGTGAATAGAGGCGCATGGACAGCTGAGGAGGATAAGAGGCTCATGGATTTTGTTAGGTTACATGGAGATAGAAAATGGCGCACTCTCCCAACCAAAGCTGGTAAGTGCATGCCTAATTAAATATATATAATTAGACATGTTTCCCTTCATAAACAATTAGCTAGACAATCTCTTAAGTGCATGCTGTTACCATAACATATACAATTAAGTAGTTTTTATATAGATATAATACATGAGATGATATATATACAATAATTTCTTAGGTCTAAATAGGTGCGGTAAGAGCTGTAGACTGAGATGGTTAAATTATCTGAGGCCAGGAATCAAGAGAGGAAATATCTCTGAGGATGAGGAAGATCTCATCATTCGCCTCCACAACCTACTTGGCAATAGGTAAAAAATGAGAGCAAAATTTAAATTTTAATCATTTATAACAACATTTACTGATCGAATTCGCTTAGCAAATATTTGATCCTAGCTTGCAGTTAGTGCGATACATTTAGCCTGTTTAATTAATTAGCTTAGCTATTGAGAAAGAACCTTTTGAAATTTAATTTTATTAGAAGTTGATGCCATGATTGAAATATATAATCAGCTCCATAAAATATACAGATCCTACATAATGTTCAATTTTACCTTTGACTAAAACACAAATTATATTCTTCTATGCAACCAATTTGACCTACAAATACATTAACCCCAAAAACCTGTTAATTGAGAAATACCCCAAATCCGGACTAGAACTCAATTGGGCCGGGCCCATCATACGGGGTGCCCTCTTTTTGGATTCCCTTGGTAAAAGTATATCCTTTTCACATGTTTTTATTCACCTGACATGATGGAGAAATTTGGTTTTTGTGTAGTACTTGAAAATGATTCTTATTTTGGAACTTGAATTCTATTCTTTACAGGTGGTCACTCATAGCTGCAAGGCTACCAGGTCGAACTGACAACGAGATTAAAAACCACTGGAATACTCACTTGAGCAAAAATCCCCTTACAATTGATGATCTGAACAGCAAGTTTAATCAACAGATTTCAGAAGGTTTCCGACGATCATTCACCGGGAACATGAACATTCGTTGTGAAACTCCTCATCGAATAAATCAAGGTATGGAGTTCGAGGCATGCGCAAACATAGAACAGCCCGATTCATCCACAGAGCTATCAGGATTCGACCTCGAATTCATTCAGCTCTTCAATTTTTCATCAATGCCTGACGGCGACCAAAGGAACAGACAAAGTAGCAGTGCTGATCAGTTAGGAGTAGAAGATTACGACTTTGCATGTCCGGATGACGGTGATCTGGCAAGGGAACAAAATGAGGTGTGTTTTGAATCACAGCTCAGTGCACTGGACCAGCTTATCGACTGCGACGATTATTCCTCGTTATTTCTTAATTAATTAAGTATATATCTATATATATATATATATATATATATATAATTTGTTGTTCAGTTGTCTAGCAAGTTTTCTTCAAAATTAATAACTGTTTTTTCGTCCGATAAACAATAAATATTGAGGTCTAGTCATGTCTAGTTGTGATTACTAGCAAGATGGTAATAATCTTTGTCATTGTGTTGCTACTAATTGTATGAGGTGACATATTGTTGCCTATAGCTGTTAAATTAAAAAAAGCTGGTGTATTTTTTATTTATTTATTTTAGGCGTAAAGATTATGAGTCATGGAGGAATTACCTATATTAATTATTCTCTGCCCCTATTTAGTTACAATCTCAGAGACATGTAGATTCTGATAAACACAAATTAAATCAACTATACGATCCAGATCAGACGGTCCAAAATTAAATCAGCTATAGATTCTGATAAACACAAATTAAATCAACTATAGATTCTGACAAACCATACGATCCAGATCATACGGTCCAAAATTCCTACTATCCATACTATCCAAGTAAAAATTTTATATGTAATTAAACCGTCCCATATACATCAAGAGTCGGATGTACTTGACCAATACAAATCTTAAATCTGTCTCTACGAATCTTAATGTATATCGAAAGGCTCCAACCCAACATCACCCCGATTTTCTTGGTGGTGGGGTTCATTTTTCTACTAATTAGGGCTAGCTAGTTAAGAATTATCTTATCTGCCCTGCGGATGATCAGTGACTCACAAATTCCGACTAGATCCTGGGCCTGGACTAATACTATTTCTGGGCTGAGTATTTTGGGTGGAAGATCTGCCAATTTTCGGTTTAATATTCAAGGATCGTCAAGAAGTATGACTATATGTTCTTGTGTGTGGCGGGTTTGTTATAAGCTATTTCCGCGCTTCGCTAAATTTACTGCAAGGATGGGAAAACAGAAAATCATTACAGAAATCTTTTGTCCTTAGTTAGTATAGGATCTTCTGTTACTCACCGCGAGAACAACAAAACGAATCCATTACCCAATGCATTATGTAGAGAGAATTGTCCAAAAAAATAAGTGTCAGGAATATTGTAAAAATCAGAGAACTTTTAAAGGATACTTCACGACACATTTGGATATACGAAAACAAATTCAGATAAAATTATAATGAAGAATTTTGACCAATCTCTTTTTCTAAAATATATTGAGCGGTAATTCTGCAAATGGCATAAACTCGATAATATGATTATCGATAGTTCTGACAAAAGAAAATTGCAATTAGCTCGTTTAATTATGATTTGTGTTGGTATGATTGAGTTCAAGCTTGCTTCAGTTTAACTTGTGTTAATTAAATTCATACCTTAGCTCACTGCAAAAAGATGATGAAAATCTTTTCTAACTATTTACTACTACTATTCTATTCGTGTTAACCACGAAAGAATGGAGCTTGTTGCAAGAAGCATAAATTGAAGAAACTTTTTTTTTATATATAACTATGTGCAATTAACGATATGAATGAGCTAATAACAAGCTGACTCATCTCGATTCATAATTGACTTGTTTAAGATCAAATTAGACTGGAATTAGCTAAGCTCATTTTGACATGGGCCAAGTTCAACTTTGTTTAACTCGACTCGACTTGTTTGTGGTCCTAGACTCCTAATTAGAGTGGAAAAAACGTGCCGTGCTGTGACTAACATGCCGTGACTTTGGTCTCGTGCCATGCCGTGCTGTGACCAAGTTAATTTTTCACATGCCGCGCCGTGCTGTGACCAAATGTTCACGGCACGCGAATGGTCACGCCACATGAGTTACGCATTGCCTAAACGTTCCATGACCATACGTGACTCACGTGACCATTTAATCATAATTAGATTAGTTTATTCAAGATTCACCATTATATCAATATCTAATGGTCATAATTACACGTGACTCATGTGACTACGTGTCGTACTGTGCCGTGACTAATCTTTCACGTGTCGTGCCGTGCCGTGCCAAAGTTTCAAAAGATGTGCACGGCACGCGAATGGTCACGGCACGGGACGCGATTTACGGCACATAACTGACACGTGTGCCGTGCCGTGCCGTTCCGTGACGGAGCCGGCTCCGCCGTGCCATTTTTCCGCTCTACTCCTAGTCACTGACGATGAGATGTGGAAAGGCTGCTGTAAAGACGAGATGGACGTGGTTCATTACGCTAGTATACACTTTAATGATTGAGAATCAGATCGTCATTTTCATATTTTCTTGGGCAAGCATAATCTTTTGGATTTTGTAGGCCAAGCAAGCTTTTAAATATCATGCTTTATAATTTAATATTTTTTACTAGATGTGATTTGGCGACAATTTTACTAATATCCAAAGTTAAATAGAAATTAATAAATATACACCCAGCTCCTTTGAGTTTCGATAAAAATATCCCTACCGGTAATTAAATAGCCGGTTTTGAATTTTTTTGCCTACCGGTCATTTAATGGCCGATATCCTCAATATATATATATATATTTTTAGAGACACTATGAAGAGCAAGATACTGAAATCTAATACTAAAAATTTGAATTTTTTGTTTAAATTATTTGTTAAATTACTTCTTTTGATGTATAATTAGCATAATTATACTAAAATACGCTAAATTACTTGAAATTATATTAAATTACGCTGAATTACACTAAATTACATTAAATTAAGCTAAATTATGTTAAATTACGCTAAAATATGGTAAATTACGCTAAATTACATATGATTAGGGACGATATCTTTACTGAGAAGGCGAAAAACGACGACGAAACTTCAAACGGCCATAAAACGGCGCTCAAGTGTCAGATTTCAACAAATGACCATATTTCGGAAAGCTTGCAAAAATATGCATGCATTAGTGACCGCTATGTCATTTTTTAAATTTTAGAATTATCGAAAAACAAAGAGAAGAGCCTCAAAACTTGAGTTGAAGTGGCCGATTAAGAGTTTCATTTCTATTATTCAATCCAAGTAGCTCAGTAAATTAGTTACATAATGAACTTGTAGAATACCAATATTTACTATTTTTTATGATTCATGAAAGATGACACAAATCGGTCTAATTTAGGGTAATTTTGTGTAGTTTAGTGTAATTTACCGTATTTCAGCGTAATTAGCGAAATTATTGTAATTTAGCGTAATTTAATGTAATTTAGTGTAATTCAGCGTAATTTAACATAATTTCAAGTAATTTAGCGTATTTTAGTATAAATATGCTAATTATACATTAAAAGAAGTAATCTAACAAATAATTTAAACAAAAATTCAAATTTTTAGTGTTAGATTTCAGCATCTTGCTCTTCATAGTGTCTCTAAAAAAAAAATTTGAGGGTACCGGCCATTAAATGGTCCGTAGGCAAAAAAATTCAAAACCGGCCATTTAATGACCGGTAGAGATATTTTTATCGAAACTCAAAGGAGCTGAATATATTTATTAATTTCTATTTAACTTTGGATATTAATAAAAATGTCGGTGTGATTTGATATCTTTGACCCTTACTAAGAAAATGTATTAGATTATTATCAATCCATATGATTGGAAAATTTGTTTATCTTCTTTGACATAATTGGTATCACGTTCATTATTAGTATTGCTTAAAATATATAAAAAAAAATAAGATTAAAAAAGACATTGTCGATATTAATGTTTATCGACCATTTCAACAGAGAAATGAATATGTTGCAAATTGTAGAGAAGCAAAGTGAAGCCACAAAATATAAACTTGGGGATCAGAAAATCTTGAAAACGTCTTATCGGAGGCTCTGTTTTTTAAAGAATCTTCTGATATTATTCTTTTTTTCCCTTATGTCTTACTCTATTCGCGGTTTAGTACACATGCACCGTCCTTTTCTCTCGAGTTTTTCCAGACCAAAAACCCATTAGAAAGCAAAAACACAAGATTCATGCATATTTACATATCAACTATACAAACGATTATGTCATAGAGAGATTATTTCGTATGTCTACGTGAAGGGAAGGAGCCGAAAAAAAAAAAGGATACGAAATATTTTGGTTTTAAAAAAAGGTTTAAAAATATGAGAATAGTGTTAGGTTTAATGGGCATTTGACGTACTTTTAAATCTAATGGACACCAGAGTTGTCTGATGTGTTTTAAGATTCGTGCACACAAATTTTAAACTGCGACCAACGAATCCGGCGCCCATTGAACCTAAAAGTACGTATGACGCCCATTGTACTTACTATGTGCTCTTAGAAGATATAATTATACTGACAACTAATTAAATACATATTGTAGTTAAGATGACTTAATAGGTACAAAATATCATAACAATGTGAAATCAAAATTAAGCATGTATATCTAGAAATGTAAACATAATATTAAAGTTGTCGTCAATTTAGGAGATGCGATCCCAATTGTTCATTATTTTAGCGAAATTGTCTATTATTTCAATTGATGTGAAATTAAGTTTAGATATTAAGGATGATATTTTTAAAAGTTCGCGTTAAGAAGAATATATAAAGAAGGGAAATGAGAGAAGTTTTTGTTTGATGAAATTGATGTGTCATTATGTCTTAGTTAGAAGACAACAAAAAATCATTAATTGTATTTTATTTTTGTAGTTTCGGATTAATTTTTTGGAAGTTCTATTTATTTACATATTTGGGAGCTTTATATGTATTCATATTGTTTGACAATATATACTTTTCGAAATTGCAGAGTTTATTTCTTTTATAACAAATGTATATCATGGATATTTGAAAGATAATATTCGCATGTTACTGGTCTGGCAGCCGAAATTTGTTTATTTACCATCTTTACAAAAAAAAAAAATGTAACTCTATTCTTTCAAAAAAATTATATTTACCAGAACCGTAGTTTACTACGGTACGAACAGAATGGTATTGCAGTTTAAAGTTGCGGACACAAATTAATGCCTTGTTATAAATTGTTGAGTATTTTAGGTATAGTGTTTTTATACTCTTTTTTGCCTTTAATATTTATAAACCTTCGTACCCAATAAATAGGTTAGTTGCAAGCGCACAACCTATTAATCGTAGTATTTAGGTATCGATCCACAGGGAGATAGGAAAATACCAATTTTTAATAAAGAAAACTACTTTTAAACTAAACAATAAAAGTAAAAAAGGGGGGTTTTGTGTAATTTCTTTTTTAAAGGAGAATTAAAGTAAATTAAAAGTTCGTAACAAAAAGCGATTGAAAGTTGGTTGTAAATCAAGTTTGAGAAGTCTAGGGGTATTCGGTCCACAATCCCTTGCTAATTCTATCTACTCGGTTTGTTTAAATTTATGTTTGATTATGACGAGATTTCTAACCTATGTTAGCATTTGGAACAAATATTGATACAAATACTTTGGGTGGATGGATTAATGTTCCTCGAATTCTAGGGCTGTCACTAACCTAGAGGGATATTTAAGTCACATGCTCCAAAGTATATATCAATATTGTTCTAAGGTGTCCTAATTAGGTTTTGATTTCACGATTAAGTCCTTCACCAAACACTAACCTTAATTTCTGTAGTTCCGGGTTGGATATCAAAGTACGGTCGCTTCTAATCCAAATCCTAAGGTATTTGCAATCACAATTTATACTATCCTATATGATCCTAATCTACTTTGAATCTAAAAGACTTAAGCGGGATAACTACCATTCAAGCACAACAATTTGTACTATCCTATATGTTCCTAATCTACTTTGGGTCTAAAAGATCAAAGCGGGATAACTACAATTCAAGCACAAATCGTGGAATATCACAAATAATAAATCTCAGAAATTAACATCAAATCAAACAATCATAATAAAAACTAAACTCCGAGTAAAATAGAATTAAACAAGTTCATGCTACATGACCTAAACCCCTAGAGAGAAACTAGCTTCTCATGGAGATGCAAGTATTCATCATGAATTCAAATACAAAATAAGTAAAGACAAAGAGAAACTAACTAGAGAAATAGAATACACCCTTCTCTAATCAAAAACCTTAGTCTTCCTTGCGTTTGCTGTGAGAATTCGCCTTCTTTCTCCTTGATTTGCTCCTCTCGTGAATTTCTCTCTTAGAATGGTCATCCTTGTGGAGAAGAAATTCCCTTCTTTTTATAGTAGATCTGGAGCATATGGACGTGGGAAATCATTCTAAATCTGTCCCAACGCGTTCCCCACGTTTCCACCTTCCATTCCCCACATTTGGGTCGTGGTCTGAAGTGCCGAAAATAGAAAATCCTCCGGGATAGCAGTTTTCAGGCTGAATGCGGCCCAAGTGCGTTCGCACTGCGTCCGCACGGGTTTTGGTTTGTGCTCTGATTTGCTCTCCGAGTGCTGAGTGCGTCCGCACAGCTTCCCAGTGCGCCCGTATTCCTCTCGGACTTTTCTGTTCTTCCTTGGCTCAGAAATCTGAATTTTTCTAAATCCGGAGTGCGGGTCAAGTGTGGGTCAGGTGCGTCCGCACTTTGCTTCTCTGCTGCTGGATTTCTTCTGGAAAATCTGGCTAAGTAGGAAGTGCGTCCGCACCAACTTTTAGTGCGTCCGCACTCCTCTCGGACATTTCCTCTGGAGCTTGCTTTTTTTTCTTCTAAGTGTCGAGTGCGGCCGCACTCTGGGGCTGTGCGTCCGCATTTTGCTTCTGTTTTCTTGTTTTCCTGCGAATTTCACGCAGACAAATGCAGTAACTTGATTCTAGAGGTATTTAATCCTATATTATACTAAAATACATGATATTTGATGCTATTGTGTGATAAAAACCAGACCGAACATATATATAAATTAATCCTATCAAAAATATCCCACATAACTATCAATAACTATCAATAATTAAAATAAAATATCCCACATAACAATCAATAACTATCAACAAGCTGCCTTGTTATATGTTTTTTCTCATCAAAATAACTGTCATAGTAACCAAATAAAAAAAATAACTGTCAAAATAATTGTAAAAAGATTTACCGAATTAGGAAATTAAAGTTCCATTTATGATTATGAGAATCTCCTTCAGATAACAAATTGATGATCCTACATGTCCTGATAATTATCTTTATATAGAAGCGTTAAGATCTTCCTTTATGGGAATCAAATCTGCTGTTATTCTCTATTTGTAATAAGTAACCCTGTTATCCTTCCTTTTTTGAATCTAACCGTTCAATTTTTTTCGAGAACGAATCTCGAAGCAACTTTTTTCGAGAACCGTTCTGTACACACATCTCGAAACTATTCAATGGCTGAATTCGGAAAAGGAGGAATAGCAGGGTTACTGTTCATGCACAAGAATAGCAACAAATTTAGATCCTCCTCTATGACCTTAAAAAAAAATGATCTTCCTCTATGCTAGTGTGATTTACATACATAAATCATGAACTGAAACTAAAAGAGTAATACCTGCACCCTCTAATATACGTTCTTTATCTATATTCCGAATGTGTTTATCCTAGAAAATTAGATTGGGGGATATAAAATGTAAAAATGTTTAATTTGTTGTATGTGAAATTTGAATTCAAATCTTCACAGAACACAATGTATAATTTTAACTACTAGACTACAAACACACACGTGATATTTCATGAAGCGCGATCACTATATAAAAACTTAAGAAAAAAATAAATAAAATTTCAACATATATAATTAAGAAATTTAAAATCACAGTGAGGACTAAGCATCCTTTAGAATGCACTAAGATCTGACATTGTTTATGAATTTTTCCAAAAAGTGTTTATACTTACATTACTAGAAATAAGAACACAAATATTGTATATTTACTTATTCTATAAAGTCTTTAATCTGATGAACTTTCTCAAAATTATTCAGAAAAGAAAAAAAAATAATAAATACTTTGTAGATTATATATAAATATTTTTAAATTTAGAAATGAAAAACGAGTATGTTAAGAACAAGTACTTTCAAAATGTAGTTAAGGGATACATAACCTGAGTTACAAGAATAATTTCTCTTAAAATTATAACACCAAAAAGGTTCCATTGTTATTGCTGAGAAGACTAACCAAGAGGGCAAGAGAATGTACACTAGAAAAAAATTTGTAGAGAATTTAGGAAGACTAATTAAGTAATTATTAACCCTCTTTTAATAACCCAAATAATTTTGAAAGAAAAAAAATTTGTAGAGAATTTAGGAAGACTAATTAAGTAATTATTAAGTATCTTTTAATAACCCAAATAACTTTGAAAGAGCTGCATCTCTGTCCTTTATAAGATATTCCCCAGATACAAAATATATATCACATCTTTTAATGTAATAAATTAATATTTTACATAGAAAATGGGTAAAATTTCTTTATCAGTGTACTCCTTTCAGATCCTTTTCAGTGACGCTTTCTCATCTTTTAGTTTATAAAAATTATTTTTTGAAATTCACTTAAAAAATAAAAATACATATTGAAGAAATAATTTAATTTTTAAATTAAATACTATCATATAGAATATAACATCAAAAATATATATAAACATATCTATAGATGCGCACGTAATAAAGTAATTAATTTTGTACATTGATAAATATTTTTTAGCCGTATGACTAAATTTGACAATAAAAAGAACTTTATTCATTAACTAAAATATTTAATAATTTGACATATTTTAAAGATCTTAAAACTCAACCACTATCATGAAGTATCAATTTAGTTTTGTTATCAACTGAAAGCCAAATAGATTGTATATACAATCATAATATCACCAACCACAAAAATGATAGAGAGCTAACTTAGACAAATGAGCTAACAGGACTCTGTTATTCTTATCACAACCATTCAAAGTTTTTCATGTGCGAATTTCAAAAAAAAAGTTTTTTGTTTCCGAATCTCGACAAAGATCAACATATGAGATCAAAATAACAGTATCTTGTTATCTCTTTAGAATAACACCAGATTTAATTCCTAGACATCTCGGTTGATTTTAATTAGCGCTTCAATGCATAATTAAAATACAAAAAAGTATGTAAACTTACATTTTTTTCTCCTTGGACACCTACTTTTTTTTTTGTTATCTTTCATTATTTTTTTTTCTTTTTCCTATCGTAACCGCTCTTTCTGTATCGTATTTTATCGTATTTCATTTTTATTTGATTTATTTGATTTCCTTTAGGTTTAGGATTTACATTTTTCTCTTTGCTCCCCATTTAATGTAGTATAGGTTTTTAAATGGCACAAAAAACAGAGAGAAACAGAGAGGTATACACTGGAGCAAATTTGCGAAGTAAATGTTTCTGTCAAGACTGAATCAAATTCCATCATAATAAAAGAATTAAACAGATCCAGAGAAAGAGAGATGGATGGATAGAAAGAAAAAGAAAAGACGAGGAAGCCGAATGAAGCAAGCGACGCCGCTCTAGAGACTAAGGTAGTAGTCTCTTTCACCAAATAATTAATTTTGTGATGTGCTTTTTCATTATATCATGTGCAAGATTCTAATTAATTAATTAAGTAGCATTTATTGCTGTTGCTTCTGTAGGGATTGCCTTTATACCACCTACGTATACACTTAGCTGGCGTATTAATTAAACCCATCAGATCAGAAGAGGTTCTTTTTGTTTTTTTCTCAGGATATTACTCTCTCTAGGCGCTCCTAGATCCTTTGTCTTTAGCTTTTGCTTCTTTCTTTCTTTCTTTCTTTATCAAAGCTAGTTTGCTCAGAAACCGAGCAATCAAGTTTAATCAAGTGCCAGGGTGGCTAAAGTAACATTTTGTCCAGTTTGAATTTAAGTTGGTAATTATTAAATGGCGGAGATGTAGAGAGAGATGCTTCTTTGGCTAGTAATGATTTTGGTCCCATTGTCCATGTGTAATTGCTAGAAGAAAACGTATCAGTCAATTCATAATTCTTTTGTTTTAAAGATAAACTCAAGCAAAAAGTAGTAGGCTAATTGGTTCAGATTTTTATCTTTTCCTTCTTCTTGCTTGTTTTTTTGTTTAAAAAAAATTTGTCTTACAGAAGTCCCCAACATATCTGCTCATAATACTACAGAAATTCCGACATTTTTATTAATATCCAAAGTTAATTACAAATTAATAAATATACCCAGAATCCCTGGAATTTTCGAAAAATGCCCAAACCGGTCATTTTCTGGCCGGTTTCCTCCTCTCCAGAAACCGGCTAGAAAATGGCCGATTTCTTCAACAAAAAAAAAATTTTAGAGACACTATGAAGAGCAAGATAATGAAATCTAACACTGAAAATTCAAATTTTTTGTTTAAATTATTTGTTGATTACTTCTTTTGATTTATAATTAGCATATTTATACTAAAATACACTGTATTACTTGAAATTATATTGAATTACACTATATTAAATTAAATTATGCTAAATTATGTTCAATTACGCTAAAATACGGTACATTCCAGTAAATTACTGTGTGTTTTCATAGTGATGTATAATTAGAAACTATTTTTTGTTTCTCTTTTATCTTCATATGATTTATAATTAGAAACTATTTTTTTTTAAGAGACACTATGAAGAGCAAGATAATAAAATCTAATACTGAAAATTCGAATTTTTTGTTTAAATTATTTGTTAGATTACTTCTTTTGATTTATAATTAGCATATTTATACTAAAATACGCTAAATTACTTGAAATTATGTTGAATTACACTATATTACATTAAATTACGCTAAATTATGTTAAATTACGCTAAAATAGTAAATTCCGGTAAATTACATATGAATATGGATGATATCTTTACTGAGAAGGCGAAAAACAACGACGAAACTTCAAACGGCCATAAAACGGCGCTTGAGTGTCCGATTTCATCAAATAACCACTTTTTGGAAAGCTTGCGAAAATACACATGCGTCAGTGCCGGCAAAGCAGGGGCAAAGTCAGGGCAAAGTCGGATTTCAAAATTCAGAATTGCCAAAAAACAAAGGGAAGAACCTCAAAACTGGAGTTGAAGTTTCCGATTAAGATTTTCATTTCTATTATTCAATCTAAGTAGCTCAGTAAATTACTATTTTTGAATTTTTTTTAATATTTTTTAGGATTTATGAAAGATGGCACAAAATCGGCCTAATTTTGCGTAATTTTGCGTAGTTTAGCGTAATTTACCGTATTTCATTCTAATTAGCGAAATTAGTGTAATTTAGCGTAATTGAACATAATTTAGCATAATTTAATGTAATATAAAATTCAACATAATTTCAAGTAATATAGTGTATTTTAGTATAAATATGCTAATTATAAATCAAAAGAAGTAATCTAACAAATAATTTAAACAAAAAATTCGAATTTTCAGTGTTAGATTTTATTATCTTGCTCTTCATAGTGTCTCTAAAAAAAATGAAGAAACCGGTCATCTTCTGGCCGGTTACTGGAGAGGCAAAAACCGGCCAGAAAAAATGACCGGTTTGGACATTTTTTGAAAATCTCAGGGATTCTGAGTATATTTATTAATTTGTAATTAACTTTGGATATTAATAAAAATGTCGGCAGAAATTCCTCTCGCTTCGTATAAAGGATAATCCAATTTAATTTAATTGTTGTAGTACCATAGGAACTGGCTTTTGCATGTGGAGATTTGACAGGTTGAATTAACAATACCTGAATGAAAGGTCATAGATTTGAACAGAGTATTTTGCTTTGATTTGATCTAAGGTGATTTACTGATTTAGGTTAGATACATATTCTCTGGACTTTGTTATGACTCTGAAAATCATATCACTAACAGCCCAACACAAAACAAAATTAACTTTTACCATTCTCATTAAGTCTTTGAGGAGAAAAATGGGTCCACAAAGACATTATGTTTATTATTTTGAGAAAGGAGTATTTTGTTCTATGATTTTTAGAAGAAGGGTATTCTATAAAATTTGAGTAAATTTGAGCCCATATGGGTATTTTGTTAAAAATTTTAAAAAGAGAATATTTTATTCTATATTTAAAAAAAGTAGGACATTATATAAAATTTCCCCAAAATCAGCAATGAATAAAGAAAAATCCA
This sequence comes from Carex myosuroides, assembly GCA_028015225.1. Classification (NCBI taxonomy): domain Eukaryota; kingdom Viridiplantae; phylum Streptophyta; class Magnoliopsida; order Poales; family Cyperaceae; genus Carex; species Carex myosuroides. Next base: position 1,777,888 of record CM051489.1, on the reverse strand, counting down.
TTGCTAACAAAATTCTAAAATTATTACCTGTGCATCTCGTCTCTCGTCTCTGATTTCAATCTATTGACAATACATACGAAAAATAGGATTTTTTTTAAAAACCATAATTAAAATAATTAAATTTAAATAAACAACATGATTGCGTCCAGATTTACAAAAACCATCAATACCGAAATGCCAATTCGGTCCGATAGCATTTTTTTCCTCCGGACCGAATTGGCATTTCGGTCTGGCTGTTTTTTACCGGGTTGTAGAAAGAACGCCACAGAAAATCAAAAAACAGGCCAGACCGAACTGGCAATTCGGTCCAGAGGCTTTTTTAGCCTGGACCGAATTGGCAATTCGGTCCAGGTTTTTTTTTTTTTTGTTGTTGTTGTAGACACGAGCAAAATAAAGAAATTAAAATTATTTGATAGATTACTTATTTTGACATATAATTAGCATATTCATACTAAAAGAGGAGGGATCAAGTTACAACAAATTTGACTTACAACAACCATTTTTTTCATTTTCAAAGTCCAAATCGTCAATCCAAACCGTTCAACATGATCTCCACAATAAAATGTGCTTGCAGATCGAATTTTACATTTATTATGAATTTGTTTACTATTTATTAAGTATTTTACAAAAAATAGTCATATTCAGACCATTGAATTTTGTACCCATCTTAACAAATAGTAAAAAATTCAAAAAAATGTAAAATTTGATCTGCAATCACATTTTATTTAGATAATCATGCTGAACGGTTTGGATCGACGATTTGAACTTTGAAAATGAAAAAATGGTTGTTGTAACTCAAATTTGTTGTAACTTGTCCCTCCTCATACTAAAATACGCTAAATTACTTGAAATTATGCTGAATTACACTATATTACATTAAATTACGCTAAATTATGTCAAATTACTCTAAAATACGGTAAATTATGCTCAATTACATATGAATAGAGACGATATCTTCACTGAAAAGGCGAAAAACGACGGTGAAACTTCAAACAGTCATAAAACGGCGCTCGAGTGTCCAATTTCAGCAAATGACCACTTTTCGGAAAGCTTGCGAAAAGACGCATGCATCCGTGCCAGAAATGCTGGATTCCAAAATTCAGAATCACCAAAAAACTAAGGGAAGAGCCTCAAAACTTGAGTTGAAGTTTCCGATTAAGATTTTCGTTTCTATTATTCAATCCAAGTAGCTCAGTAAATTAGTTACATAATGAACTTGTAGAATACTAGTTTTTACTATTTTTCGGAATTTTTTTACTATTTTTTATGATTCATGAAAGATGGCACATAATCGGTCTACTTTAGCGTAATTTTGCGTAATTAGCGAAGTTATTGTAATTTAGTGTAATTCAACATAATTTATTGTAATATAGTGTAATTCAACATAATTTCCAGTAATCCAGTGTATTTTAGTATAAATATGGTAATTATAAATCACAAGAAATAATCTAACAAAAAATTTCAATTTTTAGTGTTAGATTTTACTATTTTGCTATTAGTGTAATTCAACACAATTTCAAGTAATTTAGTGTGTTTTAGTATAAATATGCTAATTATAAATCAAAAGAAGCAATCTAATAAATAATTTAAACAAAAAATTTAAATTTTCAGTGTTAGATTTTTTTATTTTTTGCTCTTCTTAATGTCTCTAAAAAAAAGAAAAAAAAAAAACTGGACCGAATTGCCAATTCAGTCCAGGCTAAAAAAAGCCTCCACACGAAAGGCAACACAGTTTTATTGTGAAATTGAGCTGGACCGAATTGCCAATTCGGTTCGGAGGAAAAAAATGCGATCGGACCGAATTGGCATTTCGGTATTGATGGTTTTTGTAAATCTGGGCGCAATCATGTTGTTTATTTAAATTTAATTATTTTAATTATGGTTTTTAAAAAAAATCCCGAAAAATAGGTCTAATAAAGAAAATATGAACGGAAAAAAGAACTAGAGAAAAAAATTAACATGGTCAGGTAAAAAGAACAACGATTTTGTGTTTGATTATGTTGGTTATACTTGCTCTCTTTTCAATATGCTTGTAACATGATCATGTAATATAAGACTTCTGTATTAATGAAATGCCTACGGGGCTGTCAATCCAAAAATAAAAAATAAATAAGGATTTTTACCCAATTGAAATCTGTCCGAAATTTTTATTATTATACAAAAAACATCAAATATCACATTCTACATCTGTTTTCAACAAAATTCCAAAACTACACAATCCGCTGGGTAATCTACCAGAAATTCACTGGATTATTCACCGGATTTGAAAAAAACTTTCCGGTGAATACCGGAATAATTCACCGGAAATAATATTTTTGGCTATTTCATTTTAATTAAATAGAAGATGTTATATTTTTATATTTTTTATTGAAATATTATAAATATTTTTAGAGGGAATTTCATATATCCCCCTATAAAACTTCAATATTACGTATTTCCCCCTCAAAAGTTCATAATAACGTATTTACCCTTCAAAATGATGAAAACTCTCATATTTACCCAAAATCAATATAACAATAAAATTTAATACTTAAAATATATTAAACAATATTAATTATTGAAATAAGACCATTATGCCCCTTCATTCTTTCTCTCCTTTCTCTCCGTGTTCTCTTCAAGGGTACTGGTACAGGGTACTGGTACAGGGGTACTGGTACAGGGTACTGGTACAGGATACTGGTACTGGTACTGGGGTACTGGTACAGGGGTACTGGTACAGGGTACAGGGTACTGGTACAGGGGCATAATGGTCTTATTTCAATAATTAATATTGTGTAATATATTTTAAGTATTAAATTTTATTGTTATATTGATTTTGGGTAAATATGAGAGTTTTCATCATTTTGAAGGGTAAATACGTTATTATGAACTTTTGAGGGGGAAATACGTAATATTTAAGTTTTAGAGGGGGATACATGAAATTGCCCCATATTTTTATATATTTTTTAAAATATTTTGAAATATTTTATATTAGAAATATTTTGAAATATTTTTATATTAGAAATATTTTGGCTTTTTATTTTAATTATTTTCTTTTTTGTGGAATTCTATAGAATTTAATTTACTAGAAAGGCTGTGACAATAAGTTCATTATTGATCCAGGTTCAAAAGTAACTTAAGGCTAAATAAAGAAATTATTGTGGTCCTTCTAGTACATTCAAATTCTAAGATACTCCATCTATTTTCCTAGAAGCTATTTTATATATTTAATATTTTAATATTTTCCTAAAATCACTTCCAGAGAAATATATTGAGTACCTTAAAATTTGAATATATTAGAATGACCACAATAATTTCATTATTTATCCAAAAATAACTTTGAACTGGGATAAATAACTCATATCCAAAACATTTTTTTTTTAAAACACAAAGAAATATTTTAATTTGTTTTACAGCCGAAAAAAATTGTGCTTGAAAAATGTCGCAATCTTTCTAGTAAATTAAATTTATTTTACTTCATTTATTTTTCAAGAAATAAAAAATATTTCTATTATTTTAATAGAAAAATAAAAAAAAATCAGAATATATTCAATTTAATTAAAATAAAATAAAATCAGAAAATCTAATTTCCGGTGAATTATTCACCGGAAAGTTGTTTTTCAAATGCGGTGAATAATTCAACGGAAATTGAGTAAATTTTCGATAGATTATTCGTAGTTTTAGAATTTTGTTAAAAACAGACTTAGAAAGTGATATTTGATATTTTTTTGTATAATAGTAAATTTCGGGAAATCTGTGGTCTGACGAAAGCACGACAAAAGATGCAAATATTTTTGCATCCCCTTACCGCCTTTTTTTTTATGGTTCTCCTCACAAAGTTCAAACAACCAGTCAAATCCATTGTATAACGATACTTAATATTCCGACACGTCACTATTTGAACGTACAATGCCGTATCTATACGTGTCTGTGTTGTGTCCTGCGAAAGATAAAAAATCAAGACGGTTTAACACAACACACACAAACATGTTTTAACACAACACGGATTAACACCACTAATGGCTTGGGTTAATACGGGTTAACAAGCTCACTCAGTGTACAACCAACATTCAAAAATATTATGTATACTCAGAAATGCTTTAAATTGCTTTAAATTAAAAATTTGGAATTAACCATTTTGACCATATCAATGATAAAAATTCAAAATCAGCCACATATATTTCGGCTAAGTTTTATAATTTTAACAAAATTGTTCATATTTTGTTTCTATTTAGTTAGCACATCTAATGAACTTTTCCAACAATAAAAGATAACGCTTAATTAGACAAGAAAAAACACAACGCGGTAAAAACTTGACAAAAGATTTAAAATTACTGAAATCGAACTTGGCTGTTCCCTATTTATTGGACAATTTTACATATTTTTTAAGAATTTTTAACTATTTTAATTAAATTTTGAAAAGAAAAACAAACAAAAAAAAACATGTCACTTCTAGACACGTTTAAAAATCTCGTGCTTGTATTGTGCCTGATCCTGACCCTGTGCGACGCGGTATGGCATGACAATTTTAATTTTTAGGTTGTGCCGGCACAACACGAATGACAAACATAGGTGGGAACGACACCTCATGACACGTATGCAACACACTAGTCAAGCCTGTTTTTTTATTTGGTGTATACCCTTACAAAAATCTAAAATTACATATTTTTCCCTCTAAAATTCTTAATATTATATTTACCCATCTATATTTAAAACTCACAAATTCATCCAATTTATTAACTTTTCTAGTGAAACTCATTTTAAGTTTATAAAATTCCAATTTTATCATTTATTAAAAATATAAAAAATTCTGTTTAAGAGAAGTATTTAGTCCTAAATCGTTGATATTGAGAGCAAATTATTCATTTTCTTACTTGTGACACGCACGCACAAGTATATGTCTAAATGTCACTGTGTTTGCGTCACAAATAGAGATATAGACTATTTGTCCTCGAAAACTAATCCATTAGAGAACAAATTTTTCTTAAAGGGACTATATTTGTATGTTCTAATAAAGGGTAAAATGAATATTTTATAAATTTAAAATGATTATTAATGAAAAAGACATTAAATTGGATAAATTTATTAGTTTTTGAAATTTAAAAGGGTAACTATAATATTATTAATTTTAAAAGGAGAAAATACGTAAGTTTAAGGTTTTTGAGAAGTATACATGAAATCCTCCCTTTTATTATTATACCATATCATCCCTTGTATTTGTTGATATATTTTTAAATAATTATATAACGAGGGCTTATAAATTAAAATAAAATTTATAGAATAAAATTTTAAAATTCAAAACAAATAAATTGAAAACTTGAATAGGAGACGTGTATATATTATTTTGATTCGTCGTGTTATCGAGTTGCGAGTTTATTGCTTATTTATTTTCAAAATTCAACTTTAAACAATTTTTTTTTTTATGATGGTTACAGATCGGTACACATTCATTTAAAAAAATAAAGCAGTACACTAAATATATCAGCTAGGCTAAAGGACATTAATAGAATTTGTATTATGTACAATAAAGAAAGAATAATTATGCGTTTTATCTTATATTTTTCTTTGGAGAAAATGAGAAATGCATTGTGGAGAGAATAAGATATATGAACAATATAATTTTGTGAATTCATGACCCCAGGTTTAGGGTTTTAGGGTTTCAGTTAAGAGGGATGCATCTATGGTCTGAATTTGGCTAGTTTTGTAAAATACTTAATAAATAGTAAAAAAATTTAAAAAAAATGTAAAATTTGACCTCCAAGTACATTTTAGTATGGAGATAATGTTGAACGGTCAGATCGACTGTTTGAACTTTGAAAATGAAAATATGCTCATTTTACAAATAGGTCCTTACATCCATAGAAGAATTTGCCTTCAGTTAAATATATATATTTTTTCGTTGCCTATTTACGGGTACGTGCATACCGGTGTCGGACACATGATGCATCATGGATTTAAATGCAATCCATAAAAACCACTAGAAAAGAATTAAAGAGGTGCAGACCGGTCAACGAATCGGTCAAAAAGTCATAATTTAATTTAATTTTTTAATAAAATAATGAAACGGTCTCTAATAATACACGACGTTACCTACGGGTTTTTCATCAATAAATAAAAAATAAATACACGAAGAATTATTTTTCAAGTCACACTCACATAGGTTTTCCATTCGCTCATTCTATTCTCTTATTAAGATAAAGTTGAGTTAAAAATATCTTCGAATACATTTTAATAAAAGTCGGGGATCAATAATTCCGATCAATTTACTGAATTTTTTGGTTAATATTTTTGTTAAAATTCGACACGTAATATTTGATCACATGCTGAAAAATAATATTTTAAAATGCGATTTCTATGCTGTATGCGGAAGGTCACAGCATACCGCATATATACGGTATGCGGCTGCATATGCGAATTTTAAAATGAAAAGTAATATATACATAAACAAGTATGTGGTAATATGCAGTAATATGCGGCCGAATGTGCGGTAAAAATATGCAGCCAAATATGCAGTAAATGTAACACCTCTGAATCAGGGTAAAATTAAATTATTAAATTCTAAATTAGCAATAAATATGTATATGTATAAATATATATATATATATATATATATATATATATATATATATATATATGAAGACAACGTATAAAAAGGAGTAAGAAATAAATAGCAGATTTGTATAAAAATTGAAAGAATTGATATCTAAATTTTGCTCAGGTTTATATTTAATATCTAAATTATACACATAGCCCAATTTGAAAGCCCAAGATTAGAAAATTGTCAATCTAGTTTTAGCCCATGTATTATGATATAAGCACTCCAAGACAAACCTACTTTCTCATCTTTCATTTCCTGTTGAAACCTCCTCTCCCATCAAATTTCCTGTAAGTTCTTTCTCTCTCTCTCTCTCTCTCTCTCTTTTGAAACTTCTTGGCCGAAACACCCCTCCTTTTTGGCTTTGCTGCCGCCGGCCACAGCCCCCTCTCTTCTCCTTGCCGCCGCCGACAGCCAACCACCAAACCGCAGCCCTCTCCTCTAACCCTAACCCTCTCTCTACTCTCCCCTCTCCATTGAGCCGCCGGCCCCCAAAGACCCAAACCCGAAACCCTATAACCAAACCCGAAACCCCTGCAGCCTAGACCCGAAGGAAACCCCTAGCCGCAACCCTCTGGCCTCTCCCCCTCCTTTTTTCCTTTGTTGGCCGACACTCTTTCTCTTTTTTTCTCTTGGCCGGCCAAACTCCAAAACCTTAAGTTAGGTACGGCCCGTACCAGGCCGTGCGGCTAGGCCGTACCTACTTAGGTCATACCAGGCCCGTACCAGGCCGTGCGGCTAGGCCGTACCTACCCAGATCAGACCAGGCCGTACCAACTAGGTCAGACCAGGTCGTACCTACTCAGTCGAAACCCTGACCCTAGACCGAAGTTCACTAACCTATTAAATGATTTTTGTGTTAAGTTGTTGGATGACAATTGATTTAAATACAAATAGAAATAAGAACCTAATCAAGCGTTTATAAACTTAGGAGCAAACCGCGAGGTTCTAGGAGACGCTGAGAATACGCGAGATCCCGACACACGCGAGGTCACTAAGAATACAGGTGCGGGTTTCCTGGTCTTTTTACAAATAATAAGAAATGCGTGGATTAAGGTAGGTAATCCTTTTTCCCAATCTGGTAGATGATCTGCATGTTGAGAATGTCGAATTCTCTTTTGTTTTGTGTAGAATTGCATGTTAGGAGCTTTTTGGATGCATTGATTTGAACTGACAGGATAGTGTGAATGTGAACAAGGAAAGTTTTAATGAACTGTTTTAAATTGGGGCCGTCCCTGTGTGGCGGTTCTGCATGTGTTTTCGAAAATCGGATCGTCCGTGTGTGGCGATCTGCCGGTTGGGTCCCCGCAACGACCCTTCCAGATTCGTCCTCGTGTGGCGACTCTTTGGGCTATCCTGCACGGGCATGGGTTCTCAGAGAGAAAGGCCGGATTATCCGTGTGTGGTGATCCGGAGTAAGAACAGAACAGAACAGAACAGCTCGTCCTCGTGTGGCGACTCCAACTAAGTTTTCATGTACGGGCATGGATTCCCAAAGGAGAAAGGCCGGATTGTCCATGTGTGGCGAACCCGGAGTGTGAGAATTTTAAAGAGAAACAGGAACAGAACCGAGAATGTTTTGAAAAGATTGCATGTCTGAATTGATAGGAAAATTGGGGGTTATTTCAAAACCTTTACTTTTATGTTATTTGGGTATTTAATGCATTCATTTGTAAAAGCACCGGGCTGGAACTAAATCCCGCACTGAGAGATAGTTCGATCTCTCACCCGTTTTGTTTCCACTTTTATGTGGGTTCCAGGGAATGAAGAAGGAGACATGGAGGAAGGCCGTGAGTGAGAAAATTTAGCGGAAACTATTAAGAGTAGCCACTATTTGTTTTTAATTTATATTTGGATGAATCCTATATGATGCAGATATGGCGGTGACTGTTTGACTAGCCATGTCTGACATATTTTTCCCTTTTATTTGTTTATGAACCTTGTTTACTTTTAATATAGTGGCTTATTTGGTTGTGTTATTGATAATGTATGTGATGTGCTTAACGCCTGGCGCATAAATGCGCGGCGGGTTGTCCTGGGGTGTGACAACTAAGTTGGTATCAGAGCCAGCACATACAATATCAATAAACTTCCGCTAAGAGAGCGTTAGCAATAGGCTGCGGCGTTTAGGTCATAGACCAAACCATGTGGACCGAGCGTACCATTAGTAACAAATGTATATATATTTAGTGACGGATTATGCTTTTTAGTAACGATACAAATTATTTTGAAATATAACAAGGATATTTTCTTTTTGAAAGATTGAACTAATGTAATTTTGTAGAAAATAAACCAAATAGATTCTTTCCTTAGATGGCAAATCAACGTAACGGACAGCCCACTTGGCTAAGGACATTCGCAACCACCGCAAAGGTCAAGGAAATGGTCGGATGGGTAGACGTGTCCGGAATCACCGTCAATACTGCAATCTCTGTCAATTGTCCTTACTCCGTCATCTCGCCACACGTAGTGGAGGCTAGCGGATTCAGAGTGAAGCATACCGGAAGACGCCGTTTCTTCGCAGGACTCGAACATAGTGTGGAAGAGCAATACTGTCCGGATCTTCATGTGAACACGCAGAATGGAAAATGGCGAGTGGACCCAATCGTGGCTGACACCGGAGCATACGAAATGGTTTTAGGAATGGACTGGCTCAAGGAGCACCACGTGCTAATAGACTGCGCGCACCGTAGCTTAGTGTTCTGGCCGCCTCACGAACAACCAGTCAGAGCGGAAATGCGGAGAACGTCGGGAAACAAGAACAAGCTCATCGGGGAAAAGCCCCAGAAGGAAGAAGAAGACCCAACTATAAGAGCGGAAATGGAAGCAGAACCATTCACAATGTCAGAAGTTCGGAACGACTGGACATATCACGTTAGGAAAGACATACTCAAAGGATATTTTGAGACCGATTAGGACACTTTAGAAAAAAAAAAAAAAAAAAAAAAAAAAAAAAAAATGATATAGTTATAAATCTCACATGTATCTGTAATTTCGTTGAATGTTTAAATAAGTAGTTATAATCTAAAGAAATTTAAATTTTGATTCGTAATTTGAAATCCCTTCTTTAAATTGCGTCTATTTGCCTTGAGTTGAATATCTATAAGTCATGCGATGAACTCGGTAACTAATAACAATACAAGTATATATGTATATATATAAAACTTGGAAGAATGAAAAACTCACATCAAGTACCCTTTGCGCAGCGAAGTCAGAGATGGCGAAAGGAACCAGAACTAACTCAAACACGAGCGACGCAGATGGCGACACTAGGATTCCACTGGAGAACCCTCAGTTGAATGCCCTACTGCAGGGACTAGAGCGGGTGACCAGGGTAGCCATGGAATACGAACAGCGACAGCCTAGAGAGGCCGACACGTTCTTTGAATACTACCGATCGTTCACCTCATTGCGCCCCCCGACCTTCGATGGGACAGGTGACTTTGCCGCAGCAGAGAACTGGGTCGCAAACATCAAGGATAAACTTCAAATCTTGAGAGCCCCTGAGGAACACCGAGTGGAGCTAGCTACTCAATTACTGGAGGGTCATGCTCGATTTTGGTGGCAAGAGGTGAAACGCGGGTGGGGTGAAACCGCTGAGGAAAAAGGGTGGACGGAGTTCGAAAGGCAATTCGAACGCCGCTATATGGACACCATGTCAAGAGAGGCACTCCGACAACGGTTTACAAGCTTGAAACAGGGGAGCAATTTAGTGGTGGAGTATAACTCCAAGTTTGAGAACTTAATGAGGTATGCACCCGATATCGTGAGAGATGAATTCCGCCTCAGACAACAATACCTCGGGGGACTGAACCCCCGTCTTGCTCAGATCATTGATACTCCGGGGACCAACCGACTGTCGGATCTAATGTTAAGGGCAACTACTGCGGAGTCATATGACGGCCGCATCGGTCAAGCTGGGGGATTGAGGAATGTACGACCCAAGGTGGAGGAACCTGTGAGATCGGCCCCAAATAGAGGAAATTTCGGGAATGCCCGGCCCAACTATCAAACTAACCCAGCACCTCTGTGCAATTATTGTGGCCGTAACCACGCAACGGAACAATGCAGCTTCCGTTTGGGGGTGTGTCATCGGTGCAACAAACATGGACACTTCATCAAGGACTGCCCCCTGCAGCGAAATGATTCCCGACAACAGGTGGGAAACGCAGCTCCACCTACACGGGCACCGCTTGGCAGAGGGACCGGTAACTACAACCCTCCCAATGACAACCGCAGCGGGAACCAAGGAAACCAAAGGGTGGGAGTGCATGCGCATGAATGTTGCAGTTGTGAGATGGGTGTGAACCCGACTAAGGAATATTACGAAGAAGAGGATGTGGCTACTGACCTTCTAACTGGTACGTTTGAACTTTCTGGAATTCCTGCTTTTGTACTCATAGACACTGGTTGTAGTCATTCAGTCATAGGAAGGGAGTGGGTAGACAAACACAGGGTACCGACCCGGGACTCGGGTAAACTATTGACTATAAGTACCCCCGCAGTGCAATATACTACCCCGGAAATTCGAAGCGTAGGGTTAAAACTCCAATTAGCGGGGAGGGAATTCCCGATAAATCCCATAGTCTCTAAGACGGGTCTCTATGACCTAATGTTGGGTCTTGAGTGGCTCACTCGAAACGGCGTGACGATTGACTGCCTGAAGGGAAGGATGGTCATCAACAGGCCCGGTCTCCATGACCTCACTATCCGGCTCAGGAAACGAGGAGGCGGAACCCCTACAATATCTGCCAACCAAGCAAGGAGACTCATCGACAGTGGCTGTTCCGCCTTCCTAGTCACCGTGATGAAACTCGAGACGGGAAAACCAGAGATAACGTCGGTACCTATCGTCTCAGAGTATACCGATGTATTCCCGGAGGAACTGCCAGGAATACCCCCTGATCGGGAAATCGAATTCCACATAGACATACTACCTGGTACCCGTCCAATCTCTAAGGCCCCGTATCGAATGGCACCGGCGGAACTTAAGGAACTGAAGGTCCAGTTAGAGGAACTTCTAGAACTGGGATTCGTAAGACCAAGCACATCGCCGTGGGGCGCACCAGTGCTGTTCGTCAGGAAGAAAGATGGTAGTATGAGACTCTGCATCGACTACCGAGAGTTAAATAAAGTCACAATCAAAAACAAATATCCTCTTCCGCGAATTGAAGACCTATTCGACCAACTCCAAGGGGCGGCGGTCTATTCCAAGATTGACTTGAGATCGGGGTATCATCAGTTGAAGATCCAACCGCAAGACGTAGAAAAGTCAGCATTTCGTACCCGTTACGGGCACTATGAATTTACTGTCATGCCATTTGGGTTAACCAATGCTCCGGCAGCATTCATGGATTTGATGAACCGGGTATTCCATGACCTACTTGATTGCTGTGTCATCGTTTTTATTGATGACATATTGATTTATTCAAAGACGGAAGAGAATCATGCCGAGGACCTGCGTACAGTATTGCAAAGATTACGTGAACACCAGTTGTACGCCAAATTCTCCAAGTGTGAATTTTGGATGAAAGAGGTTAAATTTCTGGGACACGTAGTGACGGGAGAAGGTATCCGGGTGGACCCAGATAAAATCAAAGCAGTGGTAGAATGGACTCAACCCAAGAACGTAGCGGATATACGCAGCTTCCTAGGGTTAGCGGGATACTATAGGCGCTTCGTTCCCGGATACTCAAAGACAGCCCGACCCATGACCCAACTCCTGCACAAGGGAACTACTTTTAAATGGACGGAAAGTCAAGAAGAGAGTTTCCAAACCCTGAAGAAACTACTAACCAGTGCCCCAGTATTAACATTACCCAAACCGGACCAAGAATTCACAGTGTATACGGACGCGTCAAGAAACGGCCTGGGATGTGTGCTCATGCAAGACGGACAAGTAATTGCCTACGGGTCACGGCAATTGAAGAACCATGAACAAAACTACCCCACACATGACCTGGAATTAGCAGCAGTAATCTTCGCGCTCAAGGCATGGAGACACTACCTCTATGGGGCGAAATGCCGAGTATTCACGGATCACCAAAGTCTAAAATATGTGTTTACCCAGAAGGAATTGAACATGAGACAAAGAAGGTGGCTGGAACTAATGAAGGATTATGATTTAGACATACAGTACTTGGCTGGGAAGGCAAATGTGGTGGCAGACGCGCTCAGTAGGAAAGGGGCGTCAAACTTGGCAGAGGCAATAACCCAAGAGACAGAACTGATCAAAGAAATGCGACACATGAATTTGGGAGTGTGTGTATCGGCCAGCTGGATTCAGGAAGAAACTGACATCAAGGGAACCGCGAAGGATGCGGTACTCACCCTAGCGGCTATATCGGTACAACCAGAACTGAAGTCTCGAATCCGGGACGCAGACCAAGGCGACGAGCGACATCAAAGGTACCGGGAATTGGCCCGTACCAATCCAATGTCGACCTTCAAGGAAAACGAGGATGGGCTCCTCTATTTCAACCAGCGGGTTTGTGTCCCAGAACAGGGGGGATTGAGAAACGAAATTCTACGAGAAGCCCACGAATCGGGATATACCATTCACCCAGGAGAAGTAAAGATGTATAAGGACCTCCGTACCCAATTTTGGTGGCCCAACATGAAGAAAGATGTGTCAGAATTTGTCGCTAGATGCATCACCTGCCAACAAGTGAAAGCAGAACGGAGGAAGATGGCAGGGTTGCTATACCCAAACTCCAGGGCACAAATGAAGTTCCAAATCATCACCATGGACTTCATCACGGGGCTACCGCGAACCCAAAAGAGATATGACTCAATCTGGGTCATTGTAGACACACTGACCAAGGTAGCTCACTTCATACCCCTACGAACCCCTACATCGGGTGGAGAACTGGCAGAGCTCTTTCTTCAATGTCAGTTCAAATACCATGGAGTTCCCGAAACCATCATATCAGATCGGGATACGCGATTCACCTCGCATTTCTGGAAGAGCTTCCAGGAGGCAATGGGAACCCGGCTCAATTTCAGTACCGCTCATCACCCTCAGACCGACGGCCAGTCAGAACGTACAATTCAAACTTTAGAGGATATGCTAAGAGCGTGTGCTATTAACTTCCAAGGCTCGTGGGCAGACCACTTGACCATGGCCGAGTTCGCATACAATAATAGTTACCATGCCAGTATCGGCATGGCACCATCTGAAGCCTGGTGTGGACATCGTTGGAAAACCCCTTTGTGGTGGGGAAACCACGGGGAACAACTACCAACAGGGCCAGAAATGGTAAAGGATTGCGCAGACAGAACTCAACTGATCCTAGACAGACTAAGCACTGCTCGAGACAGACAGAAGAAGTACGCGGATTTGAGGAGACGACCATTGGAATTCGAAACCGGGGACCATGTTTGGTTGAAGGTCTCTCCAAGGAGGGGAGTAAGACGGTTCGGTGTAGCAGGGAAATTAAGTCCTAGATTTGTTGGACCGTTTGAAATTCTTCGACGCATCGGACCACTTGCCTATGAGCTAGCGTTACCGCCGGCCCTAGACAAAGTACATCCAGTTTTCCACGTGTCTCAATTACGGAAATATATCCGGGATCCCTCTCACATACTCGACTTTTCAAATCTGGGACTTGACGAAACATTAGTGTATGAAGAGCGACCAATGAAGATACTGGACACTAAGGAAATCAGTCTCCGACGTAAAACCATTAAACAAGTATTGGTACAATGGGGACGTCACTCCAACCGAGAAGCTACTTGGGAAATCGAAGAAACCATGCGCGCAACATACCCGGAAGTGTTTGAAGAGATGGACGCCGAGTCTGTTCAGGGGACTGAACAGTATTTCCAAGGGGGGGAGGATGTAACACCTCTGAATCAGGGTAAAATTAAATTATTAAATTCTAAATTAGCAATAAATATGTATATGTATAATATATATATATATATATATATATATATATATATATATATATGAAGACAACGTATAAAAAGGAGTAAGAAATAAATAGCAGATTTGTATAAAAATTGAAAGAATTGATATCTAAATTTTGCTCAGGTTTATATTTAATATCTAAATTATACACATAGCCCAATTTGAAAGCCCAAGATTAGAAAATTGTCAATCTAGTTTTAGCCCATGTATTATGATATAAGCACTCCAAGACAAACCTACTTTCTCATCTTTCATTTCCTGTTGAAACCTCCTCTCCCATCAAATTTCCTGTAAGTTCTTTCTCTCTCTCTCTCTCTCTCTCTTTTGAAACTTCTTGGCCGAAACACCCCTCCTTTTTGGCTTTGCTGCCGCCGGCCACAGCCCCCTCTCTTCTCCTTGCCGCCGCCGACAGCCAACCACCAAACCGCAGCCCTCTCCTCTAACCCTAACCCTCTCTCTACTCTCCCCTCTCCATTGAGCCGCCGGCCCCGAAAGACCCAAACCCGAAACCCTATAACCAAACCCGAAACCCCTGCAGCCTAGACCCGAAGGAAACCCCTAGCCGCAACCCTCTGGCCTCTCCCCCTCCTTTTTTCCTTTGTTGGCCGACACTCTTTCTCTTTTTTTCTCTTGGCCGGCCAAACTCCAAAACCTTAAGTTAGGTACGGCCCGTACCAGGCCGTGCGGCTAGGCCGTACCTACTTAGGTCATACCAGGCCCGTACCAGGCCGTGCGGCTAGGCCGTACCTACCCAGATCAGACCAGGCCGTACCAACTAGGTCAGACCAGGTCGTACCTACTCAGTCGAAACCCTGACCCTAGACCGAAGTTCACTAACCTATTAAATGATTTTTGTGTTAAGTTGTTGGATGACAATTGATTTAAATACAAATAGAAATAAGAACCTAATCAAGCGTTTATAAACTTAGGAGCAAACCGCGAGGTTCTAGGAGACGCTGAGAATACGCGAGATCCCGACACACGCGAGGTCACTAAGAATACAGGTGCGGGTTTCCTGGTCTTTTTACAAATAATAAGAAATGCGTGGATTAAGGTAGGTAATCCTTTTTCCCAATCTGGTAGATGATCTGCATGTTGAGAATGTCGAATTCTCTTTTGTTTTGTGTAGAATTGCATGTTAGGAGCTTTTTGGATGCATTGATTTGAACTGACAGGATAGTGTGAATGTGAACAAGGAAAGTTTTAATGAACTGTTTTAAATTGGGGCCGTCCCTGTGTGGCGGTTCTGCATGTGTTTTCGAAAATCGGATCGTCCGTGTGTGGCGATCTGCCGGTTGGGTCCCCGCAACGACCCTTCCAGATTCGTCCTCGTGTGGCGACTCTTTGGGCTATCCTGCACGGGCATGGGTTCTCAGAGAGAAAGGCCGGATTATCCGTGTGTGGTGATCCGGAGTAAGAACAGAACAGAACAGAACAGCTCGTCCTCGTGTGGCGACTCCAACTAAGTTTTCATGTACGGGCATGGATTCCCAAAGGAGAAAGGCCGGATTGTCCATGTGTGGCGAACCCGGAGTGTGAGAATTTTAAAGAGAAACAGGAACAGAACCGAGAATGTTTTGAAAAGATTGCATGTCTGAATTGATAGGAAAATTGGGGGTTATTTCAAAACCTTTACTTTTATGTTATTTGGGTATTTAATGCATTCATTTGTAAAAGCACCGGGCTGGAACTAAATCCCGCACTGAGAGATAGTTCGATCTCTCACCCGTTTTGTTTCCACTTTTATGTGGGTTCCAGGGAATGAAGAAGGAGACATGGAGGAAGGCCGTGAGTGAGAAAATTTAGCGGAAACTATTAAGAGTAGCCACTATTTGTTTTTAATTTATATTTGGATGAATCCTATATGATGCAGATATGGCGGTGACTGTTTGACTAGCCATGTCTGACATATTTTTCCCTTTTATTTGTTTATGAACCTTGTTTACTTTTAATATAGTGGCTTATTTGGTTGTGTTATTGATAATGTATGTGATGTGCTTAACGCCTGGCGCATAAATGCGCGGCGGGTTGTCCTGGGGTGTGACAGTAAAATATGTGGCCGAATATGCGACCAAATATGCAGCCGCATATGCCGAACTGCATATTAGATCTCATATTGATTTTCTATGCGGTTGCTAACCAACTACATTTTGTCAGACGGCTGAAAAGTACAAATTTGTCGTTCAGCGGGAGGGTACAACCGGACCAGATGGGGATCGGACAAGACACTGCTGGATGAATCTATATTTCACATTAGAGAAATTTTGCAAGATATTCTTTTTGTTTTATAATTTTTAAGTTTGAAGTTGAAGATCTCTCATTAGTCCCTTGAGAATTCAATATTTTATGTACATGTCAAAAATGACTTTTAATTAGTCCTCTGAAACTTTAAAAAATTATTGATTGCTATAGATTTAGATTTTGTGCCTTTGTTTTATCAGAACTATTGAAAGTTTAATTTAGGCAAGAAAGCAGTAAGGATATCATTCGTATTTCGTTTCATGCATCTTTATTGCTGTATTAACTTGTTTCAATTTTTTTTATAGAAGTATATGGAGAAAAGTTAGCACGTGGCATATTTAACATAATTTTAAAATTTATCGGATTGGTTTCAAAATGACAAATTTAAAATTATTGAAACCAATCTACTTCAAAAGTATTGTATGTACATGTAGATTTTTTGAAATTTTCAAATTCATTTAGTACAAAGTGAAGTTGTAAAATAATAATGAAAAATGAATACGTTAAAATAATTTATAAAACTTTATTTGTTAAACGTTTGACTTTATACTAAATAAATTTGAAAATTTCAAAAAAAAAAATACATTTACACTTATCACTTGTAAAGTAGATCACTTTCAACGGTTTAAATTTGTAAGCCAATTCAATAGAATTTGGAGCTGTGCTCACCAAATCTTCTAGGTGAGCATAGCACACGCTAGCTACCCAATATACAAATTCGGTTCTATAAAATGTCCTTCTCTATGAATTAGAAATTTGAAGTAAACCTTCGAAAGAAAATTAAAATTAATATTATATAACATACTAAATAATATGATGATTATAACAAGAACATATAGTTGTTTTTTTTTTAACTTTCTCATTGCTAGATTGCGAAATCGTAAGGAGGAATCAAACTCTCAATCTCTAGAGATTAACGAACAATTTTAAGACACTTTTCCTAACCAATTGTGCTACCTCACTTTTCTCTGCAACAACAAATAGTTACAATGCTTAATAGCAACTTAGCATGTAGAGCTAACTGAAAAATGTCAAACTTAGAGAATTTTGCCAAATTCTCATTCTTCCGCTAAAATGTGAGATTTGGACCCTGTAAGTTTCAGAAGTAAATAACTATTGACTATCGTCAAAGCAAACAAAAGCACGCAAAAAAAGTAACATTAGTTGTCATTTATAACCATTTCTTTTGCTGACAATTGCTTCTGAAAAGGATGAACTTCCTAATTAAAGAAAATTTCATGCCAAATTCAATCAAATCCGTACTTGTCCTTGTTGCACCACTACCCCTGTTGAAAGAGACTTCCATCATAACTTTCCATTATTTAAAAATTAACCAACCCATAAAGCAAAGAAAACGAAACGAAACAAAACATCAAGTACCGAGAAGAATCTGATTATTATATAGAATAAAAAAAAAAATAAGACTCAGATACTATGAATAGTATAAGATCTTCTATATTATTGTCTTAAAAATTTATCTTATAATTTTAAATTTCGATCTAAGTAGCTCAATAAATTGATTATATGATGAATTTGTAGAATGCCAATTTGCCGAGCTACTTAGATCGAATTTTGAAGTTTACCCGATAGGTTTTTGAGATAATAACACAGAAAACTTAATGTTACTCATAGCACCTAAATCTTATTCTAAAAAATATATATATATTTTTTGTTTCAAAAAATAGATGCAACAGTTTCATCAATTGCAGGTTTCTGAGGCCACATCACTGACACAGTTACAGTATTTTTCAGATATTAAATTTCATCTTGATCATAAATTTGATAAAAAATTGTTAGAACCGTACTAGTGATGCGGTTCCATATATTGTTTTGAAGAAAAAAATCTAATAAATGTCTTTTACGAAGATTTGATTTTTAATTTCTAAAATTTAAAAATGGAAAAGAATAATAAAATTCACCACGGCCTCCCATGCACAAGAGAGGAGAGATAGATAGGACAAGTCAGGTCAACAAAGAAGCTGCAGGATGTCATATCTCGCTTCCTGTACCTCTTCTCACATTAATTTTCGTTTCAATTCCAAGTCCTTTCGTTTTCTCAATTTTTTTTTTTTCTTATAGCCCGTAGGCCCCAATTCTGCCCCCAAGCAGAATCGATCTCCGTACGATTTTTTTTAAAAAACGTAATTAAAATAATTAATTTAAAAAAAACAACATGATTATTGTTTTTTTTACAAAAATCATAAAAACTGAACTGCCAATTCGGTCTGAATGTTTTTTTTTTCCTAGACCGAATTAACAATTCGGTCTAGCCTTTTTTCACAGATTTTCCACCATTTCCTGTGGCCTTGCGTGTAACACCTTCTGGACCGAATTGGCAATTCAGTCCAGATGCTTTTTTAGCCCAGACCGAATTGCCAATTTGGTCTAGGGGCTTTTTTTTTTTTTTTTTTAGAGACACTAAGAAGAGCAAAATAAAGAAATCTAACACTGAAAATTTGAATTTTTTGTTTAAATTATTTGTTCGATTATTTCTTTTGATTTATAATTAGCATATTTATACTAAAATACACTAAATTACTTGAAATTATGTTGAATTACACTATATTACAATAAATTATGTTGAATTACACTAAATTACGCTAAATTACAATAACTTCGCTAATTATGCTGAACTACGGTAAATTACGCTAAAGTAGACCGATTTTGTGCCATCTTTCATGAATCATAAAAAATGGTAAATTACAAGTTCATTATGTAACTAATTTACTGAGCTACTTAGATTGAATAATAGAAATGAAAATCTTCATCGGAAACTTCAACTCAAGTTTTGAGGCTCTTCCTTTAGTTTTTTGGCAATTCTGAATTTTTAAATCCGGCATAGCTGTCACGGACGCATGCGTATTTTTGCAAGCTTTTCGAAAAGTGGTCATTTGCTGAAATCGGACACTCAAGCACGTTTTATGGCCGTTTGAAGTTTCGTTGTCGTTTTTTGCCTTTTCAGTGAAGATATCGTCCCTATTCATATGTAATTTAGCGTAATTTATCGTATTTTAGCGTAATTTAATGTAATGTAGTGTTATTTAATGTAATTTAGTGTTATTCAGCGTAATTTAATATAATTTCAAGTAATTTATAGTATTTTTGTATAAATATGCTAATTATATATCAAAATAAGCAATCTATCAAATAATTTAAACAAAAAAATTCAAATTTTCAGTGTTAAATTTCATTATCTTGCTCTTCATAGTATCTCTAAAAAAAAAAAAAAAAAGCCTATACCGAATTGGCAATTCGGTTTGCTCACTTTTCGGATTTTTTGTGGCGTGGTAGCGGAAACGCTTAAAAAAAAGTCTAGACCGAATTGCCAATTCGGTCTAGGAAAAGAAAAAACATTCAAACCGAATTGACAGTTCGATTTTTATAGTTTTTGTAAAAAACAGTAATCATGTTGTTTTTTTTTAAATTAATTATTTTAATTACGTTTTAAAAAAAAATCCCCTACCGTAGTGGGGCTATGCCTTTACCAACTGCCCCATGCAGTGGTGGCCCTTTCTTTTTCTCCTTTTCGTTTGATATGCTTTGATATTTCTGACTGACACGTGTCCTTCGATCACATCTCGACCGTCGGATTTGATTTCATTCTCTTCGATTATGGTTCACGTCTAAGATCCACACAGCATCTTGCCTGCACATGACATGGTGTAGCCTCTCACTCGCCATTAGTCGCCACAATATCTTACCAACGGCCCAGATCGTCCTTGTGGGTATATGCAGTAAATGCCCTTTCGCACGTGCGCCGGTCTTATGGCATGTCAGGTGATATTAAATCTTCTCAAGTTGGCCCAAATTAGCACTGGACAGTTTATCCAAATGGGATAATTGAACAAAGAATGACTGTATGAAAATTTATTGCACAATTTATTTAATATTTCTGAATTTGCATAAGCTTCTCAAAATTTTAATTTCAGAGTGCCAAATTACATATAAGTCAAGTCACTAAATAATGCTCAGAATAATATACTCAATAACTCAAGCTCGGACCTTAAAAATACTCTCCAATTATTTTAGAACTTCTAAAAATAAATAGAAAAATGTCTGTACTACAAACAACTAATTTTATAATAACTAAGTACACATTTTAAAAGTGATTTGAATACAGAGCGTGGAAGTTCAAAACATTACACGTGCATTTTACAATAGTCATGCATAAATTTTACACTCATTTAAAGAAGTTATAAACTTTCATTTTATTACCGCTTGATTTTGTACTAATTTATCAAAAAATTTAAAATGTTTATATATACACGCATCACTCGTGAAGTAAATTGGTTTCAATAATTTAAATTTGTCATTTAAAACCAAACTGATCTATAGATTTTAGAAATTTAATTCACCAAACTCTCTTAACGAGGCTAGCACACACTAGACTCGCTGAGAGATGACCAACTTTTTTTTAAAAAAAACAAAATATAATATCTAAAACTGACGAATACTATGTAGTTGAGAATTTTTTTTAAATTCATAGCTAAATAAAATTGCTTTGACGTTTACGTATATGAGGGCTGCGTGGGTCCCGGTATTTATTTCTCCGGTACAACCAATTGCTGTGTGGAAATGTGAACTTTGCATGAAATGGAGCGGATTAACTTTCTTTCTGCACACCAAACTTGCACGCAGTGGCTAGCCTGAGCAAAATTGTGTATATCTTGGTGATGGTTATCAATGATCTTAACTTAATTCTTTCATCATGAACTTTAGTTCTGTACACGTCATTGGCAATGATACGTATCATTAAGTTTCATAGCATATTTTTCTTGAATTATTGAAATAAAATAATTGAAAGGTATTTTCAAAATTTTACCAAATTAATAAGATTTTAAGATATTATCAGATTTTACTAGCATATTAATTAAGATGGGAACAGCTTTTCCTTGAGCAAATGTTCTTTTATTTTTATAGAGTTGAGTTAGGATGTTATGTGAACTTAAAGGAGTTGGCTACGGTCCTACGCGTAGCAAAGATGGCCTCAGTGCTACGGCTTAATATTTGAGGTTTCAAAATTCTAACGGTCGATCCGAACCGTTCAACACGATCTCTATATGAATATGTACTTGCAAACCAAATTTTACATTTTAAAAATTTTTCTTACTATTTTTTTAGATAGGTAGAAAAACACTTGATCTGAATAGTACAAAATTTTCAGATCAAGTGATTTTCTACCTATCTAAAAAATAGTAAAAAATTTCTAAAAAAATGTAAAATTTGGTTTGAAGTACATATTCATATGGAGATCATGTTGAACGGTTTGAATCGACCGTTAGAATTTTGAAAACTCAAATATTAAGCTGTAGCACGGAAGCCCTCTATGCTACGCGTAGCATATTAGCAATTTCCGAACTTAAATGTCTCGGTACTCTGTGCTTAATTCATTTTACTTATTCTTTTTTAGAATATTTTTTTTACTATTTTCTACGTAGTAAGAAAACCATTACCGTTGGATGGTAGGTAATTTTTAGATTTTTGAATTTTTTTTTTCATCTAAAATGATCGTAAAAATATTTTAAAAATATAAATTTAGTACTCAATAATATGACAACACTTACATTACTTCTATATTCGTTGGTGCTAGTATACAAATTAATTGTCGTACTTTCAACTATTCTATTAACATATATTGGATATATATATATATTTTTGCATTGCGTATAGTGTATGCATGCAAGTCTTCTCAACATTAATTCCTTTCTTAATTTTTTTTCATGACTGCGAAGGATTTATTTGCAACAAATTTTTAAGTTACACAAATGTTCATTAACGGTGCAAATTCCAAATTTCATTTGTTTTAATTACAGAAAATAATTTGGTTGATATAATTAGTCACATTTTGAATTAAGATTCAATGTCATATTTTTTTAACGCAAACTAACTGTTCACGGAAAAGGTTTTGATTTATCTAGAACGGCTTAACAGGTGCACGTCTGTCATGAAACAAATACAAAAGCTTGTATATGTTTGAAGTTATCTAAAGTATAATTGACATTCGTTCAAAGCTAGATTACCAACTGCTAAAACAGATTCAGTAATTTATATTTTGCAAAAAAAAAAAAAAAACACATTATCCAGCTTTGAATTAAATGAACTTTTTTACTTGTTTTTTTTCTTCTTTTTGAAATAGTACTTACTTCTGCATCTTAATTCGTCATAAAGATAGCGTTCACGTGTCGATGCATTAGTATTAGTAAATCTTTTCATAGCTTGTATGTAATTTATATATTTGGTATTTAAATAAGTGATATATATGGTTGTATGATAAACAGGAACAAGATTCTTTTAATTTAATGCAATTTCTTTCGTGTTTTTCTTGTTTACTTTTGAAATAGTATTTACTTTTGCAACTTAATTCGTCAAAATTAAAAAGTTAATACAGCGTTTACATGTTGATCCATTAATATTAGTAAATCTTTTCATAGCTTTTATGCAATTTATATATTTGCTATTTAAGGAAGTGATATGGTTGTATCATACACAGGAGCAAAGATTCTCGTTACAGAGATTGGTTCTTCTCGATGTAACCGGAGAGAATAAAAACATCTACTGCATGCAGTATATAATACCGTATGGTGGTCGTAGTAGGATCGTGTCATTTGATGGGACCCACCTATCCGTCGATTAGACCGGTCGTAACTGGAATTGCATTAAAAACGGACGGCTCTGATTGATTCCTCATCAAAAGGTGACGAATGGAGGGGGCTATGAAGCGGAGCTATGTATAAATAGACCTCAAGGGTTGTGATTGAGAGATTGGGATTTGAGAAGTGTCCCGATTTCGTTTGAGAAAGAAACAGAGCGAGAGTATAAAATCACAAAAGTGAGATAAGAGCTACTTCGGGAGGAGATCGGAAAGCAAGCTAGTGTTTGAGTACGAACAATTTTCCAGTTTCAGGAGGGGTTAAAAGTTAAAAATCTCACCGAGTATATTACTGAGATCTGTATTCGCCTACCACCGTCTTCACTCAAATACACTAGAGAGAGAGAGAGACAATCGCACGCACGCCTTGAGCTCTCTATCACAACAAAAGAGAAAACAGAGGTAAGAGATGCATTTCTCAATTTATTAGATTTCATGCAAAGTCGTTCTCTCTGAATTGTAGCTTTGACCTTCGATCCATTATTTAGTTTCACATTAGCTTTTGTGCTTTACTTTGAGCACTGCAATTTAGTTATCCCTGACGGATGAAAATTTCAACCTCTGTTTGTTCACTTTTTTCAAGAATCTGCAGCAATTGAGCTGTAAGTATATATTTCTCCAGTCTTCGATTTCTATCTCCCTGGTAACATTCAAATTTGGGGATCTCAGTCTGAAAATTCTGGAGTACTATGCAAAGCGAATTTTCCTATGTCAAATTGAGTCCTTAACACTCTGGTTTTCACTCTTTTAGAACTGTCAGCTATGTTTTCAATTTTGAATTAGGAATTCCTTATCTGAATTCTTCGTAGAAACTCTAATTCGTCTCTGTCATCGTAAAAATCTAATCTCAGAATTTTCCGACTACTAGTTCTTTGTTTTCCATTGATCTCTTTTCTCTCTTTTTTTTTTTTTTGCTTTATTAGAAATAAGATTATTTTGTGAAAACCTTCCCCGATTCGTGCAAACTCTAAACCTTTCATCATTGTTTGATGCATTTGCTAGTTTTTTCATACTGAGAGGGGAACTGTACGTGCTTGTCGTTTGGTACTGTTCTTGCCTCCTGTTAGCATAGCAGAAGCTATATCTCCTATTTTCTAGCTTTTAGAACATTGTTTACGCGTACATACAAGAGTAGCCGCACGAGAGAGAGAAAAATAAGGAACTAGAAAAAAAATAAAATGGGGAGAAAACAACATTTCTCAGTGGGCCCTACAATTACTATTCTATACGGTCTTTGAGTCTTGCAACTCTCTTCGATGCCAGTGCTCATGTTTATTTTCAGAACCTTCTCTCGTCCATCCGTTCATTTTCTTGCTGCTTTTAAATTAGTAAATTAATATAAAATTATATAAGTGTACTATCCTGGGTGCATACGTGTACTGTGTGCATTCAGACCTAGTGTGTTATATCATTATTATGTCTCTTCTTAATTCAAGGCTGTGTCTCTTTTTGTCGAGAGGCCTTTGTTCCAGACTTCCAGTCAATTCATAAGTGACCAAGTCAAAATGCCATTATCGCCTTTAATTCGAATTTTCTTTGCTTAATTTTAGATATACTCAAACGGTGGTTGATTATGTTTATTGGTTTTTTATTATTATTCTGGTTGTCAGTATGTGTAAATGCGAGTGGTCCTTTATTACCCAAGGAGAAAGCATGGGACCCCTATATGTATAACTCATTAACTCTACTTTGATGTCACTTCCTCTGCAATTTTTGTATCAATATCGTAGAATGCAGACGGATTATTAAATTATTGAAGTAAATTTTAAGTTAAATCTGAAAATGACAAGTATTTCTGGAATAATGTTTTCGAAATATTTTATTTAGCTAGCATCAAGTTAAATTCTAGGAATAATTATAACGAATGATTGCAGAGCAGAGCCATTAAAATAAATTTGGAATCGCACAGAGGGTATGAAATATGAATATGAATAGTGGGTTATTGCTGTTAAGGTGCAGTATTGCGAATGTCGGTAGATGAGCCGTTTTTGTCCCTTTCTTCTTTGTTCATTTAGTTCTTTAATTGCTTGTTTCTCTTTCGGGATCTTGGGTTTTGTTTTATCCGAAGTGTAAACAGTTCAATTATGCTCTTTACAGGGGTTTGATCGCTAAAAAGAGAGATGCTGGCGTGCATTGCTTGTTCGAAAGAAACCGGAGAAGGCAGCTCCAGATCCGCTGCTACTCCTGGGGCAGTAAAATCTCTTACATCCCAAGTAAGTTCCTTTGTCTATTATCATTAAGTAGGAACAATGCTTGCTGCATATTTTTCATTAACCAAAAACAGAATGGTCATCATCAGGTCATGTAATAATTGCACAAGCTGAGGATAAAAAAGAAAAGTAAAAATATTAACAAGAGAAGAGAAGACAAGTGATAGTACATTATAAATTCTTTGTCGATTCATTTGTTATGATTCTTGCTTTAATGCTTTTAGTTTTTAATAAATAGATCTAACATGAAATGAATAACTTGACTAATATTACAGTTAATAGTTTGAGAATCAATGTACCTATTTAAAATTCAATATTTTCAGCTTTAATTTTCTATGTACGGCTCAGAAGTAACCACTGATAGGGGGTACTTGGGTAGGGTACTTGACTCTTTTACGTCCGAGTAAAATATTGAGATGAAAATCAAAAGTAAAACGTTGGGTGTTGTATTAAACGAAAAAGAAAAGTTGGTCAAGGGAGGAAGGACGGGATGGGAGGTCCCTTTCCGTCATCCCAATCGAGGCAACAAGAGATAGAGAGAGAAAGAACAGGGAGAATCAGAAAAACTCAAAAAGGACACAATAAAAAAAATAGAGAGAAGGACAGAGAGAGATAAGGGGTTTAAAGCCCACTTTCGTTCCCATTTATGCTCTTTTGCCTTAAAGAAGCACAAAAGAGGCGCCACGATGGTTCTGTTTTGCTTGTTTTAGTAGAGCCTGAAACCTGGAATGCTACCCCATTTAGCACGGAAAGAATAAAGCGGGCCGTGGGCCGGGTTTATTTATATCGGCATCTCTTTTTATTTTTCTATTATCTTAGTGGTCCCAGATCTACGAGAGAGCCCAAAGGTTTGCTTTAGTCTGGTCTGGCATCTATCTATTCGTAGGATATAGGCTGGGCCGGGCCTAGTGTTTTCTTTTTTTCTCTCTTTATTTTCTGGAGAATAAGGTCGCTTGAGAAGCAAAGTACCTGTTCTGTTCACCACAGGCACGCCTGTCAGTTGCCTGTATATGTTCCTTTCTTTCCATTTCCTCTCCATTTGTAGGGAACCTGTAGTTATCCATTGTAAATTCTTGATTAAGCTACTATTAATGTATGCATTATTGTAATATCGTACAAAACTACAAATCAATCTATTTTTTATGTAAATAATAAAATTACTCCCAATTTTAATAGGATCTAATAATATCAAACGTAAGTTGGAATTAGATAAAGAAAGAGGGTCTGAATTTTAGATTATGCAAGTCGTTCTATGGCTGGATTCTTTGAGATATAGCAAGGGGGGGGGTCTAAATTTTAGGGTAGACTGGAGAGGAATCTAAGAAGTTGTGAAGGGGGGCCAGTTGAAACGGGCTCAACACGTGCATCAAAAATCGTGCCGGGGAGGCAAAATCTTCTAAGAAAGCGTGCATATATGTACTATCTGATAGTCTGTTTCGTGCTAGCATTGGGCCGCAGGTAGGCCCATCTTCTATGTTCCAGGTGGGCCCCGTGTCAGGTGGTAGACCGTAGCCTGGCCCGAACCAGATGCCTTGTGGCTTTGTCCTTCCTCTTTATCCATTAATTGTCCGAAGTAGACATAAGTTGCATTTGTCAGGTATTGCTTCAATGTCTTGTTGCTCTCTGTTTGTTACGTTCTTCCATTATTCATGGACCGCAATCTTTAAAAGTATAACAAGAAATTAAGTTAAATAGAAAGGGAACAGATTCAGTGTAGTGAGTAGAACTAGGGTGCTCCTAAGCTCACCAAGCCCTTCGTGAGCGCGACTCTAAAACCTATCAAATTGACTTCAAACGATATTTTCAAACCGTTAGATGTTCAATCTATATTAAAATGTATTTGGAGACCAAATTTTACATTTTTTGGAATTTTTTTACTATTTATTAAGATGGTTTGAAAATCGCTGTTTTTATTAAAATTCTGCACCATTGGAAAACAGCAATTTTCAAACCATCTTAATAAATAGTAAAAAAATTCCAAAAAATATAAAATTTGGTCTCCAAGCACATTTTAATATAGATTGAACATCTAACGGTTTGAAAATATCATTTGAAGTCAATTTGATAGGTTTTAGAGTCGCGCTCACGAAGGGCTTGGTGAGCTTAGGAGCACCCTAGTTCTACTCTCAGTGTAGTTCTCATTTCTTGTTTGTTCCCCCCTTCAATAAAATTAGTTGTGGTTTCAGGATAGCAGAGTTTTCATTTTGGAAATTCAAATCTCGTTTATTATTAGACAAAACAACTTGATAATAAATGGTAAAGTCACTTTAACCTCTAATTATTCCTTGATTTGATGAACAGATGAAACCGTTGATTATAAAGTAAACTACTACATTTTCTATATATGAATACATCGTTAATTATCTATCTTTAGTAATACTCATTTGGTTAATGTGGATAGTGGAAAAGAGAAATCATAGTGCTTTACCGTACGGAATCAACTATTTGTTCAAACATAAAACAGAAGAGGTAGACCGAAAGAAAGTGTGGTCAAAGCAAGCGTTGGGATGGTGTCATGTCAAGAGTCTTGTTGGCACATAGAATGCTGAAGTTGTTAGAATTATGGTTATATATACACGTCACACCTTGTTGAACACCGCAAATGGGGATGGTGTTTATTGATCGGTTACATTATTTTTTAAATTGCATACATAAAAAACCTAAATAAACTAAATAGTCCTATCAATTAAATTAAAAATCGAATCAATATAATAATTTTAAATCATAAATTGTGATTTGTTACAAATTTGCTAATTTACGTATTAATATGTGCAATATTGTAATACAAATTTGCTACTAGTAATACACCTATTAATATGTGTAATATTGTAATACAAATTATGATGTGTTACAAATTTGCTTAATTGATTTTTAACTATCAAAATCGAAGTTAACATCGAAAACATAACTGAACTATCATAATCTAACTGAATCTAGCAAAATAAAATAAACCAAATCATTTGAACATCCCGAGGTGTGCTATCGGTGAGTTGCTACACATTATGGCGAGATGCACACGCCACATATAACATTTGCTACTATTGTACGCTGTAGAGGCCATATTCATTGGGATTCGAACAAGGGGACAGGTACTAACTAAAGCCACCTACAGAATCAAATGTCTTTGCTTTATCTCTCTTGCACGTGAATCTTTGCACATAAAGCTAAGTTCTAACCCTAGTAAACTTTAGTTGCTATAATTTTTTTATGAGGGATGCTTCCGTGCATACAAGGACCTATTTGTAAAATGAGCATATTTTCATTTTCAAAGTTCAAACAGTCAATCCGACCGTTCAACATTATCTCCATATTAAAATGTACTTGGAGGTCAAATTTTACAAATAGGTCCTTGTATGCACAGAAGCATTTGCCTTTTTTTATTTATTAACTAAAGGCAATAACACAATGTCTATACGATTTTTCAGAAATCTTTGAAGACAGCGAATATTAGAACCAACCATCAATGTTATATATAACGTACCAATTTTGTTATTTCTACCTTCGGATGTGTTTTTCAATTTGTTCATTAATTTATTAACTCATTTCTTTCTAATCACTTGCTTCCTAACAGCTTCTCGATGTAAAACTAATTAACATTTCATTAAAACGCAGCTAAAGGACATGGTACTAAAATTCTCTGGATCCAGTCGACAATACAAAGGTAGCATTGGTTCCACCTCTTTTAGAACCAAGCCAACATACCACCACCGTCGTACCGGCTCATACTCTGGTGCAGACGACGGTTCCTTGTCAGATTCCGGGATTGGGTCCTATCCAGGCAGCAGCTACACATACATGCACGGTTCAAGCTCGGGCACAACACCTGCGTGGGACTTCAGCCACTTCAACAGTGATCCCAGGTTTACTAAGAGTGGCTTGGTCCCACGTGAAGAGAACGAGGCTGTGGTTGTGGAGGACAATGGAGAGCCGAAGGAATGGACGGCCCAGATAGAGCCTGGTGTTCAGATTACATTTGTTTCTCTTCCTGGGGGAGCAGGCAATGACCTGAAGCGCATCCGTTTCAGGTTATAGTTGTTATACATTTTATATTGATTGTAGGGTAATTAAAGTTCTCATTGCTCTTTTGTCATTTTCTAATTATTTATACAAGTCTATATAGTTTTATGCTTATTACAAGTGATAATTATTGTAAGTGATACCGGTGACATATCGCTTTTATACTAACATGAAAGTGCCCTGTTACCACTGCATTGTTGTTGTTATGCATCCGAATTCTGCATTGTCGTGTCCACAGTCCACATGTAAATATGTAATTATTGTCGTAGGGTGCATGCATAATCAGTGTTAACAACTGCCATGTAACCATCATATTAACAAGCACAGTCATCTTATCTCTATTTCTAAGAGAGTATACTGTAAAATGATATTGTGGTTCAGCCGGGAGATGTTTAACAAATGGCAAGCACAGAGGTGGTGGGGGGAAAACTATGACCGAATAGTGGAGCTATACAATGTCCAGCGCTTCAGCCGGCAGGGTCTTCCTACACCTCCTCGTTCTGATGATGGCCAGGTTTGATTCATCAGACTCTGCATGTCCTTTGCTGCTTTTGTTCTTTTAACACACACATGCTCTTCTTATAGCGATGCATAGTTGCATATAGCTCTGTACTTTGTAATTGCTTCATCTTGCTTCTAGCATGTCATACTTCAAGCCAAGTTTTCTGTTGCGTATGCATCTTGTAGCAAACTCCTAAGTGGGCTGTTGGCTCTTTATGCCTTTATATATATAGATGCTGTTTTTATTGCAGGGCTTACAATTTATTATATTTTTAGATGATATCACACGTCTGCACAGCACACTATGTACCACTAAAAAGACCATGATTTTTTATTTTAGTTGGTTTCCCTTGATGGGCACATGCATAGATGCATGCCTTGGAAGGAGTTGTTTCTTTTTTACCCGTTTTCTTCGTTGCTATATCATGTTGCAAACAATAATTTTTTTTGTTAAAAGGAAGATATAATGGTACTTGTGTCATCATATTCATGGTTGCAACGTGTTTCCTTGGGTATATCTAAACCTTCTGACATTTGGCTCCAGCTGTGCACAACCCTTGTTTTTATACTTTGTTTCCTTGTTTATCATTTGTATTTTTCATGTTTCTCGTATCATATGTACTAACCATGCACATATAGACAACCACATGTTCAGTTGCTTTATTCCATGCATTCTCTTATTCTTTGTCTCTCTCTGGGATATAAACATGTAAGGCTTAACATAACATCACAATCTGAGCACAGTTAGCTAACTGGGGAGCAGCCTGACCCATACTTACTGTATGTCTTTTCCCTTTTATTCAGTCAAGTCCTCGTAAGGTGCAACTCCCAGGCATGAATCATAGTGGTAAATACCAAATAAATTCTAGATCATTTGAAAACAAATTAAACATTCAACCTGCACTTGTATTTTTCTTTGTCTGAACCTACAATTTGCACATGGCTTTTTCGAAAGTTCCCCGGCAACACTTCCTCTAGTTGCAACACAAATTAGTACAATTCTTCATTCATTCAAGTAATGTAAAAATTAAATGGAATTCCAAATGTTAATTTTCATGTATATGACAGAGTAGTTAAGTCATTCTATCATGACTTACAAAAAAGTTTCAAGCTTGGTTACATTATATAATATGGGTATGTACATTCAAAAGATGAAAAGACTTCCATTCTTGAACTTTGTATAAGAAATCAAAGAAAAGGCTATTAATTTTAGTCTTCTTCAAGTTTTTCACTGGATAACACCTGGGATTCCCTCTTGGAAAATACACTTGAGGGCAAATTCTAAATCACACCAATCACCTGTAAACAAATTCTTTCAGATACAAAGTATTGCAGAATCCTGGCTAATAGCTCCCTTTGTAACATGCTGTATTTCATTATTGTCTTTTTTTCCCTACAGAGAGAATCGTTTTATTCGCGAGTGGGCTCCACAAGAGAGAGCCCAGCAATCACTCCTCCACTGGGCAAGGAGCTGGGCTCACGTGCTGGGAGCACATATCGACCTTCTTCGACCGCATCTTGCAGTGGAAAGGGAATGTACTATGCTCCATCTGGATCAGTTCCTGATCCAACAGACCACATCTTTGGCCATCACTTTAACCTGAACTCTGCTTCTGCCACTGGTGCTCTGGCAATGGATGCTGCCTCAAGAGCCACAACCTCATCAAGAGACGAAGCATCTGTTTCTGTGAGCAATGCAAGTGATTTGGATGTAACAGAGTGGATTGAGGAGGATCAACCAGGGGTTTATGTCACTATCAGGGAGCTTGGTGATGGTACTCGTGAGCTTCGCCGGATCCGATTCAGGTAACAATAAATCTTGTTTTTTTTTTTATAAAATCTTGTGTTTTTTTAATTGCAAAATGTAGACTTTTTTGTTGTCATTTTAATAACCCAATTTTTAAATTCAAGTACTATATAAAAAAGGAGTATTTGCTTTGTTTGTTTTCAAATGGACCAAGTGACTCGATTGATAGCATGTTGATGTAAAATTGAAAATCACACTAAATTTGTTTGTCTACACGATGACTACTCATTTCATTCTTCTACTTTTTTGGATCAATGCAGCCGGGAGAAATTTGGCGAGGAGCGGGCTAAGCTATGGTGGGAGGAAAATAGAGAGAGAATACAAGCACAGTATCTCTAACCTGCTTTTGACTGCTTAAATAACAGAAATAGGAGCATAGAATAGAGAAAAAAGAAAAGAGGAAATGGAATATGGGATTTAGATTGATGCTGTTTGCTTGTGTGGATTAGTACCAGAGTTTGTTCTGGTTTGTCCCCTGTTTTTTCTTTGTGTTTATTAACATGTTTTGTTGTATTAATTTATGTTCCAACATGCTTAGTCGTGTTTTACAACTTCGCAGTACAACGAATTTTGCTGAGGTTATTTGCTGATGTTACTTCTCATTGAATTAGTTTACGTCAACTAGAAAATCAGCAATCCCACAAATATCGAACAGTTGGTTTTGACTGCTAGGCTAACTGAATAGGTAACACTATCTTCGCCAACAATTTCCGAGAACCGTGCCCTCAAACCCTTGTCTATATAAAGATGAAAAGTCTACTCCTAAATGAATATAAAGTCAGCAATTAATACATCCAGCAAGACTGTCAAAGACAACAAAACAAATTAAAAGTTTAAAACCATGTTTTCCACTGCACTAAAACCTATTATGCACTGCGATTTAATTGTCAATCATTATAACGTCAGCAGAAAATATAAATGTCGACAACAGGGTTTTCCTATCATTTAATTTAAGTATAAGACTGGGTAGCAATCAGGAATAGAACCTTTAGGTTTGCTTAAACCAAAAGTAAAAAGATAATAAAATCATCAGACGAAGCTATATATGAACCATCAGATCGACAAACAAACAGCACAAATTAGATTTTTTTTTATTTCAAAAACCTAGTATTGCAAACCTTCCAAGTACCCAACAATTCAAAGATAGATAGAATCAATTAGTGAAACGTCTACAAAGATTTAGAACACACAACTCAAAATACATAAAACAAATATAATACATGTAACGTGACAGCAGGTCTTTTTAACTCAACCAGTACCAATCAACCAATGACCTTTCTAGTGTACCTTCTAGCAGAAGGGATGTCACTGGATTGACCATGCCAACCCCCAGCCTTCATCAATGAAGGGGATGGTGGGATTGGTTTGGTACCTACCGACCCAAGAGACACCTTCGACATCTTGTGTGTTACGCTTGACACCACCTTACCAGATGGTATATCAGGTACATTTCCCTTTCCAGTAGCATCACTTCCATTCTTAGACCTTCCTGTATTTCCTGTACAATATTATCATTTCATATTAGTCAACTTTATCATAACAAATGAACCCAAAGTTGAAGTTTTAGTTTCATGAGCCATTGGAAAATTGCAAAACATAAAGCTGTGGGACAATCAGAACCACAACTAATCATGGATAGTATCAAGATTGCACCATCTCAATATCTTCAAACCATTCTAATTAAAAAAGGGTCCGAATCTGCTGTTATTCTCAGCAGATAGCAGGACCCTGCAATCCTGTTTATCTCTCTCTCTCTCTCTTCAAAGATGAGGAGAGAGGGAGGAGATTGAGAGAAAGAGGAGAGAGATAGAGAGGAAGAGGATTGCACCAGATTTGAACTCACTAAAAAAATACTAATAAAAAATTTCTCTCCAAGATGTACACGAGAAGTACTTCAAAAAGGAATTTGGGCATCTGTTGAAGAAATGGAGAAGCAAGATAGACACTACTACTAGTGTTCCTGTATAGGAGCATAGCAGCATTTGCTAATTTATGAGGGTCTGCCTGATATGTTTCAAGGATTACTTCAAGATTTAACATTTTGCAAACAAAAACATGAAATGATATAAACCTAAGTGGACTGAGTATGGCATGCTTGATATCAGATACCAGGTCTTTTTGGTGGTAATGGAAAAAAAAATATTGCCTGAGCTCTTTCTGGCTGGAGATCTGTAGTTAGGCTGTTTACTGCTGTTCTCGGTAGCTCCTAAGCTCTTTCTTGAATCCTACAATATTTAAGAAACAAAATGTTAACAAAATAACTGAGCTTGAGAGAGAGAGAGAGAGAGTGAGTACCTGACGATCTAACTGCAGTTTTCTTTGTACAGCTGTGAAAAGTAAAAAAAGTTGATTACACATCATTTGTAAGCAACTATTAACAAAAAAATGGTATCAAAGAATTATAATCCCACAGAATTTCTGCAAGTCTTTGCAAGCATCTACTCAATACCAGAATATGGTAAAAGTAAAGCAGTTTTTTGATGATTTGATTGGTTTTCTGTTGTTCCTTTCAGGATCCTACCCTTCGATTGAGTAATCAGTATAAGAACTTCCATATAAAAATCTGAGCACAATAAATGCCTAAAATATCATACTATCCAATAATCAGAACCATCCACACTGGAAGAGTACCTGTTCTAGAAGAAGAAATGACGGGTTTGACTGTTAAAACATTGCTCCCAGGTTTGGAGGCCGATAAGGCACCCCCAGTTGAGTACCTCCTACCTTCAAAACCTTTCACTCCTATACATAAAAAATAATGATTAGAAGTAAACAGATTAAATCAGTAAGATATTTTCATATATTAAGACACTAATTCTGACAGTAATTACGTTCTTGTAAGGATGCCAAAACTACACCCATTCTTTTACTTTGCACAACTGAGGGAGAAGAATGGACAGGTACTTACAGAAAAAAACAGAATAGTACAGTAAATGTTCCCATGTTTTTGTATGGTGTATATAAAATGCTATGCAGAGGAATTTATAGGATTTGTAGGGTGAACAAATGAAACTTTACAAAGAGAAATAAAAACCTGAAGGCGGTGTCTTGGGAACTCCAACAGATTTCGACCGAAGAGTGGGTGGGACATACAAGCATGGCTGTGTAAAGACAAATTAAAATTCATAAAAATCTACTTTATAAAGGAGGAACTTGAGCTACACTAGCATATCTGGTTCAAAACAAGTATCAGATGCAACAATTATTTCAGTGTCCAAACATGTTCATTACTGTGTTCAATTGGCGTCGTGAAAATATAACATTCCAGCACAACAAAGAATGAGACCAAAAAAAAAAATCAAGATTCCAGTTGGCAATGATTCGGTGATGCATCTGAGTACCAATAGATACACATGCAAATAAATAGTTATTACTTTATATGTTAGTAGATAAGCATGGATTAGAAATTTTACCAGGAAGAAACGATGTTGGAGGACCTCTGAGGCTTTTGGCCTCTTGGAAGGGTCCCACAAGCACAATAACTGAAACAATAAACACTTAGGTTTAGAAAAAGTAACTTAGCAAAAGTAATGATCTCACATGAATAAAACAGATACATCATTTATAGAAAATTGCTATCCCAGTACATAACATCAAAATTGTGTCCTAATGTAAAGCAAGAAAAGCTATCTCATATTTCATGTATAACTTGTCAAACATCATACATACCATCTCTTATTTCTGTAGAAAAATAGGAAGGAATGAGGGATTATGTGTTCATATTTTAAAGTAAATCAGAGAGGGCATGGAGGATATTTTGTTTTGTTTGACAGGTTACAGATAGTATTTTGAATTTCCATAGGTGCACATCAATCCCAAAAGAGAAACATCTAGCGTAGCTTACTGAGATAAGATCAATGGCATCTTTGCTGGCTGATGGAATCAACTCCGAGAGACTACTACACCCCATCTAGAAACAACAAAAAAGAGAACTTCAGTATGAATTTTCATAGATCAAGCTTCAGACCTCTCAAAATAATAGCCTATGTAAGTTCCAAATTTCAGAAAACACAACAAATACCAGACTTTATTATATGCAATCAGTATCACACACATTTACATAGTCCTATGATTTTGTAACAGAGATTGAAAATACTGCATACAGATATAAGATTTAATATGACCTAAAATAAAAAAAAAATGTTCTATAATGTGCACCTGTGGCATGTCAGATAGGATAAAAGATCATTACTAAAAGAAGAACAAAGAATTTAGATCACATAGTTTAAGTTGAATTGAGAAACAACAACCTCAGGGAATTGGTACTTCATGGCGTCAGCGAGCTGCAAGCCTTGGGCCCATGAATCCTGGCATGGGCTGCCAATCACACTGCAAATCTTGTGTATTTCATCCACTTCACTGCAGTCAACACATCAATAACATCACCAACAGACTAAAAGCTAAAGCAAACACCACCCCATAATTAAAACACAGTGCATCCCATAAAATGTACAAGTCAATAGGAAAGAAGTGACGATACATGAATTAAAGGGAACTACCTCGACCCAGGGAAAAGGGGGCGCAGTGTGAACAGTTCGGCCATGATAGCACCCATTGCCCACATATCTACAGGGAAATAGAAAGATGAATAAAAAAATGAGATCGAACAATAAATGTACATGCTTTCTTACCATATTAAGGTTTGAACAAACTCACCAACTGCTGAGTCATAAACAGAAGACTGTAGCAGCACTTCTGGTGCTCTATACCTGTATAGGAAAAAATAATAGTAAGGAAATTTAACAAAATGGGAAGAAGTTCCTTTTCCTTTCTGTGTGTGTGTGATTGGGAGGTGCGGGGTGGGGGTGGTGGGAGGGGGGGGGGGTTTCGTACCAGCGAGTGGAAACATATTCTGTAAAAGGAGGAAGAGAAGAAACTTCACGAGCTAGACCAAAGTCTGCAATCTTTATAGTGGCCTTGCTAACCAATAAATTCTCTGAAACCCAGAAATAAATAGAACATTACTAGATAATACATAAAGAAAATTTAAAATATATTATACCAGAAGCTTATACTTGCATTATACACCTGAAGATTATCCTAAAGAAAACTAATATCATAGACTTTCAGGTTTGTGAAAAATGACATTTTTCTAGTGATAGAATTGAGTTATTGCGAAATACTCGTGGCAATGTAAATTACATAATAATATTGTATTCAATTGATGAGTTGTTGTGTTCAAGTATAAAAGATGTGCGACATAAGGGAAGAGCTGGAATTATACCAGGTTTGAGGTCACGATGAAAAAACCCTCGTTGGTGCATATAAGCAAGACCCTGAAAAATCTGATAGCACCAGTTCCTTACTTCAGCCTCTGAAAATCCTTTCCCTCTGTCTTTCATTAGTTGGTACAAGTTATAGTCCTGAAATATTACATTTCAAGTATAATTAAATTCCTCAAATGTATATAATTAGAAAAAAGAATTCTAGTAAAAAAATCATCTTCTAATGCAATTTCAACAACTTTTTATATGTTAGTTTGGGGTAATGAACAAGTTGGAACTTTAAATAGGCTAACCAGTAAGTAATTTTGTGCAGCCAAAGAAAGAGTGAGAAACTGAAAGACATTAAAAGAAGTCAAAGACACTGGAAATTCAATACTTAATCCTTACCATGTATTCCATCACAAAGTACAATATGTCGTGTTCTCTTATGACCTCCTTCAGCTTGACAATGTTAGGATGATTCATCCTGCGTAAAGACTTCACAGACAACAAGCAAAATAAAAACATTAGCAAAAAAATTAGTAAAATATCTCATAAAGAACTAGATAATTCCCAATGTAAAAGGCACCTTAACTTCACGAAGGTTCATGCACTCCTCCCAAGAATAATATTTTTTCTTCATTTTTTTAACCGCGACCTAAAATTTTTTAACAAGCAATACAGTCAGAACTTTTCAGTTAGAAAATCTAAAACTGAAAGTTCATAATTAGATATATCAAAAAGGTTCTAGAAACATACAACTTCACCACTTTGCTTATTAATTGCACGCCAAACACTTCCAAAAGTTCCATCACCAACCTCCTTAATTACCTTATATCTGTTAAAACCAACAGCGGATATGTCAGACAAATTTTCTGGTTTCATTTGGATGCTCCTTTGGAACGTACAAACAGACACAGATTCTGTCTAGAACAATTTTTTTAACAACTTCAGTCCTTTTATTGAGAAATTGAACATGATATATTCTTTTGTAGTGGCGCATTATAGGAAGGTAAATGCAGAGCCAAAACTCTAGCTCATGCTTTTGTTAGTGTGTCTGTGCACCTTCATTTCATATCCAGGAACCCAACAAAAACTAGCCCCTTGACACTAAATACATAACAAAAAATCAATTAGGCATAAAAAAAGTTCAGAAAGGAATCAACATACCTATCCATGTCGTTCAGATGAACAGGTACTACACCTTTCTCTTATAGGTAGAATGGCCTTGAGAATCAAAAGAGATGTGATTGACAGGGAGGGGTTTCTAAGCTTAAAAAATCAGAATACCAAGTATGACTTCCAAAACAGGCACCACTTCACAATTCACCGTATGAAACAGACTGCCGATACTAGATTTGACTCAGCAAGCAGTTCAAACCAACTAAATTTGACAGTCCGATGAACTCACCAAGATAGTAGGTTCTAAAACTCAAACTTATCATACATGTATATCAACCAAACAATTCTTGCACTATTTTGGCAACTTTCAACTAGAATTTTAGATGAACAGAACTTTGAGAAAGTTCTCAAGCATGCATGTGACGTTCCTTGTTCGTCGATGGAGAAATCAGCGACTAACTATGGAGAACAAAGAAGAACAAATTTAATCCTGAAAATTACAAAATAAAAACATCTTAAATTTAAAAATCTGTTATAAGGTTTTCAACACCAGGGATTATTCAAAGTAAGAATGGTTCAGTAGTTGATACAATAGAGGTTTGGCAACACATGTATTTCCATTTTAAGCCGTCAATTCACCCATAGATCCCACAAAACACAAAATAAGAAAACAGTGAAATATGCCAATATTAACTAATATCCTTTTGTAAAGTGACCATTTTTTCCATGGCTGAATTTTCTTATATTCTCATTTCCATAGAGGAAGTCTAGTAAATGAAACATCTTTTCTGTGGTAGCAACCACTATGGTGCCGGTACCAAGCCTGTCCTGAAAGAACTGCCCAAGCTATCATTCTATTAAACATACCCTCACCTACATAGAGATGCTATATTGTATTACACAAAATGTTAACATAATAGTACTACTTCATAATTAACTATTAGTTCATTAAACATACCCCACAGATTATATCATCAATGAGCTCTACAAAATCTACTGACAGAGTTGATGTTGCCAATACACTGCATAGGAAAAGGAATATCAACTTAAAGCATACAGAAAAATCTGTAATTCATATGCTGTGCATAAAAAGTACACCAAATGTCTTCCCATTATCTATTGATCATAGATAATGCCCACACTAATCCCACCATCCTCACTTTCTCTGTATACAAAATTGCGAGGCTGTACATTTTGGACTTTCCGAAGAAACAATGAAGAGATGGGAGGGACACATGATTACTGTCCTTTAGTATAATTATTCTGAGGTTCTTAGCATCAATTATCAATATGTTAACAGCAAAAAGCTAATAAAAAAATTGAGATAGGTGTCTTTACTTGCATGAAATGGAGTAATAATCCCAACACCAAGTAGAGAAAGACAAGAAAGAAGCATTCCCTTGGTGAACATGAAAGAGAAGGCTAAGTATAGTTGACAAGAGATACAGGATGGGTATCTCCAAGAGCTAGGAAGCGCCTACTAGGGGCTTTACGTGAAAACAAGTACAGGCATGTGAAACGGCTTTCCCAACATAGCACTCTTTCCATAGCTCGAGAAATGATTTGTAGCTCCCAATTTCACACTTGTGCAAAGCCTACACAATGTAAGGATCAATTTAGTCAAACTTGCTTTATAATAATGTAGTGCACAGAAAAGATTGCACATGCAATTGCAAAAGGTTTAACCAACTTTTCTTTCTGAGAATCAACAATAATCTGCCAGGGTTTGGAGAAGGTCCATAATTTGCCTCTCTAATCCCCCCCCCCTCTCACTCTGAAATGCTTAAATCCAATACGGATGCATGATTATTTGCGCTAATCAATATTTCTTCAGCATTTTGTTGTTTTGCAAAGGTACATTGACAGTAATAGAACAGATAAAAAAAAATTGGATCCTTTATCAAATTGAAATGTAATATTTTTTTTTTCTAAACCACTAATTAGTAAAACTGATTCACCAATCAACCTTAATAAGGCACACAGTCGATTGCATTTGCAAATCAATTCATTAAA
This sequence comes from Carex myosuroides, assembly GCA_028015225.1. NCBI lineage: Eukaryota > Viridiplantae > Streptophyta > Magnoliopsida > Poales > Cyperaceae > Carex > Carex myosuroides. The sequence goes on along the minus strand of CM051489.1, from coordinate 1,737,638 downwards.
ATTAAACATACAAAATCCCAATTTAAAGTGCATAGAAACTGTGGATCCAAACAAAATATCAAACAAACAGCATTCACTAATATATAAAACTTACATGAGATCCTTGAGGTTTCAATCTGCCACACTTAAAATAGAAAACCTGTTAAACAAAAGGAGAACAACTAGCTAGCCCTTGGAAAAACAGATCCAATAACCAAAATTGAAACCCTAGCTACACCCTTGATCAGATCTGGCGACATCCAATCTTAATTCTAAGAGATCTAAACTATAACCATAAATCTCGAACCACCGAGCTAAAATCACAAGAAAGAAATCCCTGGAGGTTTTAATAGAAAGAAGAAAAGAATCAGATACCTCACAGGCCTTCACGCATAACAATCTTCTCTATTCCTCTCTCCCTCTCTTTATCCTTCTCGCTCTCTGTTACGCCTCCCACGCCTTAGGTAAAGGCGTCTAGTCTCTCTGCTGTGACCCGCCTACAACAACCATACAATTTCTTTTTGCTATGGCATGAAATATTTTCTCGCATGCACATTGATATACGCGAGATCAATATATCTGGTCCGCTCCTTCCAAGCAAATGGTCAGCGTTGGTTTGTCCGAAGAGAAGGATTCTATTTTCTCGTAGGGGCATGGAGGGAAATAAGGCGTTCACTGAAGTGGAAAGTCGTGTTTTCGTTCTGCCGTAGGTTTTGCTTGAAGAATTCCCGAATAAGAACCATTTATACCAAGCCACGTGTTCTTAGTATGGGTTTCGTAGTTTTTGCATGTGCGGAGGAAGTAGGACGTCTGGCGTTGGCGGTGATATTTTTGCAAAGGAACTTTTTATGCCGACATTTTTATTAATATCCAAAGTTAATTACAAATTAATAAATATACTCATAACCCGTTGGATTTTTTGAAAAAATGCTCATACAAATTAATATCCAAAGTTTATTAATATGCTCATACCGGTCAGATTCTAACCGGTTTTTTTTTTTTTTAGAGACACTATGAAAAGCAAGATAATAAAATCTAACAATGAAAATTCAAATTTTTTGTTTAAATTATTTGTTAGATTGCTTCTTTTGATGTATAATTAGCATATTTATACTAAAATACTCTAAATTACTTGAAATTATGTTGAATTACACTACATTACATTAAATTACGCTAAAATACGGTAAATTACATATGAATATGGATGATATCTTTACTGAGAAGGCGAAAAACGACGACGAAACTTCAAACGGCCATAAAACAGCGCTCGAGTGTCTGATTTCAGCAAATAATCACTTTTCGGAAAGCTTGCGAAAATACGCATGTGTCAGTGCTAACGATGCCGGTTTTCAAAATTCATAATTGCCAAAAAACTAAGAAAATAGCCTCAAAACTTGAGTTGAAGTTTCCGATTAAGATTTTCATTTCTATTATTCAATCTAAGTAGCTCAGTAAATTAGTTATATAATGAACTTGTAGAATATCAATTTTTACTTTTTTTTATGAATTATGAAAGATGGCACAAAATCGGCCTAATTTAGCGTAATTTTGCGTAGTTTGGCGTAATTTACCGTATTTCATTATAATTAGCGAATTTAGCGTAATTTATCGTATTTTAGCGTAATTTAACATAATTTAGCGTAATTTAATGTAATGTAGTGTAATCCAACATAATATCAAGTAATTTAACGTATTTTATATAAATATGCTAATTATACATCAAAAGAAGTAATCTTACAAATAATTTAAACAAAAAATTCGAATTTTCAGTGTTAGATTTCATTATCTTGCTCTTCATAGTGTCTCTAAAAAAAAAGGAAGAAATCGGTCAGATTCTGGACAGTTTCTGGAGAGGAGGAAACCGGCCAGATTCTGGCCTGTAAGGGCATTTTTTGAAAAATCCAGCGGTTCTGGGTATATTTATTAATTTGTAATTAACTTTGGATATTAATAAAAATGTCTGCTTTTTATGGTAAAGTGATCAAAATCCAAATTCAGGTTTTTTTAAATTTTTTTTTTTTAAATCATGCGCCCAGTTCACAATATCTTGCAAAATAATCTATAGTTTGGTCTTGGAGCTTACTTAGGGCCCGTTCAGCAGCCTGCTAAGGAATAGAAATGGGAATAGGAATAAAAAATTTTGAACTACTTTTTACTGTTCACCGTGGTGGGAAAAAAAAATTCACTCAAGAGTTAATTTTATTTTCCCACGGCAACAGTGCCGTTGCCGAACAGGCCCTTAATGTATTAGGAATTGGGTTGCAAACGGATCGGATACGGATCAAATATTGGTAAAATCATATTTGTATCTGTTTTTATTTTTCGGATATAGATACGAATTGGATATTAGACAGATACATACGAATACGGATCGGATATCAGATATCCGTAGATATATCATAAATATTTTTATAATATATATTAAACTACATGGAACATATCTACTATTCGAATACAAATAATTAATATTTAAAGTCATATCTGTATCTGTATCCGCACGGATATTCAGACATCGGATATCCATATCTAATTTTCGGATACGGATCCAGATACGGTGGGATATTATCCGATCCGTTTGCACCCCCTAATTAAGATATCTTCGATTGTCACGTGTACGGAATGCATTTTTTCATTTATAGAAACTCTTAATTTAATTTACAAATATATATATGAAGAGGGTTGGAATATCTTTATTTTTTGTGTCTCTATTATACTTCTATTTTTAAAAACTTTAATAACTCAAAATTTAAACTTAAAAGTTAAAATAAACTATTAGATATGATCTACATTATTTTATCTATGCACGTGTAAAAAATTGTGACATTTCAACTTTATTTTGATTGTCATCAAGTGCTTGTAAAAACGTACATTAATAATTTCTAAACGTTGATTTTTCAACTGATTGATTCGGATAAAAACATAATCGAAATGTGATATTTTTTTATGAGCACACAAAGAAAATAACATAAATCACATCTAACGGTTTTATTTTAACGTTTATGATTTAAATTTTAAGTTATTAACATTTTTAAAAATAGAGGCATGATGGAGGCATAAAAAATAAAGGCATTTGAACCCTCTCATTCATGAATATATACTAAATAGTTATATAAATGTACTAAAAAGTGAATATTCAATATTATCAGTGGAATGTCGTGCGACTGATGATTTTTTTTTTAAATAGAATTACTTTAAATTATTTCAACGGAACAAACCTTTGATAGGAATTTTGAAAACTAGCCTCCACCGATCCCTATAATCGGTGGAGAAAAAAAAACCCAATCTACACCGGTCCTAGGGACCGGTGGAGCTTGTTTTGCATCAGCCGATACCCTCGCCACAGAAAATCCCTCATCTATACCTCCACCGATCCCTAGGACCGGTGGAGCCTTGATGTTTTTAACTTGAACCCAAAACCCTTACAATGCTGTTTTTAACTCTTACATAGCAACTTCAAATTCTTAGGGTAGACTCTTTAAGTACTGTCTTTTTTGTAATTTGTTTTTTCCGAGAAAGATGCCCCAAGTACCAGGATATTGCAACTCAGTGTAATGAATTCTATTATGTTTTAATCAATGCCTACGGGTTTCTCATCAAAAAAAAAAAAAAAACTAAACCTACACCGATCCACAGGACCGGTGGAGGCATTTTTGAAGCTCCACCGATCCTGCGGATCGGTGCAGGTGTATTTGGTATGGTCTTCGGTGCAGGTGTATTTGGTATGGTCTTCCGTATAGTATAGTGTGGCTGGTGCAAAACGGGCTCCACCGATCCCTAGGATCGGTGTGGGTTGTGTTTTTTTTCTACACCAGTCCGTAGGATCAGTGGAGGCTAGTTTTCTAACTTCCGCCCCACCAGGGCTTGTTCCGTTGAAATAATTTAAAGAAATACTATTTAAAAAAAATCGCGAATGAGATTGATATTAATGGAAAACTGTATCTTTTTTTAACTTGTTAACAATACAAAGTTTCTAATTAATAGTTATTAATAGTTTATTGATCAATTCTAATAATCTAAAGTCTAATAATTAATATATAATAAAATTTGGAAAAAATAAAATAAAATTTCTAAGTATAATAAATTAAATTTTTCTTCTCAGTTAGCCATGTAAATTATATTAATAGTATTAAAATAATAGTAACACATCATTATGATTTTCAATAGCTAAAGGTATTTTTTTATAATTAATTAGGAGATTAAATTAAGTAATTTGATATTAGATAATCTCTATGATAATTATATATAAGTACAAGTAATTCAAAACTTAAGAAGAGGATGAAGCAAGATATCATGAGAAAAAAATTAATTTGGTTTGATCTAATTGTTCTCCACATATTTCTATAATGCGAATAAAGATGGAAAAAAAAATGATCTAATCTCCCGCTACAAAAAAAAAAATAGCATCTACACAGCTTGTGGAAAGATTTTCCCTGTTGGGTTTAGAATCTGGCCGTCCTTTTCGGGCGCGTACGATTTCACGCAGATATCACATGAGGAAAAAAGACTTTCAAATACACCCTTAGGGCCTGTTCGACTTTTACTGTGCCTGTGGGAAAAAAAAAATTCGCTCAGACTGAATTCTTTTTTCCCACACGCACAGTAAAATTCAGTTAAAAAATTGTTAGTTCCCAGGCCCATTCCCGTTCCTCTCTTGACACCGAACAAGCGTTACTTGTCATGATGCCCGTTGGAAACAAGGGTAACGCGGGACTTTAAAAAAATAATCTAATGAATTGTCTATCTACATAACTCATTTTGTCTTAGCCACTAAATCAATTATTGTTTCTCAATACTATTTGTTTTTTTCATTTTCTAATGAGCATCAATTTCGTTTCTTTCGATAATTATTTCTTGTAAAATTGGATGCTAATTTTGTTGGCTGAGAGTCGTTATATTTTTGCAGTTAAGACATAAAAATGATTTCTCTCTAGTAGAAAATTTGGTAGTGACTACTAAGACTATATTGACTATCTTGATAGAGTTGTTTACAATATCAAATCCTAATCAATTCTATTACAAGATTATGTTATAGCAGGTTATAATATTTACAAACATATTTCTTAGATAAATCGATTATATCCATACAAATATTATTACTACCAAATTTTCATTGTATGATCATTCTTCTCTCCGATGCTTCTTTTTACTCCAATCAACAGCCATTTAAAAAAAAAAAAAATCATGTATATAAAAGAAGGTTGGCTATTTTTACTTTGCCTCTCATTTGACAAGTGGAGGATTGTCTAAATCTCTCGGACTGAAGTAATGTAAGCTGATGTGATCAGTAGATTATGTAATCTCTATACTTCAATATTTTTATTTCACTTGAGCTGGTTAAGTAAATTTCGGTACCAAAAATGTCAAATCTGGGACTTAAATATCCTCACTATATATTCGATCTTCTATTATTTATCATTATTATTTACTTCATCAACCTGGGTCACGTCTTGCTCGTCTAATTAAATTTTTGTTACAACTTCCTTGTCCCAAATGATTTGAGTTAAATTATTTTAAATATAGTAGTAATTTGCAAGTGAGTGCCAAAGAAAGTACATAAAGTAACAATCTAAACAAAAAATAATGCATGAGCTTCTGTAATACGAGCCGACATTTTTATTAATATCCAAAGTTTAATACAAATTATTAATTATACCCAGAATCGGACCAATTATCGAAATATACCCAAGCCGGCCATTTTCTGGCCGGCTAAGTTCCCCCCTAAGCCGGCCAGAAAATGGCCGGCTTGATACCTTTTTTTTTTTTTTAAAACCCCAAAAACTCTATAAAAGAGCACCCCCTCCCTTCAGATCTTCACACAGCCCGAGGCAGCTCGCTAATCACTGTTGAGGTAATATATTTTTTTTTATTATTATTATGTTTTATTTTATAGATTAATTAATTATATTATTAAAAATTTTAATAATAAACCCTATAACCCTAAATCCTAAACCCTATAACCCTATAACCCTAAACCCTAAACCCTATAACCCTATAACCCTATAACCCTAAGCCCTAAGCCCTAAACCCTAAACCCTAAACCCTATAACCCTATAATAGTTTAATTGTTTACCATTTACTTAATTGTTTACCATTTACTTAATTGTTTACTATTTACTTAATTGTTTACCATTTACTTAATTGTTTACGATTTACTTAATTGTTTACGATTTACTTAATTGTTTACTATTTACTCAATTGTTTACTATTTACTTAATTGTTTTTTATTTACTTAATTGTTTACCATTTACTTAATTGTTTACCATTTAGTTAATTGTTTACCATTTACTTAATTGTTTACCATTTACTTAATTGTTTACCATTTACTTAATTGTTTACTATTTACTTTATTGTTTACCATTTACTTAATTGTTTACGATTTACTTAATTGTTTACGATTTACTTAATTGTTTACTATTTACTTAATTGTTTTTTATTTACTTAATTGTTTACCATTTACTTAATTGTTTACCATTTAGTTAATTGTTTACCATTTACTTAATTGTTTACCATTTACTTAATTGTTTACCATTTACTTAATTGTTTACTATTTACTTAATTGTTTACTATTTACTTAATTGTTTACCAGTCAATTGTTTACTATTTAGTTACCTGACAATTATTTACCATTTAGTAACCTGACAATTGTTTACCATTTTCTAAAATGTAGTTTGTTTACCATGGCCTTTATTTCATTACACTATGGTGGGAAGATGCTTAATAGTGCACAATGGGCGTATTACAACAAAGATGCAGCTCATTCATTGATGATTGTTCGCGCAGAAGCGCAACGCAAGTTTCGGTACGCTTGAGGGCGTACCTTTTAAAACCGCGTTTACACTTCACGAGTAAGGGTCGCAAGTGCACAACCCCTATCGAGTAGTATAATCGGGTATCGATCCACAGGGACGGGCAATTACTAGGTTAGAATCTACCAAACTCAATTAAAAACTAGAAGTGAGAAAGATTTGGTTTGGTATTTAAGTTCCTAAAAGATCAATTCAAACAAATATGATAATGCAAACAGATGTAATAAAATGCTAGAAGAAATGTAAACTGTGTTTTGATTATGGATAAAAGGTGTTTCCAGGGTTTCAGACTTCATCTGTGATCTGCCTCTAGTGGTACGGCCCGTACCAAGTTGGTACGGCTAGGCCGTACTTAACTTGGTAAGGCAAGGCCGCACCACTCTGGTAAGACCCGTACTGGCTTGCCAGAACAGAGCTTACCAGTTCGAGTTGATGCATTCCTTGCTGGTACCTTGTGCTAAACTCTTTGGAAAGGTTCAATTGACCATACCTAAGGTTCCTAAGCCTCAACTGTCGTTTGTTGGATCAAGATCTAGGTTGGAATGCAATTGATTGCCTTTTAGGGATTTCTACACCTTAACTCTCGTGTGTTGGTACAGATCTACCCTAACTGGTTGATTGGAGACCTAAGGCACCCTCTAATCTGTCGATTAGAGGAGAATTCAACCTCTCGGCTTCAATTCGAACAAGTCTACCCTAAACAATTGATTTGGTTGAGAGATTGAGATGATCACATGACCTTGATAGGTTCGATCTAAACCTAGAGGTTCATCATACACAATCACAGCAATCAAAGCAAAAGATAGCAAAGAAATCACAATCAATCAATCAAAAGAGTTCATACAAGATACAAGTCAAAGAAAGTCAAAACAAATCAAGAATCCATCTCTAAACCCTAGAAACTAAAATAACTACTCACAGCACATGATCTGATCTAAAAATACAATAAAAGGGATAGAGATAGCCATGGATCGAAGGGATCGAGAGGAGGAAGCTAGATCCGTCGAGTTTCGCCTCTTTCCTCTTCCTTCCTTCTTGCTCCTAGCTCCTTAGCTCTCTTTCTCTCTCTTACTGTGCTCTCAAATAGATCTGGAATGGAATGTCTGTCGAAATTGGAGAGTTCCCCGCTTTAAATAGCCTCTGCCAAAATTTGAATATGTCAGGCCGCCTTTAGGTACGGCCCGTACCAAATTGGTACGGCCAGGCCGTACCAGGCGTGATGAGCTGAAAAATGGCGAAGTCCGGTAAGACCCGTACCAAACTTGGTAAGGGCCGTACCAGATCATCCCAAATCGTCGTTTCTTCGTGTGTTTTGCTCCAAGCCTGCAGAAAACAAACAAACACTCAGCAGTACCAAATTCTAAAGATATATCGATGAAACGCACATGATTCTGGTGAATTAGGGCACGAATCTGGTACTAAAACAGGCCTAAAATAGACTAAATATGCGAGGTATCAATGATTCCAGATGACATCTCACTTTTGGACCTGAAATCCATAGTTTACACACACACCGGTTACAACCCAGAAAGGTGCGACCTAGAATTGGCAACCCGATATTGCCATCCCTCCAGCGGAAAATTTATGGTTGCTAAACTGGTAGATGAGAGTACGTGGAGAGGCATGTTTGGTTATTTGAGGTCCGAAGGGAATTTTCTAATAGAAATATTTGCTAGAAGAGTTCCGGTAGAGCCTGGGGTTGGAAGTTCGGGCTCTGGATCAGCGGCACCACATTATACCCCACAACCAGAAACTTACAGACGTGACTCCACCTTACCCCTCACCGAACCTGACCCAGAACCCTACAACTACGTCACTCCACCAGCACCTCAACGAAGACACTCAGTTGCATCCCCACCTAGACACAATCGAGGCAGACCAAGACACTCAGTTTCAACCCCACCTAGATCCGTAAATACCACTCCTTTACCGTTACCTCCAGTATCACCTTACCCCAGACCTGCACCAGTAGACGATGCAACATGCCCGGACTTTGAAGATATTAATGAAATACCGGAGGACGAGCTGAGGAGCGGAGATGAATTTGAGGGAGAAATGTGGGGGGATTCAGATCACATGGAAGGTTGCGATGAAAACGGGCCGGTTCAAACAGCTGAAAGGCATACTGATGAGGGGGGGCCGCTTAGTGGCCGGACTGATACGCACCCGTTCCCAGACCTCAATGATGTTTCTGAGTTTAGAGAAGCAGATATTGGTTATTATGGGCAACGGATTAAGTACAAAGGTGAGCTGTGTGCAAACCTATATTTTAAAACCAAAGAAGACCTAATGAAGAAGATCAGAGAGCACCATATAACTAAGAATCAGGAGTTCAGATCTTGGAAAAGTGACAGGGATCGGGTTACTCTGGTGTGCAAGGACAAGAATAGCCGTTACGAGCTTAGGGCAAAGCCGACGGGATGTGGAGACGCATGGGTTATAACTAAGCAAGACATGCCTCACACATGTAGGACTGAGAGTACGAGGGTCGACCACGAATGTCTGACGGCATCACTCATTGCCGATGTCATTGAGAACGCCATTAAAAAGGACCCGTGTATGAGCATCCAGACGGTGGCAGACATTGTTTTGTCTGTGTATAATGGTGTGACACCTAAATACAACCGACTGTGGAGGGGCCGTGAGCTAGCAATAGCCCGGCAATTTGGGAGTTGGGAGATTTCATACAGCTTGCTGAGACCACTGTTGCTTGCAATTTGCCACAACAATCCCAACTTGATCCACCAATTTCTGACCAGCCCGGTACGGAATAAGGAAACAGGACTAATCATGCTAGGTGTTGCCCAGTTCAGAGCCGTAGCCTGGGCGTTTGGTCCATGCATTGCGGCGTTCCAGTACCTGAGACCAGTGATCAGCATCGATGCCTGCTTCTTGTCTGGGCGATACGAGGGGAGGCTTTTGATAGCTTGCGGCTACGATGCTGAGAACCAATTGTTGCCTATTGCATTTGCAATTGTACGTCAGGAGGATACTGAGAATTGGGGCTTTTTCTTGCAGTGGTTGAGGAATGAAGTGCTCGGCCCGTGTAAATTTGTATGTGTCATATCGGACCAGCACAAGGGGATCAAAGCTGCACTGACAGCTGAATACGGATGGCCTCCCGAGCTCTTTGTGCACAGGTATTGTATGCAGCATGTTGCTGACAACTTAGTCACGAACTGTGGAGGAGACAGATGGTACGGATGGAGGTTCAGGGAAGGAGCAAAGAGGAAGAAGCCGAGAAGATTACAAGAGATGTTCCAAGAGTTTGCTCATGTATGTCTAACTTATAACATTTTGTTTAATTATCTTATAAGAATTTTATGAAAATGAAATAACACCTATTTGTTTTTGTGCAGCAAAATCCGAAGTGCAATGCATATTTAAAGAGAGTGGGCAAAGTACGTCCTAATGATGTGATGGAGCCGTCCAATTATGAGAAAATTTTCCAAACCTGTGACGGAGGATACCGGTTTGGTATCATGACAACAAACGGCTCCGAGTCGCTCAACAATGTCTTCCGAACGAGTCGTAGATTGCCTGTTTGTGCCATTGTGGAGGATACGTTCTACACGTGCAACAGATGGTTTGTTCAGCGGCGTCAGCGAGCAATGGAATTACAAGACAATGGACAGGTTCTGTCTGACCGGGTTTTGCAGAAGATCAGAAAACGTTGGGAGAAAGCTGGAAAAATGCGGGTGGTGCGTTACACGCAGGGCCAAGGTCAGTACCAAGTTTCATCCCCAAATGGGTACGTTCCTTGCACCCGTAGCGACATGGGCAACATGGAACCCACTCACAGGGAATTCATGTATATTGTGACGCGCGGTCCTGACAGACAAATGGAATGCACTTGCAGAGGTATCCAATTAACTTCTATTCCGTGCGCTCATGTCTTAGCTGTTTGCCGTGACCGAAACTGGCAAGAGGACGACTTTGTTGCAGACTGGTATAAAACACCCTATCTTGTGAGTACTTGGAGCCATGTGTTCAATTCAATTGGCAATATGGGAGACTGGCCTCCTAATGTTGGAGACAGAATCCTTCCGAGTAGTGGTTGGATTAGGAAGGGGAGGCAAAAACACACCCATCATGTAATGACGATGGATGAAATGGAATGTAGACGAATGGAGCATCAGCCTCGCCGTTCCACTTCCGATAGGCAACGAAGAGGTATGTAACATTCATCTAAAATTATTTTTCTTTTCAATTTATACCAACTTACTAAGTAACACATGCAAATGCAGAGGCAAGAAACACAGCAAATACGGCAGGAAATGAGCGAGTAATGGCGTCGGGAAGTGGGTCCGGAGGGTCACGGCGTAGCACAGCTACGAGCCGTTTAGATGCAGCTGCTATGTATGCCGAAGCAATGGGAGAGGCGGTTGCCATAGGAGGAGAGGCGGTTGGGGTGCAAGGGGAGCCATCTGCCCAACCGAGGAGGTCCACTACTAGACGCACAACAAGGGCATCTACAAGCCAAGCAGGGCCATCTGGAGCCCAGGCCGGCCCATCTACAAGCCAAGCAGTGCCATCTGGAGCCCAGACCGGCCCATCTAGTGAGCAACCAGAGCCATCTGTTAGACCACCTCGTAAGGCATCTTTCGCAAGTGGTTTACTTCGGGGATTACCTTTTAGACGTAGCAATAATAGGTGATTTGTATGCCTGTTGTAAAAAATGTGTGGACTCCATTTGCAATTTGTGTGTACTTTATTATTTTATACGAAACTTAGAAATGAAATATTTGACTTTAATAGAAATCACCTAAAACAAAAATAATGCGGTTAAAAAAAAAAAAAAAAAAGGTACATAGCCGGCCATTTTATGGCCGGCTTAGGGAGGGAACATAGCCGGCAATTTTATGACCGGCTTGGGTATATTTCGATATTGAGTTGAGTTCCGAGTATAATTAATAATTTGTATTAAACTTTGGATATTAATAAAAATGTCGGGAGATTTTTAGTCTCTTACACCTGTTTCTACTTCTTTTAACATTATTTTTCTTCAATCTTACTTTATTTCATCAGTAAATATCAATATATAAAATAAAATAAAAAAATAAGATATGTAAATTAATCACTATTATACTTTTACTCTACTTATCAAACGGACGGTCAATCCTTCACTCAATTTTTTTTTTTTTTTCTGTTTTTGTGGGAGCTCATTTGTTGTTGACATTTTATAAAATGGAAAATCAAAATAAACCCAGCATAACTTAAGATTCCTTCAAGTAGCTTTAAAGCTTTAAACGCACCTACAAGTCTACAACCTTAAATTATTCTTTTGTGAATTAAAATTTCTTTGAGTGAGGCTATGGTGCTATGCATAGCACATATGGCTAGTGTACTACGGCTCAATATGGTACTTTTTAAAATTTTAACGGTCAATCCGAACCGTTCAATGTGATAACCATATGAATATGTACTTGCAAACTAAATTTTATATTTTTTTGAATTTTTTTACTATCTTTTTAGATAGGTAGAATTTTGATGGTCCAGAATTTTCAGAAAACACTGATATTTCTACCTATCTAAAAAGATAGTAAAAAAATTCAAGAAAATATAAAATTTAGTTTGCAAGTACATATTCATATGAATATCACATTGAACGGTTCGGATCGACCGTTAGAATTTTAAAAAGTACCATATTGAGCCTTAGTACACTAGCCATTGATGCTATGCATAGCAACATAGCCTCACTCAATTTCTTTTGTTGATACTTGATACTGTTTTATGAAACCTTGAAAGGATCAAAGTTGAGTTCAACACCAGCCAGCAATATATATAGGTGGCATTGCAGCGATGACGGAGTCGAAGTAGATACAGAATATTCAATTTAGAAACTTAAATAAAAAGATTATCAGACAATAGATGGAGTATTTTGAGTTTTTGATTCACTAAATTATTGATTTGTTCCTTTAAACAATTTTAAAGAATTTTTTTGGTCAAGATACACCTTGCATATATTTTATAAGGAACTAAATCATTTATTTGATTTCTTAAATATATTTAAATTATGATTCGGTTTTTCTACATGTAAATGAAAAATCAAAATCAAAATCATCCATTCATTTCTCTATATTATTTTTGATAATTTTCTAAGAATATAAGTTTCTAGAGTGGATAGGCTAAATCTAAATGAGGAGTGGGCCCCACATTAGTTGGGCAGGTAGAGCCGACATGGTGGCGCCACGTTAGCCATTTGGTGGAGCAAAACCAAATATAATCGGACTATTTTCACATTACCCCTCCAATATTTAACATATATAATGTCAGCCGATAGATTTCCCATTTTCAACAGTAGTGTTAGTTCATTACTTCATTTGAATTACTCGCAAGGAGAGGTTTAAGTCCAATCAGAAGTAACAAAATGCTTCCGTCTTTTATGCCAACTTTTTGACATCCTTCTGTAATCATGCAAGTTAATTAAATAAGCCAAACATAAACTACAGAACAATAATGATATTTATCTCCATTTCATTATTAAACACGTTGGGTGTCCTAATTCGCCAATGGCTGAGATTGAAAAATAAATTTTCGGATTCAATATGAGCCCTTCAGTCACGTAACTGTCTTATTTTAATTAGATGTATCTTTTATATACGTAGAAGTCTAAATTTAGTTAAAAATGTACTGACCACGTATTGCTACATGGCTGGGAGAGTGCTTTGTAAGAAAAAAAAACGCGAGATGAAGAAACCCTCCATTTCTCTCTACACGTAAAAAAAACCCTCCGCCATTTCCTTCGCCCTCTCTCGGTAGAGCACCGAACCCAAAGCCTCCGCTATCTCTTTCTCTTACCCGAGCACTGAGCACAAACGCTCCTCCCGCTCTCTTTCTCTGAGCCGGAGCACCGAGCTCCTCCGCTCTCTCTATTTGAGGACCGAAAACCCTAACCCTAGAATCGAAGAGACGACGCAAATTACTTCTCTAAAGGCGTTAACTAGCACCTCATTGCGACTTCTTTAGGTATATACGCTCTCTGCTTCCATATTTTAGATCTCCTTTGATGATTCATTTTCTTCCGAGTTTTTTGGGGCTTTTGATTGCTTGGATTTGAGATCTGTCCGTTCAAACTCAGGTTTCCCATTTTCTTCAATTTGGAGCTGCAACCTTTTTTTTGTGAAATTTAGGGTTTATTGTGAAATTTGTGAATTAAGGGTTAGGTTTGAGCGATTGAATTTGAAATTTTGTGAAATTAGATTTGAATTAAGGGTTAGGATTAAGGGTTTCAATTGAGAGTTTGTAATTTTGTTAAATTAGTTCAATGTTATTTTCTGTCAAGGATTAAGGGTTCAAGTATCATCCAAAAGTAGTCGTCATAAACTTTCTTGCCCCAATTCATGTTGAACAGCACAGATTGATTGTTATGGATGAATGTTATAATTTCATGTTGACTTGGATTCACTGAAGAAGAGATAGAAATTATTAACTTTCATGCATAGCAACAACAAATGAACAAAAATGTTCACCTCAGATGTTAATAATTTCATAGGAATCATCTAAAAAGTCACCTCAGATGCTTGAAATTATTATTAGTTTCTATTAACATTCACCTCATAGTTATAAAAACTCACCTCAGATGCTTTTAAATGAAATTATTTTGTTTGAAAGCCTATTAATATTTGAAAAAGATACTTATCATATGCTTGAAATTATCGTATATTTTCATAATTTTGTTTGAGTTTTGAATAGATTATCATATGGATAAATTTGAAAAGATAATTTCAAGCGTCTGAAAGTCACCTCATAGGGATCAATTTATTTGATCTTGTTTAAGATTTTTAATCTTGAATAAACATAAAATCAAGGACTTTACCTAATGTTCAGCATGAAGTCCTTTATATTACTGCCAAGTGGAATGACCTGAATCTTTTTGTGGATTTGTCTAGATGTTTCTGAGTCTTCAGAGGTCATTTTGGGGCTGTTAGTGTACCAGTCAAGCTCTACTCCATTTTCTCTGCTGGTCACACGTATAGGTCATGATGTATCAGTGTTTGAACACATGTATGACATAGAGTTTGACATAGCACAGTCTTAAAGACTATTTACCCCTCTGATTATATAACTCCTTTACCAGAAATACAATAAACGTAAAATCAAAGGCTTTACACTTATGGAGAACTTTTGCTTGTCAGTTTTATCTGTAATTTATGCAGTCTAGCCCCTGATTTCTATTTTTATTGCATTTCTCAACCATCTAAACACTTTTAAGAGAGATTATCATTGGAAATCCTTTTTTATTCATTAAGAAATCCAAGTCATTTGTTTATCATAGGAAGAGAGAGGAAGTCTCCTTAGATGATTGAGAAATGCTTGAAACATGGATGATAAAATAAAAATTATTTCAAGCATCTGGGGTGACAGTAATCTTAATTGACAAATGGTTTGTTATGCTTAACTTGCATATTCCATTTTCAGTAGTCGTTGGTTGGATGATTGGGAAACAAATGGATTTGAATTTCCAATTGTTCGAGACAACAACTCTTTTTATTACTGTTCTGGTCGTTGCCCTCATGCTTCAGGTCTTTTGAAAGTTCCTTACAATTTTAAATATGACAAATTGATGTGAAAAGTTTTGGCTGATTGAGTTTGGTTAATCACACGAGCTCACTCCCATTTTCTTTTGTGATTGTTGCTTTTTAGGAAGGCACAGCTAAATATTTAAAGGGATTGATGCTTATATTGTGTTATTCGATTGTTGCCGCCAGTTTCTTTGTACATGTGGATCCCACTGCCAGTAAGTATTTTTTTTGTTTTTTTGTTTAA
Source organism: Carex myosuroides (assembly GCA_028015225.1). Taxonomy (NCBI): domain Eukaryota; kingdom Viridiplantae; phylum Streptophyta; class Magnoliopsida; order Poales; family Cyperaceae; genus Carex; species Carex myosuroides. The sequence goes on along the minus strand of CM051489.1, from coordinate 1,722,084 downwards.
AAAAAATAGTATGTTCTTGTATCCAGAATGCACCCTTGATTTTTTTTGGCAGTGCATTTGTAATAAAAAATTGAATCGGGAGTACCTATATTTTTCTCAGAAATATTGTTTTCTAGGAGAAATTAATCCCTTTCATCATCTTTATGGAAAAATATTGTTTATTTCACAATTTCTCATTAAAAAAGGATTAGAGTAGGATGTTAGGGGAAAGTGACGAACAATGACTGAAAGAATTAGAAGAAAATTGGATTTAGATGAGAACCTTTAGAAAACATGATAGTTAATAGCAATTACCTTGAATCATTGCTGCTCCTGCAAATACTGATAGTTGGCCCTTTTTGCAAAGACATAGTAGCAAAATGCCGTTTTAAAAGCTATGCATGCTTGTTCCTATCACTATAGATTGCTTAAAATTTAGATCTTGGGTCTTGAATATTTGGTACATGGAAGTACATTGAGCAAAGCAATATGTTAGTTAGTGCCCTTATATTAATCCATTGGCTTCACAGTGTTGACATTATTGTCCATCTTCTCAATTGTATTTTAATGAAAAAAATCAATTCAACTTGAAGTCTACTCTGTTGGATACTATCAATAGTATAATCTAATATTTTGTGCTTTCTTTTGTTACCTTTGTTACAGATGATAATTAGCTACCAGCAAAATGATTTGCTTGCTTACACTTTTTTAGACATACATTTATTATTGGTTACAGGACGTTGCTCTGACGATTGATCAACTGATGAGTGCTGGGAATGTTTCTGAGAAGGAAAAAGGACCTGTTGATTGACTCAGTCATATCTTAATCACGCCATGTAGAGGAGCGAGAACTGGAGAGGTGGGCCCCTAATGGTTATGAATCAGACTGTCTTGAACTGGAGACTATGTATGGTGGCAGAAAATGGTCCAGGTCAGTTTAAAAAACCAATACTATTTTGATAGCTCTGTTTATGCATATATAAAGTGTGCTTTGGTGTTTAACTGTGCTTGCATTGGATGAAGGAATTGGGACCAGTTTGAGACGAACGAGGTATTGTTCGGGGTGAAGAACACCTTTAATGTGGAGATAAATACCACTAAGCTGGTGAAAGGGCCTCTCATGAGAGACATTGAAATGGAAGAGGATCACACTGACAATGATACTTTCAAGAATTATTTTCATGTTATATTTGATCCGTTTGTTGTAGATCTCAAACGATTTTGTCTTTGTTTCTTGTTGTAAGTAGTAAGGAAAATTATATTCCTATGACATCATCAATTGAATAAATAAGAATATTTTTTTTCATCATGAATGAAGAAATAAAACAATTATTAGTTCCTATTCAACTTCGAATTTAGTATATGTTTTCACATGTGTTGTAAATAATTCTTTAAAAAATAAAAAAATTGTGTATGCACTGACATACAAAGAATGTTGTTGAATTCAAGTAGTCATTTGCTCTTGTTTCTTTTATTGTTATTTATTATTTGCTTTTCTTTTCAATTTTAATGTTAAATTTATAATATGTTTCCGTTGCAACGCACGGGCATGATACTAGTAAAATATTAATTTCACATAGGAAATTATCATGTTCTCATTCTTCGATTTGTGCTCACTTCAAGTGGAAAAAATGCTTAATATTTAGATTGATTATAAGCATGAAACGTGAAAGACAATTAAGCTATAGCAATAGCCACGACACGACTATTAAATAAACATAAACACAAGTATCATATTCATAAATATTAATTAAGCAGGACTAATAAGTGAATTTCTTCTTCATTATAAAAAAAAATGACAAATATTGGGTTTTATTCAGTGGTAATATCATTTGGAAAAAACTCAAATAATACGGAGATCAACTGTTTGGTTTGGACTTTGGACAAAAAATTATTCCCTACAGAGAGAACTCTTCTAGTTCTACCCTTCAGAAAACCATAAACATCCTTCCTGGTATTATTCTTTTAGGGCAAGGTCGCTCTCTAATTAAGTTTTTATTTATTGGATCCTAATGATCAATGCTGACATGTACTTGCGAGGCAAATATCTGATCCTGCCCCTCTAATCCGACAGAGTATCCCTAACGGTTGTGAGCCAAAATCAATTCGGGTCCGTTTTAAGATTCGTCTCAAATTAAAACGGACGACTCAGATTTCATTCTACACAGTCAGGTATTGCACTGGATCTGAAAAATTCGACCCGACATTCATCCATCCATGTTGCCCCATGCTTGTCGGATTCACATCACCTCAGGTTACCTGACTCAAGCAAATTATGATCGGACGGGCCATTTAATATGACACGAATCTCAAACAGCCCCCTACAGTCACAATAGGCACCGGATTTGAGTTTGACCCATATAGAATTAATCTGGACCGTCCGTTGTAATTTGCTTGAGTTAGGTACCTGGGAGGATATCGGTCCCATGCTTGTCAGGTCAAGTAGGGTGGGTTTAATTGAGTTGTCGGCTCTAGACTTTCATGTCGTTCTTATATTTGAAACCACTTGTTAGTTGGTAATTCGTGATTTGATTTGTCGCCACTTCTCTGTAGTGGAGATTAATGGAGGTTTAGTAACTAGTTCAAAGTTTGTATTAAAAAAAAATTGTATTGGGTATGGATTTCTGGCAAAAAGTTCCCGACAACTGCACCTTTACACAAAAATAATATATTACATGTAAATGGGGTCAACTAACATAATACATACAAAAATTTAGGGGTGTATGATTAAAAACACACTGAAACAATGTTATAACAAAAAATAAGTTTTAGCCTTCACATGACTCGTCATACAGGTCCAGGCCTTGTTTTAAGTTTTAGACTTTCATGCCAGACCTTGTTTTAAGGCCTTTAGTTGGCACTCTAACCCTTCAATTTGTTGAGAAGGATCAAGCCCATTGAGAGGCGCAAAGCGATTGCGATCCATTATGTACAGATCTACAGTATCTTTTTGTATTGTTTTGGATTTTTCGCTTTTTTTCTCTTTTTTGTTATTCTTTTTTCTCCTTTTTTGTCGCTTTTGGATCACCAAAAAAATCGCCTCAGGTTTTATGTTTTAAGTTTGTCTACTTTCTTTGTCTATATTTTCAAAATCAACCCTATTTATGATAGAATCTCCCCGATTTTTATAATTTGAGTAAACCATTACGGTTTAAAGCTTTAACACAATTAGTATTAAAGCTGAGGTCTAACAAAAATCTTATTTTTGGTACATCATATTTATGACATTGATAATGCGGAGAAAAAACATCTTAGGACAAATAGCTTATTACATAGAGAGGTGATTCTCTGTGGTTGGTCAAGCTTAAAAAAAAAACAGAGATAAAAAAGATGATCCAAGAAAGAGACATGTAATTATTTCTATATCAGTCAAAGAGGAAATGAATATGTAATTTTTTTTTCTCGGAAATCAACCCAACGTCACATCAACAAAAAGAATCATTTGATTTGAAGGCCAAGTGACAATGGTCCTAAGGGCATGACTACAAGGCTCAAAAGAGGAGGCCCCAATTGCCAAATATGCGGACACATTGAAGATGAAATGCATATGTCTTTCCTGTGTCCGTTTTCTCGAGCCTGCTGGTTTGCGGGACCTTTGGCAATCAAGGCGGAGGCTTTTAACACCACAATCCAGGAGTCCTTTCTCCAACTCACTAATCTGGTACCGGCTGACATGTGGCAAGAAGTGGCGATAACATTGTGGTCAATCTGGAGGTGCAGAAATGATATGGCTTTCCAAGCTAAAGTCCTTTCTTTCCAATCCTTCAACACTTACAGTGCGCTAATTCGAACGGAGAGCATGTTGGCTGGTGCGAGGGTCACTGCGTGCAATCTGACAGGTACTGATTCCACATTCCCATCTCAAAATTCAGCATCAGTGATCTGCCATGTAGATGGCTCCTGGAGGGGGGGGGGGGCTGGATGGGAGGGACATGATTTGTGTTTAAGAGGAATGGTGAACTGATGGTGTACAAATCAGCAAGGGCTCTGGTCTGCTCCCCACTTCAAGCAGAAGCAACCGCATTACTACAAGCAATTGAATATGCAATCGCTGAAGGAGTCACCAACTGCTATTTCAAAATCGACTGCATGAATCTTGCTGATGCATGCATGGCACATAATCCTCCAGTTGAGGTTGATTAGAGAGCTCACCAAGAGATTTTCCAAATTTGGAAAAAATTGAAGTGCAATAGGGGTTTTATGTGCTGTCATGAGGGATGGGAGCATAATGGCTTGGCTGATTTTCTGGCAAAAAGAGGCTCAACTACTAGGAAAGATTGCTTTGGTTACACCTTTCCAATTCTACCTTTTTCTCCGATTGAATAATTTCTCTTTTACTGGTGATTAAAGCATTGGAAGCTAAAATGATGTTTTTTATTCCTTATCTCCTAGTCTGTAATAGGGAACAAATCCTGTTTTGTTTTTGCGTTGAATGGTTGTAATTGGAGGCCTAAGGGCATGAATTAATAAAAAAAAATAACTAAAAAAATAAATACAGCCAATTGATTTTGTTCTTTTTATTTTTTTAGGCAGTGGCGTAAAAAACGAATGAATTTGGTTGTACAAAGAAAACTTAGTATATTAAGACTAACTTGTAAGAAATAAAAATAAAAAATAAACATTTCGGTAATTACTTGGGAGCAAAAATTTAATGAATTTGATTGTAAAAATATATCTTAGGCGTCTTCTTTCTCATGAGAAAAATGATTCTATAATCTTGCAAACCGATGGCTACTTTGCAAACCGATGGTACATCATATTTATGACATTGATAATGTGGAGAAAAAACATCTTAGGACAAATAGCTTATTACATAGAGAGGTGATTCTCTGTGGTTGGTCAAGCTTAAAAAAAGCAGAGGAGATAAAAAAGATGATCCAAGAAAGAGGCGTGTAATTATTTCTACATCAGTCAAAGAGGATTAGAGCATTGGAAGCTAAAAGGATGTTTTTTATTCCTTATCTCCTAGTCTGTAATAGGGAACGAATGCTGTTTTGGTTTTGTGTTGAATGGTTGTAATTGGAGGCATAAGGACATGAATTAATAAAAAAAAAACAACTAAAAAAATAAATACAGTGAATTTAGTTAACAATAAAATAACACAATTAGTATTAAAGCTGAGGTCTAACAAAAACCTTATTTTTGGTACATCATATTTATGACATTGATAATGCGGAGAAAAAAGCATCTTAGGACAAATAGCTTATTACATAGAGAGGTGATTCTCTGTGGTTGGTCAAGCTTAAAAAAAGCAGAGGAGATAAAAAAGATGATCCAAGAAAGAGGCGTGTAATTATTTCTACATCAGTCAAAGAGGATTAGAGCATTGGAAGCTAAAAGGATGTTTTTTATTCCTTCTCCCCTAGTCTGTAATAGGGAACAAATGTTGTTTTGGTTTTGTATTGAATGGTTGTAATTGGAGGCCTAAGGGCATGAATTAATAAAAAAAAACAACTAAAAAAATAAATACAGTGAATTTAGTTAACAATAAAATAACACAATTAGTATTAAAGCTGAGGTCTAACAAAAATCTTATTTTTGGTACATCATATTTATGACATTGATAATGTGGAGAAAAAACATCTTAGGACAAATAGCTTATTACATAGAGAGGTGATTCTCTGTGGTTGGTCAAGCTTAAAAAAAGCAGAGGAGATAAAAAAGATGATCCAAGAAAGAGGCGTGTAATTATTTCTACATCAGTCAAAGAGGATTAGAGCATTGGAAGCTAAAATGATGTTTTTTATTCCTTATCTCCTAGTCTGTAATAGGGAACGAATGCTGTTTTGTTTTGTGTTGAATGGTTGTAATTGGAGGCCTAAGGGCATGAATTAATAAAAAAAAACAATTAAAAAAATAAATACAATGAATTTAGTTAACAATAAAATAACACAATTAGTATTAAAGCTGAGGTCTAACAAAAACCTTATTTTTGGTACATCATATTTATGACATTGATAATGTGGAGAAAAAACATCTTAGGACAAATAGCTTATTACATAGAGAGGTGATTCTCTGTGGTTGGTCAAGCTTCAAAAAAGCAAAGGAGATAAAAAAGATGATCCAAGAAAGAGACATGTAATTATTTCTACATCAGTCAAAGAGGAAATAGATATGTAATTTTTTTCTTCTCGAAAATCAACCCAACGTCACATCAACAAAAAGAATCATTTGATTTGAAGGCCAAGTGACAGTGGTCCCCACACCAAGAGATTTTTCAAATTTGGAAAAAATTAAAGTGCAATAGGGGTTTTATGTGCTGTCATGAGGGAAGGGAGCATAATGGCTTGGCTGATTTTCTGGCAAAAAGAGGCTCAACTACTGGGGAAGATTGCTTTGGTTACACCTTTCCAATTCTATATTTTTCTCCGATTGAATAATTTCTACATCAGTCAAAGAGAATTAGAGCATTGGAAGCTAAAATGATGTTTTTTATTTCTTATCTCCTAATCTGTAATAGAAAACGAATGCTGTTTTGTTTTTGTGTTGAATGGTTGTAATTTGAGGCCTAAGACGGTTTTATTCATGTTATAATAGAATCTCCCTGATTTTTATAATTTGAGTAAACCATTACGGTTCAGAACTAAACTACAGTACGCTATAGTTAATGCTCTGAAACTATAACCGACTTCTCAAATAAGACAGAAGCAATACAATGTCGAAGTGTATAGAAATTGCATTAGAGATCTAATAAATGGACATATGAATTGAATGCAAAAGTTGGTAGTAATTAATAAATTTCTCATGAAAATGAAAAGAAGAAGAAAAGGGGTTTTGGAGAACTCACAAAAAAGTGTATATACTTGAATAGAGAGATTACTGACTCGGAAGAAAAGAGAAATCGTGTGGAGCGCGCGTGCTTGCCTCCTTCCCTTTCTTCTCTAAATTTCTCTTTCACAAGTCGCATTTATTAATGAAGAAGGCGACTGGTTGAGCCGGTCACCACCTTCTCAGTCGCTGCCTTTTCTCGGTTTGGTTTGGTGCTTGCCACGAGCAGCTTAGTTTTTTTTTTTTTTTTTCAATCAAGTGCTTTAGGAATGACCGTAAGTCCGTAATCAATCCTTTCTCCGTTAAGTTGACCGTTGACGCTTTGCATGTACTATTGAATCAAATTGATTTATTATTTAATAAAAAAAATTGATTTATTATAATAAATTATTTAAATATACTAAATCATAAAACCTATAAATGAAATAATAATATTATTAAATTAATTTGCAAAGTATGTGTATAGTGTTTGGTTTGATTTGAATTGAATTGCTTCAAGACTTATTCATTATTAAATTTATTGGTCTTTTATCTTTTTATTATTAATTTTTTCGACTTAGTTCTTGATAAAGTCATGTTCAAATAAACTAAATAATAATATTATTAACTTAAAAATAATAGCGATAATTATAGTAATGAATAAATGGAAGAGGGAAGAGAAAATAAAATGGAAGAGGAAAAATTGAAAGGTGACAATCTTTGTTTCATATAATCCACACCTACTAGAAAGTTAAATATAATAGACTTATTATGTGATTGTCTTGTAAACTAAGATAATAATGTACAAGTTCAATCTACAAACATTGTTATGCACCACAAAACAATGTAGATATATAACAGTGAGTGCAATATTTATTTTGTTCTTGATATTTACTTTGATTTGCTTTTTGAAACAGATATTTACCTCGTAAACATGAACAATTTTATGCAACTTAAGTCTTAATTTAATTTAAAAAAATTGGTTTCTAATGAAAATCATGTTTAATTTAATGATTAAATTATTGTCTTGTATGTGATAATATGTTCGAAATTTAGTGTCATGTATAGAAGTGAATTGAGAGCTCTTAAATATCATATCACGCTCATAAAAAAAAAAAACAGAAAACGAAAAATTGATCAAGGATAAGTAGCCAATAATTTTCTCCTTTTCTTTCAAGAGTGGAGTTTTTGTTCAAATACCTTATCCTTATCCAGAAGTATGCACAATTAATGAGATCAATCGACCTCTATTTTGTTTTTAAAAAATATTGTATTTATATATAATTTTTTATATAATTTACAGTAAAATGTCATGAGTATTGTAAAATTGATCTCCATTCTCAGTATGAAAATTTTGTATGATTGACCATTATTCACGTTTAAATTGTTCCATCAGTTTCAAAATCCATGACGGTTTAGCTCACTAGACCTTTTAAATTTACTGAGTTTTACATCATTCGCACGAATCTTAACGTATATCAGACAGTTTGAAGTTTAAACCCAGTTTAGAATAAAATTTGTCCGAAATTCTTTGAACAAAACCCAATTCTTCTCTTAATTAACTGTGACTCTAATTAAGTAGCCAGTGTTTTTTCTGTGTGCGCCTTGTCAAAGTGCCTATAATAGCCCACGGGAAACTAATTAAACAACCTCCAAAACTAAAAACTATAAACAGTCATTGCTGGTGGTATCCATCTTTCCCAAGTCTCGGTATAATTTGCATCTCGATGCATTGATTCGGCCGAAATTTTTATTTATAACATTTTTAAAAAATAAATTAATAAAATAACCATCGTTTCTGGTCAATTCTAAATCTAACACGGCCGCAGAATGCCGGAGCGGACCCCCATATGGGTCCGCAGAATGCCAGAGCGGCTCCTGGGGCCGCAGAATACCGGAGCAGACCCTTTATTTTTTATTTTAGAAATACAAAATTGTAATTTAGTTTCGAATGTTGTTTAAATTGATTTTGGTCGTATCGTATTTTAGATATGTCGTTGGTTTGAAATATTTTAGATATTTTAGATATGTGGTTTCTTTGAAATTCTTTTGTGTACTCTGAGATAATGAAATCAACAAAATAAATAAATAACAATAAAATCAAACAAACAAGAAACTAATCAACTAAATAAATAAGTATCTGACAAAACATCTACCAATACTACAAATAAGAATCTAACAAAACATCTAACAGTACAACAAATGAAAATCTACGGCTCTGGACTAAACACCGTCCTCGCCTTCTTCTTCCTATACCCCCGACCCCGCCTGCAGAGTGGCGTCTCGTCAGTATCTGCGGAGGATGCAGAGTCGTCTGCCTGGACATCCGTAGACTGAACCGGCTCCTGGCGAACCTCCTCAATCTCGGATGTCTGCTGGACCCCAGGACCAAAAACTGTGGTCTGTCCAGACTCAGCCTGCGTGAATAAAAACGCCTGTCTGGCAATGGGGTCATCGTGGAGGGAAGGGTGAGGTACCTGCGGTGAGGACTGGCCAGGGAACGGCGGGATGGGCTCTGTTTGAACATACCCTGGCTGATAGGCAGGAGGTGCAGTCTGAGTGGGACTGTAACCCGGGGAATACAGTCCATCTCCCTCTGTGCCATAATCAGCGGAGATATCGAAGCCCAGGTCCTCCTCGTGTCCACCCTGTAGTAACTTACAAATTAGATAATGTATTGAATAAGAAAAAAATCACAGTTATGTATTTTAATTTAAATTATACCTCGGTAGGCATCATAGCCTGGGATCCCATGGCGTCCTGTGCGGCTCGGCGCATCAACTCGGCACCTCGGTCGAACGCCTGACCGACCGTCTCAGCATCATGGACGCCTGCAAACACGTCCTCATCACCAGTGTAAGGGACATAGACATCGGGCTCGTCAGATATGTCGTCGACCGTACCCACACTGGCACACCGCGGGTACGTTGTGCTTGAGGATGACCTTCCCGAGCCTCTTCCATCCCCTGGTGACGGCCATCGTAGCCCCTATGACGCAACTCTTGACAAGATATAATGCCTGAAAATTGAAACAATTATGAAGAAGTTGTACAATTGTAAATATTAATAGTTTTGAATTTGAAATTTCAAATCAAAAATACCGTGGCTGCGAGAGGTGCGCCGGCGGGGATAATACCGTGGATCCGTCCTCTACGATCCCTTGGCTTCGGTACCCGCTCGTGCGGGTTGTCGGCGATGTATCCCTCAATGAATATGGTGTACGCGCCGTGATCCTGATACCAATCTCTGTAAGGTCTGTACGAATTACAACAAATGTTAGATATTCCAATCAAAAAGCCATAGTTGAAGTTTTGAATTAATAAAATTTCTTACACTGGCGCGACATCCATCTGACGGTCGGGCTCGGCCAATGGGGGATCTGCCTGTCCTGCCTCGAATACGTAATCGGCACGGGTAATCCCCCAGTCCTTGCCTGCAGTGGTCTCCCTGGGATGGTGGAGCCCTCGCCAGACATCCTCGCTGATCGGTGCCGGGGGCGGACCAAGCTGGCGCATCCCGAACTGTCTCATGACCCGTCCGGGGTAATGGTGCTCGATGATCTATATATTTTAATACGTTAGACTGTTTTTATTAAATTAAGTTGCTTGTGTAAATAACTAGCATAAAGAAATTACGGTACCTGAAAACATATGAGCGGCACCTGTGCACGCCAGAAACGCTCCTGCTGACGACATCGCTCCGGCAATATCTCAAGAAATGACCGATGTGCGCCATCCACCTCGACCTGGAAGTATAGATTGAATATCATATATCAATTCGAACTGGAAAAAATTTAAATAAAAATAAAAATAAAAGTAAACTTACATAATCTCTGTAGGGCTCCCAAGTGACAAACTCGGCATCATCTCTGAGATGCTCGATCTCCTGTCTCCAGAATGTGATGCCGAGAGACGCGCCATGCCCTGCACCCACCCAAATCTTGGGATAGCAGTACTTGGCGGCAAATGCAGGGCAGTTGTCCGGCTTGGGCTTGCCCCACTGCGGCACATCTGTCTTGCTGGCTAGGACTGGACGGCCAACGATCAGATGTGCGTAGGACCAGTGCTGTAGTAACATGCACGGTCCTATGAAGGTCTTGTTCTTCTTCAGGCAGGCTGTGTTAAGACCCCTTTACAAGAAAACAAAGTCATTGTTACTACACTACGATGTATACTATTTGAAAATATTTATAAGAAGGTGTTTCTTACCTATATAGGCATGCCAGCGTGGCACCTCCCCAGTTGAACCTGCCCGCAGTGGACAGGTCGCGCAGAAGCTCGAGGTAACACAGCCGCACCTGATCTCCATGCGAATCCGGAAACAACCGACAGGTGATCATCTCCAAAATATAGGCGCGTAGATATCGGTCAATAACCACCTGTTATAGATTTAAATTAGAACATTACTTACAAGAAAATAAATATAATACTATTTAAATTAAATCTTGTACAAGCAAATACCTGATCTGGTCGATCCGGAAAGACCTGGAATCTCGCCCGCAGCTTTGCCAAGCTGATGCAGCTGGGCGAGACCACAGTCTTCTCACCTCTCTTCTTCTCTTTCTGGAGATCCTCGTGCGGGATACCCAATAGCTCCAAGCACAATGCACGAAAATCTCCGTACTCGACACCCGTGATCGGCTCCCCAATAATGGTCATACCCCACAGGCAACTGACGTCCTGTAGGGTGACTGTCATCTCAGCATGGGGGAGATGAAAGCTGTGCGTCTCGGGACGCCATCGCTCAACGAGGCCAGAAGATAAACCCTCGTCAGCATTCTCCTCGGCCATCTGGGATATCTGGTACAATCCAATCGAGCGTAAAATCCCCCCGTACGCCGGCTGGTACCGTAGATGCTGGCGGTTGTGACGAACCGTAACCGCATCCAAACCCTGCATTTAATTAAATAATCAGATCAAGTTCATTCATCAAAAATTCGGAATGACAAATTTATAAATATGACAAATTTACTCACCCCAGTGGTAGCTTGTAAAATCCGATGCTCCGCATTCGGATACCACAAGAAGTCGCTGACCCTGTCGGTGCGACTCCGGATACCCGGAACATTCGCCAATGCTGTCTCGATGTACTGAGACATCTCGTATGGCATGGCTGTAGGAGCATGCTGTGTACCCCTACTGGAGGATGGTCTACTGGTACTCATACTGTATTCGATAATTTTTGGTCAAATATGAGAGTTTGGTCAAAGTCCGGTTTAAATTTCGGTACAATTCGAATTAAATCTGGGTACAATCGAATTAAATTTGGGTACAATTCTAATTAAATTTGGGCACAATCGAACTAAATTTGGGTACAATTCTAATTAAATTTGGGTACAATCTAATTAAATTTGGGTACAATTCTAATTAAATTTGGGTGCAATCTAATTAAATTTGGGTACAATTCTAATTAAATTTGGGTACAATTCTAATTAAATTTGGGTACAATTCTAATTAAATTTGGGTACAATTCTAATTAAATTTGGGTACAATCGAATTAAATTTGGGTACAATTCTAATTAAATTTGGGTACAATCTAATTAAATTTGGGTACAATCGAATTAAATTTGGGTACAATTCTAATTAAATTTGGGTACAATTCTAATTAAATTTGGGTACATTACTAATTCTAAATCTGAAATTAATATCTAATTCTAAATGCTAAATCTAAACCCTAAACCCTAAATCCTAAACCCTAAACCTACACCTAATTACTACTCTACACTAAAAATTAAAACTAGAGAAGAAGAATAAAACTTACCCGAGGTCGAAGGGATTGAAACTTCAAATGAGATGTAATGAAATCGGAACCCAGCGGCCCCTTATATAGGCTGGGGACCGCTCCGGTATTCTGCGGCCCCAGGGGCCGCTTCGGCATTCTACGGACCCATATGGGGGTCCGCTCCGGTATTCTGCGGTACCCCCATATGGGTCCGCTCCGGCATTCTGCGGCCGTGTTAGATTTAGAATTGACCAAAAACGATGGTTATTTTATTAATTTATTTTTTAAAAATGTTATAAATAAAAATTTCGGTTGATTCGGACTTCATAGACTGCACGTAGATTTATGCGTCATGGTCAACGAGCATTCTATTAAAAATGAAATATTTATGAAAGATGGATTCTTGTGTAGTTCGTTAATTTATTATCGATAATAATATGTAAGTTAGATAAGAAATGATAAATTCATGCATTCTTCAACACATTTTGTGTTATTGAAAATGACAATATATTAACTTTACTATCTTCCTTTATTTAAGATCCACATCATTATTCTCCTATATATGGTAAATATCCAAAAAAACAAAACAAGGTATAGGTCTTTTTTTTTTTTGAAAAACTTGACTGTTGCAGTCAAGGCTGTATAGTAAATATAGTTTTTACATCAGATTATAAACGGAATACACATGAGGTATGAAATACAAGGATTGTGGGTAGAAACAAGGTATAGCGGTATAGGTCAAGGTTAGTCTCTAATAGTTCAATCTTAACTGCATCAAAAGGATTGTGGGTAAAATCCATGTATAGAGATCCAGAATCAAACCCAAAAGAGTACATGGTTTTTGGGCTATATATTGGGCCAAAAATCCATGTATAGAGGCCCGTGACTATATTTCAAAATGTATTTAATGCGCCACTTTGGGCTTTCGCCTTTCACATGAAATAGCTCAGTTATTAACAAGGGAGGTTTTTATTTTTTTTATTTTTAATGTTGTCTTGATAATATGATCTGAACTTTGGATTACAAGGTGAGCGGGTGAGATCGAAACAATTAATCGCTAAATCTGTTACTTCCTTTTATTTACTCAAAAAAATCTGTTACTTCCTGGCGTCTCTCATCCTCTCCAGCCTGTTCCCATCATCATTTCTTTGAATTTATTGTCCTAACGCTGAGTTTGAATACAGTCCGTTCGTTATGTACCAGCAAGAATTCAAATTCAAACAGTGAGGTAATGTAGAGAATTCAGACTTTGTTTCTCCCCTTTCTCTAACTCGAGGTTATGGCGAAATTCAGGGGCAAACTTAGAAAATCTCGATAGAGGAGAGCTAAAAATTAAAAAGCACAAATTGTGACTAGTGTGAATTGAATCCAAGTTCTTCACAATCACTACATAAACTTTTACCACTAGACTACAAGTAGACATGCGGTAATTTATGAGGAGGGAGCTGGACTATATAAAATGTTCTAAAAAATACAATTCAATTAAATTTTAGTATATATAACTAAAATTTTAAAATTATAGGAGTGGTTTAGCACCTTTTGAATAACTTTAGATTCGTCTCTGACGATATTCTTGAAGTAGACTCCTATTTACTCAGAAAGTTCTTCATGCTCATGGCGGAATTTCAGTTAATATACTTTATTAAGAATGGAATTGATCAGTGCTTTCATAAAAAGAAAATAGGAAAGAGATTAATTTAAACAATTTAACAAAATGTTTGAACTGGTTCTGATCGAATTAATTAAGAAATAAACATTATTATTTAGTTTAAGAGAGTCATTGTTCACTTTAGAAACTTAATTGTTCAGTTTAACCGAATTTATCATGAGTCAGTCCAAGTTAATGACAGTGATAATGATAACAATAAAAGTAGCGCTTAAATATTTCCCAGCTTGATAAAAATAAAAGTGCATAATGCAAGAAATATTTTTTTAAATTAAAGACAAGAATCATGTTATATTCCTAAAAAATAATAAAATCATAACGCTATATTGAGAGCTATATGCAGGATTGACAATAAGCCAGATTAATAATATCATTTTATTTCTAAAAGCGTAAGTCTAGACTCTATTAATAATTTTGTCTTAAACTCTCGTTATATATCTATATAGGTCCGTTTTATGCTTGGTAGTTGCCTAGTTGGTACATCATCGTCCAACATTATAAAAGATAAGAGAAAATGACTACTAAATTTTTCTACATTACATAAGCTGATATGCCATTACTTAATTATTGCAGTATCTTAAATCAGGTTAGGTTTTTCAAATATAAGGACGACATGAAAGTCTAGAGCCGACAACTCAATTAAACCCACCCTACTTGACCTGACAAGCATGAGGCAACATAAATAAGATCTTTTTTCTGGAGAAAAAAGAGTCTAAACCACCAGACCAACCTATTGAAGAGACCAGGTATACCCTTTGTAACTCCCAAGCGGAGCCATATTCAGATAGAGAGAGCCACTTAAGTAGAGTGGGAAAAATGGCACGCCGGAGCCGGCTCCGTCACGGAACGGCACGGTAACGGCACGGTAACGGCACGGAACGGCACGGCACGGTGTCATTCGCGTGCCGTGACTCGCGTGTCCCGTGCCGTGACCATTCGCGTGCCGTGACCATCTTTTGAAACTTTGGCACGGCACGACACGGCACGTGAAAAATTTAGTCACGGCACGGCACGACACGTAATCACGCGAGTCACGTGTAATTAGGACCATTAGATATTGATTTAATGGTGAATCTTGAATAAATTAATTTAAAGTATGAATAAATGGCCACGCGAGTCACGCGAGTCACGCGGGTCACGGCACGTTAAGGCACGGCGTGACTCACGTGGCGTGACCATTCGCGTGCCGTGACCACCCCTTGACATTTTAGTCACGGCACGGCACGGTACGTGAAAAATTAACTTGGTCACGGCACGGCACGGCACGAGACCAAAGTCACGGCGTGTTAGTCACGGCACGGCACGGCACGGCACGTTTTTCCCTCTCTACACTTAAGTAATACTAAAACACTAGCTTCCGCCGGAACACACCTACTTCTATTTCCTAAATGCTCTGCGGGCTAAAGACTATTGAAAAGCAATGCCGAACAAAAGAAAGAGAACACTTGCTCTGACTGGACTGCTTCTTTCATTCAAAAGCGAAGCTAGAGAAAAAAGATCTTATTTATGGCGCTTCTACACAATGCAGGTTGTTCTGGAGATAAGGCTTGGTAGTTAAGTAATTCTCTCTACAATTCCAGTTCTGTAGTTCAGCTATTGAGATCTTAAACTGATTAATTTCCCAATTTATCTGTTCTGAAACAAATGCTCCTTGACTACTCGTCAGTAGTGATTGATGAAGCTTAAACAGAACTGAAATGGAGAACAATAACATCTATGCAAGTGTTGATAGACAAAAGCCAATTAGAACCGGTTTCGATTCAAAAACAAGTCTATCAGGTAGAAATGGCCCAAAAAACTCAGGTTCCTTTAGAAGACTTAATCCTGGTCCAATCCGGCCTACTCGAAGGGAATCAAAGGGCTCAATTGGACAGATTCAACGATTCAGATCCAATCGATTAGTTCTCTGCCTGAGCATAATTGCTTTGTGGGGTTACATTGGATTGTTGGTTTTACTTTGTGAGTTTTCCTAATTACTTTAAACCACAACCAAGATCTACTCCTTTGTAAGAAATTAAACTTAATGCACAGCGGAACTTACTTTCCATCTTCAAAGGCCTCCGTATGCTATCAATCAGACAGCTTCCAAGGCTATGTGTTGATACGCTCCTGGTCTTGACTTGAGTTGTTGGCTCTCGAGTCCTTCCAAGAGCTTGCAATTCTTTTCTCTGGCTACCCTAAATATTATGACAGAGTATCTTGTCTTTCAATGGAGCAGACAATTATGATGGATTGATTGCAAGCCTTGGAGACTCAGCCCTTTTATAGCAGTGCAAAAACCCCAAACCTAGGGCAGCCGAAATTTGCTAATACTTGGAAAACAAGTTTTCCAAGAAATCTTGATTTCGGATTTCAAGGATCTGGAAATCAGGAACTTCCAGAAAAAACCGAAATAGATCAGAATAAATTCTGATTTCCTTATTTAGTCTGTATTTACTACTGCTATTATTTTAATCAACTATAATCGGTCCATTAACAATTATATTGATTAACATTGTTCTATATGTATTCGTATCCAAAACCTTATATATAAATACGTATAATGCCATGACTTAATTAATCACATTATTTGGCATATTTTAATCATTACATAAATGTAATCTTGCGACAGTATTTGATATCATAATCATAATGCACGCATGTCCAACTTTATTATTGTAATTACACGTCTCTAAATCCAACAATCTCCCACATGGACAAGTGCAACCTTTTGATTATATATCTTTAACTTTATTGCATGCAACTTTTCTGTCTTTACTTATCGTATTTCTTAAACAATTCCGTCCATCAATTATGCTAACAAAGGACTTAAGCGGCATTTGTCACATTTATTCGCAACTAAACCGACATAAATCACGCTGCCAACATAACTGAATGACATGAATCTGATTTGGACATATAGTTTAGAAATTACACGCAAGTGTGATTAGACGTGCCTATTTCTAATTGAGTCACCCTCACTTTACTGTATGAGGCCAAGAATTTAAACTTTAAAGAAAGAAATAATGAAACTGAAACTGAATGCAACTTGTATATATCATCAAAATTGTTTACAATTGCATTACATAGAACATCAAAAACAGAACTTAAAACATATTCAGACTCCCACATTTTCTAATTATCCTAAACAGATATTACACCCATACAAGCAACATGTTGGTGAAATTTCTTGGGTGGCAGTCCTTTAGTAAGAGGATCCGCAATCATGGAGTCTGTACCTATGTGTTCTATATATAATTCATTTTTCTCCACTCTCTCTTTTACAACCAAAAACTTAATGTCAATGTACTTCGACTTTGACGAACTTCGGTTGTTGGTGGCGTATAACACTGCTGAATTGTTGTCACATAATAATTTGAGTGGTTTCTGAATAGAATCCACAATTTTCAGCCTTGTGACGAAGTTCTTCAGCCATACGCCATGATTAGATGCTTCATAGCATGCGACAAATTCAGCTGCCATAGTGGAGGAGACTACCAATGACTGCTTAGCGCTCTTCCATGACACGGCACCGCCTGCCATCATAAAGATGTATCCTGATGTTGACTTCATGCTGTCGACACATCCTCCAAAATCAGAATCGGTATATCCAATGACCTCGAGCTGTTCCGATCTCCGATACGTGAGCATATAGTCCCTAGTTCTCTTTAGGTATCTCAACACTCGCTTGGCTGCCTTCCAGTGTTCCATACCTGGGTTACTTAAATATCTCCCTAGCATTCCAGTAATGAACGCAATATCCGGACGCGTGCATACTTGTGCATACATGATGCTACCTACGGCTGAGGCATAGGGAATATCTTTCATGATGTTTTTATCTAAGTCAGTTTGGGGACATTGTTTTAGACTAAAATTATCTCCTTTTGATACAGGGGTATCTCCTGGTTTACTGTTTTGCATGCCAAATCTTGTTAGAATCTTATCGATATAGTTCCTTTGGGATAACCTTAGAATACCTTGAGATCTTTCTCTAAGTATTTCAATCCCTAGAACAAATGATGCATCACCAAGATCTTTCATTTCAAAATTCTTAAATAAAAAATTCTTAGTTTGATGTAACATGTCCTTATCGTTACTGGCAAGCAATATGTCATCTACATATAGAACCAAGAAAATAAATTTACTCCCACAGAACTTAAGGTATATACATTCATCTACTATGTTAGACTCAAAACCAAATGAGCTAACAACTTTGTGAAACTTATGATACCATTGTCGAGATGCTTGTTTTAGACCATAGATAGATTTCTTAAGTCTGCAGACCATAGACCCTGCATCACCTAATACAAAGTTTTCTGGCTGCTTCATATAGATCGTTTCATCAATGTCACCATTGAGAAATGCCGTCTTTACATCCATCTGATGAAGTTCTAAATCATAATGTGCTACAAGCGCCAATATAATCCTTAAAGAGTCTTTCGATGAAACTGGAGAGAAAGTCTCTTTATAATCAATGCCTTCTTTCTGTGTGAAACCTTTCGCAACAAGACGTGCCTTGTATTTTTCAACATTGCCTTTAGAATCCCGCTTAGTCTTAAATATCCATTTGCAACCAACGGGTTTCTTGCCTTTAGGAAACGGAACGATATCCCAAACGTCATTGTTGTACATAGATTTCATTTCTTCATTCATGGCATTAATCCACAATTGAGAGTTAGAGCTTTCCACAGCTTGTTTGATATTAACAGGATCATTTTCAAACAAGCCAATGTCAAACTCATGTTCTTGAAGATATGCATAATCCTTCGATTGTGTAGATCTTTTCTCTCTAGTAGATCTCCTAACTGGCACAGGCTCTAGATTTTCTTGAGGTTCAATTACAACTTGATCTTCAACAAGAGGAGGAACATCATTACCAACTTCTGAATCTCCCACAGGCCCTAGGCCATCAACATTTGTCATGTCAATGTCAGGGTTTGGGTTGGGTTCAGGTCCATTTGTGTTCTCTATTCCATGTTGAGTTTCTAACTGAGTTGTTTGGGATGATGAAGTTTGCACATTGTCAAAAGATGTATTTCTAAATGCAATCGGAATTTGAATAAAACTAGGATTTTGGTCCATAGTCTCATTCGCATTCGTCTCTTCTTCTTCTTCAAAAATACTATCTTTTGTCATATCTCCCCCTACAAACTCATTATTCTCAAAAAATTTTGCACTTCCTGACTCGAAAACTGTATGTTCTGTTGGATTATAGAATTTGTACCCCCTAGATCGTTCAGAATAGCCTATAAAGTAACAACTAACGGTTCTTTCGTCCAGTTTCTTTTCGCTTGGCTTATAAGGCCTAGCTTCACATGGACATCCCCAAACTCTCAAATGATTCAAGCTAGGTTTGCGCCCAACCCATAACTCGTAAGGGGTCTTGTTAGCTGCTTTAGTAGGCACTCTATTAAGTATGTATGCTGCAGTCTTTAAGGCTTCTCCCCACAAATTCTCAGGTAGAGTTGTACGAGCAATCATACTTCTCACCATGTCTTTAAGGGTGCGATTTCGTCGCTCAGCAACACCATTCATTGCAGGCGAACCTGGCAACGTATACTGAGGCACAATTCCGCATTCCTCTAAGTATTTTGCAAAGGGACCTTGACGCTGTTCTCCTGATCCATCATAACGACCGTAGTATTCACCACCACGATCAGAACGAATGGACTTTATACGTTTGTTAAGTTGTAACTCAACTTCCGTTTTGAACTTTATGAACACGTCTAATGCTTCCGCCTTTTATTTTATTAAGTAAATATGACCATATCTTGAATAATCATCTATGAATGTGATAAAGTAACGGTGACCATTTCTTGTAGCCTTTGGAAAAGGACCACAGATATCCGTATGAATCAATTCTAAGACATCATTACACCTTTTTGCATCATACTTACGTTTATTAGTTTGTTTTCCTTTTATACAATTTACACAATCACTTAAGTTTGTAAAATCTAAAGGTTGGAGAATATCATTAGACACAAGACGTTCTATCATTTTCATAGAGATATGTCCTAATCGCTTGTGCCATAATGTTGCAGATTTCTCGCAAGTTAATTTACGTTTTCTATTATCTATGTGCAGTGCCTCTGAATGTGAAGTGTCTATATCTAGAAAATAAAGATTATCATAAGAAGACAGGATACTAGAAGCAAGAAGCTTAGAATCTTGACACAAACTGAAATTTCCATTACTAAATGAACATACATAACCATTTTTGTCCAAATAAGATACAGAAATTAGGTTCCTTCTGAAAGATGGAACCACTAAAGCATCAAAACTTAAATAAAATCCTGTCTTACATAATAATCTAAATTTTCCTATGCTTTCCACTTCTACTTTGTTGCCATTTCCTATGTAAACGTAGCGCTCCGCCTCACTTGGCTTGCGATGGCTTAGGCAACCCTGCATCGACATACTGATGTTAGTCGTTGCACCTGAATCTATCCACCAAGTATATCTAGATACAGAACTTAAATTAACTTCAGAACAAACTAAAGCAAGAGACACACCTTTCTTTGCCAACCATGCATGATAGTTGGTGCAGAATTTCTTTGTATGTCCTGGCGCTTTGCAGAAAAAACAGTTCTTTTCATCTGCTTTCGGAGAAGTATCTTCCTTCTTGCTTTTCTGCGCGGCATTGTTTGCAGCTATCTTGGTAGGTCCCTTTTCCTTGGCAGTAAACTTGCGCTTTTTGACTTTACCCTTAGGATTAGATGTTACTACATGAGCACTTTCTCCCTTAGTCATTTTCTGTCTCTCTTCCTCCTGCACCAACTGAGCCTCAAACTCAGGTAGTGTCCATGTCTCTCTTTGACAATTATAAGTCATCTTGAATTGACTAAAGTTAGACAGGAGAGACAGAAAAATGAACTCAATGAGAACCTCATCAGAGATGTCATAATTATGCCCTTTCAAGGCACGTTGTAGTCTTGTCATCTCAATAACATGCTCTCTAACCCCTTCTTTTCCCTTGTATTTTATTGTTGCTAACTTCACAAAAAGTGTACTAACTTCAGTCTTTTTACTCTTTGTGAATTTTTCTTCAAGGGCCTTAAGGTATTTAATAGCGCCTGTCTCTGTATCAGGTATGATGCCTCGAAAAGTCTCATGGATCGTTTGCTTCATCACCATTATGCACATGCGATCTGAATGCTCCCATCTTTTAATGTCAGCCGTCTCTTGGGGAGTTTCCTCACCCACTTTATTAGGCTTGGGCGATCAAATCTCAGTGCTGTGTCCAATTGCATGATCCCTAAGACTAATTTCAGCTTTTCCTCCCACTGTTTGAAATTGTTCCCCATGAGGGGCTTAATCTGACTTAGATTTGACATTATGTTTAGATCTGAAAATTCAAGAACAAGGAAATAATTTAGATACGATGCGTCACGATTTGATCCTTAATCATAATTCTAAAATCTATCTAAAGGCCTGTGTAAAACTATTTGCTCCATTAAATCTTTAGCCAAAGCACCATTCACTAATGAAACACCTTTGGGTGCAATCATTACCTTCAGGCACTCTGGTGTAGTGAATAAAGTACAAACATGTAACATTTTTGTCAATCAACCTTTGGGTCAAATTAACATATCCATTAACTAACGACCAGGCCAGTCAACAGGGGGAGGAGGATCACAGACGGATCACTTATGTTCCAAGCCCCTGATGCTTTTCTAGACATCGCTAGTCCATGTGTGTTGCAACTTATTTTTATTCACTACCCTTATGCACCAAACAACTTAGTAGGCGCCAACCCTCCTTTGGGAAAGCTAACACCCACGTCCATTGTCAGCACGTCATTTCAACTTTGTCATGAGTCATCCTTGCAATCGTCTTACAAAGAGCGGTTCGTTTGCGAACATCAATGCTTGACTCATGCGAAAACAGCACATGTATACCTAAAACGCCTTTAGTTAGATTTCAAAATTATGCCTAAAACCTAATCTAGGACGTACCTATAGTATCTACTCGTCCTAAATAGAATACAGTATCTTATAGAACTTTTAAATTAGAATATACTAATTTTATATGTCAACTATATTCATCAAAATAATTATTAGGTTTTAGCAAAACTTTAGCAATTTCTACAATGATCATCTTTTAGAAATGCTTCAATAATTTTATTGCTTCCATACTTAGTATAAATTTTATGCCATAATAAGCATTATTGATATCAAATCAGAATTTAGTATTAGAGCCTTTAATTGGTGTTAATACCAATTTTAAATAATATCTAAATTCTAATAATTAGGCTAAATATAGCATAATATATATAGTAATTATAGCAATTATAGCAATTATAATTATTATAACCTAAATTACAATTACTTACAATTACTCCTAAAGTCTGAAAATTTGGTAACCCAAAAATAATCTAGACTTAATAAAATTTTCAGATATGGAATTGAGGGAAAACTGAATTTTTTTTTTTTTATGGTCGAAAAATCTAAAACAGTCATTTTGAGGGCTTAAACAGCAAGTTTTGACAACGAAGTTGTTAATGGCTGGCTAGATCCTTTTTCAAGGTTTCCGAATTGTGGTCGTGCGTCCAAATCGGAGTTACGAGTCAAAAGTTTGATCTGTTTTAAGATCACTACCTCAAATCAATTGTTTATGACTAGATCTGAAAATTCAAACCTAAATTACTTTCTCTAATTCGAATTTAAAACCTTAAATTGTTGCATAATTGATACTTTCTTATTTTGAAAATTAAAATTTCAAATAAAAACTTCTCCAAGATCGCACGAAGCGCAATGATGAGTTCAAATTTAAGATTTTAATTCAAAACCGCATGAAAAAACGGTTAAAGCAAAATTTTAACAATTCCTTTTGCAACAATTAAATTCGATATGAAAAATAGAAAGCAATTAAAACCGAATTAAACTGCAATTCTTACATAAGGTTGCTCTGATACCACTTGTTGGTTTTACTTTGTGAGTTTTCCTAATTACTTTAAACCACAACCAAGATCTACTCCTTTGTAAGAAATTAAACTTAATGCACAGCGAAACTTACTTTCCATCTTCAAAGGCCTCCGTATGCTATCAATCAGACAGCTTCCAAGGCTCTGGGTTGATACGCTCCTGGTCTTGACTTGAGTTGTTGGCTCTCGAGTCCTTCCAAGAACTTGCAATCCTTTTCTCTGGCTACCCTAAATATTATGACAGAGTATCTTGTCTTTCAATGGAGCAGACAATTATGATGGATTGATTGCAAGCCTTGGAGACTCAGCCCTTTTATAGCAGTGCAAAAACCCCAAACCTAGGGCAGCCGAAATTTGCTAATACTTGGAAAACAAGTTTTCCAAGAAATATTGATTTCGGATTTCAAGGATCTGGAAATCAGGAACTTCCAGAAAAAACCGAAATAGATCAGAATAAATTCTGATTTCCTTATTTAGTATGTATTTATTAATGCTATTATTTTAATCAACTATAATCGGTCCATTAACAATTATATTGATTAACATTGTTCTATATGTATTCGTATCCAAAACCTTATATATAAATACGTATAATGCCATGACTTAATTAATCACATTATTTGGCATATTTTAATCATTACATAAATGTAATCTTGCGACAGTATTTGATATCATAATCATAATGCACGCATGTCCAACTTTATTATTGTAATTAGACGTCTCTAAATCCAACATGGATTTCATGCGCAATCCAAGTGGGCCCACAATGATCATGGAAAACTCGAATTCAGTGGTTCCAAGTACCAGTCTGGTAATTCTACGGTACCATCTTTTGAGGAGAAGGGTGCAAATGAGACAATGACAGTAATTTTGGAAACTGAAGAGAAAAAGGTTGAGCCAAACGTGTCAAATGCAAAGCCCCATAATTTTGTACTTGATTTGGATTCAAATGAGGTGAAGGTGAATATTGAAAATTTAGCAACTGTGGAGCGGGATGTTGAGTCGAATGTATCAGATTTGAACCTCCAAAAGAAGAAAAAGAAAACGATTGAGCATAAGTCAAGAAAAACTAAGAAGGCTGTAGATGAAAAAGATCCTAACAGTGAGTTCGAGGACGGTTTGGTGCCTAGAAAAAACACTTCATATGGGCTAATTGTGGGCCCTTTTGCTCAGACTGAAGATACAATTTTGGAGTGGAATTCTGATAAAAGGAGAGGGACTTGTGATCGGGAGGGTGAGTTTGCACATATTGTTTTTTTCCCGGTCGTTTGTTTTAGTGTTCCATGAGCTTTCCATGACAGGGGCACCTCTTTCTATGATGGAGTTGGCCAGTGAGCTTTTAAGTTGTGGGGCCATAGTGTCGGTGGTTGTTGTTAATAGAAAAGGGGGTTTACTGACAGAGCTACAAAAGAGAGGGATTAAAGTGATAAAAGATCGGATGGAGGCTAGCTTTCTGGCGGCTGTGAAAGCTGATGCAGTCATTGCCGGTTCAGTTGTTTGTTCTACATGGATTGGTTAGTATTTTTACTGTTTATTTGTGACATATTGACACAAGTTTTTTACTTTTGAATCTGATCGATTCATAGATTTCCAAAAAATATCTCCCAGGTCCGTCTTCCCACTTGTACAGGACAGACATTATTTTAGGTTGATGCTGTTAATTTGTACCGAACAGATCTTATTTTACGTTTATTATTCTATTTTTTTCCCATTTATCTGGTTCCAAATTGCACAACTGAGGCTGACATAAACCTTCCCAAAAAATTCTCCTTTATAACAGGTATGCATTATGTAATGGTAATGACTAGTAATAAAGCCTGAAACAAGAACCCTTGATCCTTTCTTGCAAGTAATATAGTCATGATCCTACTAAAACACCTCATTTAGAATCATTAATTAGGTTGAAATTTCAAGTTAATTAATTCTTCTTACCTGGTATTTTTGGATGGCACAGAACAGTACCTGTCACATCACCCAACTAAGGCTGATCGAATTCTCTGGTGGATCATGGAGAATAGGCGCGAGTATTTTGATCGGTCAATGCATCTACTCGGCCGGGTCAAAACCCTAGCTTTCTTATCCGATTCGCAATCCAAGAGGTGGCTCTCATGGTGTGAAGAAGAAAAGATTAAGTTCACAACCTATGTTGGTGCCTCTTTCAGTTAATGAAGAGCTAGCCTTTGCTGCAGGCATCCCTACCTCTCTTAACACGCCTCAATTCAGTGTGGAAAAAATGGTAGAAAAAATAAAAACTTTGAGAAATGAAGTGAGGGGAGAGATGGGATTGGGAGAAGATGATGTGTTGGTTATGTCTTTGAGTAGTGTAAATCCCGGTAAAGGCCAGCGGTTGCTTCTAGAAGCTGCTGTTTTGATTCTTGAAGATAAGGTTAGCTTGAGAGATGAGCTAAACCTTTTATCTTCTCTAAATGAATCAAACAAAACTGATGCAAGTAAAAATGCTACTTTACTTCAAAATCAAGGGTTAACCCTAGTTTCTCCTTTAAAAAATCAAACAAGTGAGGCCATTGAGCCAAAAAATGGAACTGAACTTCAAGAGAAGGATCTCCTCCTAGTTACCAGTGAAACAAAAAGCAGGGACATAGTTCAAGATAAAGAATTGAACTCCACTCTGAATCAAATAAATAATGAGATTTTGTCCAATATGACCACTGGTAATGTGGACATAGATACCAGCACTAGTGTGATTAAGAGAACAAGGAGGCGATTCAGGGGGCGTAAGCCTTTGAGGGGTTTGTTAGCTGAGAAACAAGATAATAAAGTACAAAATCTTAGGGTTTTAATTGGTTCTCTTGGATCAAAGAGCAACAAAATACCATACCTTAGGTTGATTTCAAGGTTAGTAACTCAACACACAAGCATGTCCAAGCTAGTCATGTGGACCCCGTCAACAACACACGTGTTATCACTGTATGCTGCAGCTGATATCTACGTAATGAATGCACAGGTGAGTTTGTACAGACTTGGTTATTTTAGCATTGTGTAAGTATTGATTCTTTTTATTTTCAATATTTCTTTTCTTTTTTGAAACTAAACTACAGCTAAAAGATACTAGGTGGTCAAAGAAATGTGTCTACATTTTTATTCCTTTTCTTTTGGGGTTTAATTTATGGGTAATTTTGCATGCTTGTAGGGTATTGGAGAAACGTTTGGGAGAGTAACAATTGAAGCTATGGCATTTGGCCTCCCGGTACATCTTCTCCTCTACATATTTTCTTAATTTCTGAAAACAAATTCCCGATTTGTAGGTCCTGCTCCTCAAGTTTATGTAGCTCATAAATGGTGCCAAAAAAATGTCTTAATTTTATACAGTAATAGCAGTGCCTAAAGATTCTCACTAAATCCTTCTTTATGTCCTTTTTTGTTTCTTTTTAGGTATTAAATTACCTCTTATTCAATTTCATTAAACAAGAAAAAGGAGAGAGTATAAGTTAGGAACAAATGGCGCACAGGCCCAGTAAAGAACCCTGCACATTTTCTATCAGTTCACTGTCAATTGATCTGCATCCCTGATGATATCAGCCTCAAATGCAATGAGTTCGCTTTGATTTCCCCAAAATATTCTGTTGTTACATTCCTTCCAGATGTTCCACACAGTAGCTCAATAAATCCCTTCTTACTACCATTTTTTAAATTATTGTTGTCATTTCTTTGCAGGTGTTAGGAACAGATGCAGGAGGCACGAAAGAAATTGTCGAACATGGAGTAACAGGCCTTGTTCACCCAGTTGGGAGGAATGGAACAAAAACCCTAGCTGAGAATATGCTCTTTCTACTTAGAAATCCAAATTTGAGAGTGAAGGTGGGAGAAAAGGGGCGTGAACTTGTAATTAACAAGTACCTCAAGAGCAATACATACAATAAACTTGCACGTGTACTTGCTGAATGCATGAAAACATAGTAACCAGCACAAAATTCACCATATATTTTCCTTTTTTTTTTTTTATTTGATTGAGTTTTCTCAGTTTTACAAGATAAGTGTACAAGCAGCTAAGGTTGCTTACTTATATTTGCTATTTTTTGCAATTATTTTTGTAGACTATTATTGAATTTTGTCAGTTTTCTTATTAGGTTAGCCTTTATTAAAGTTTGAGGAACAACACAGAATTATATAAAATTTTATTATTTTCCTTGTAGAAAGTTAATTGTTCTTTTCTTTTACTTGTCTCTTTACTTAAGTCGCCAATATGAGTTTGTAATTCGAAAAACAAAATGAATAGTTAATACATGAGTTGGATTTGAGATCCGCATATTTCATTTTGAAAGCATATACCAGTAGTCCGGACAGTTTTTCTGTGTTCGTTGTTTACTTTGAATTTGTTAAATACACATCAAACCAATCTATATTGATCAAATTAATTTATCTAGCTTAAATCTTACAATACTAGACAAGAAAAATGGTCTAGTGTTCTACACAAGGAACTACTTGTACTTTTTATACACATAATTTGTAATTAATACACTATATCATGTTAATGTATTATATAGTCATGTTTATCAATTTTACATATCAATTTCTGGAAAAGGAAAGATAACAGACATTTAAGGATAAATTTGCAAGTATTCTAGCAATATATTGAACATGCATATTTTGAAAATATACAAAAAGAAGAAAATTTGCATAGGTGTTGCGTTTTCTTTTTTTCTTTTTCTGTATAAAACTTCAAGTGGAATATGATGTACTTTCTTCATTTTGCCTACACTTCGGTTACCAAGAGGAAGCACTTTTGTTATGTTTGGTATTTTCAAGAAAAGCTCATGAATGTTCATATTTTTGAAGAACAATTCTATTTTCTTTTTAAGTCAATTTTTTTTAGTGAAAAGATGGTTATTCTCACAATTTAATAAACACAAAATCCAGCATAAGCTATGATAAGTTGTATACTGTGAGCTGATATGCCAAGGAGCTTGACTGTTTCACTTAATCAATACTGAATTTGCTGAACTAATGCAATTGTAAGAACCTACGACTACGAACCTACCTACATCGCTAGTTCGCTATTTGTCAATTCCTTCGCTACTTTTCTTCTGCCCTCTTTCCATTTTGTAGCTGTGTGCCTGTGTTGTGTTTCATAAGAAATTAAGAATGAATACAGTAAACAACCTCCCTACTGTTGTGTTTCATAAGAAATTAAGTAATTTTTTATCTATTTAAAATATAGTAAAAATATTCAAAATTGGTAAAACTTGATTTGTAAATACATTTTCATATAAAGATCATATTGAACGGTTCAAATCGAGTGTTTAGACTTTATAAACAAAAATATGAGCCTATAGTAGTGCAAGTCGCTCTTTAATATGCATTTACCATAACCTCACTCTAGAATCTATATACAGTATATATATTATGAGGAAATTAAATATTAAATAAATGCAAATATGAACACAAACAAAATAAATTATTTTTTAAGCAAAAATTTTACATAACTCGTATAATGTTTAATGCATGAAATTTATTATGAACTAACTTTTTCAAACTAACATCTATAAACCAATGTACATCGTAGATAACTTTTTTCAATAAAAAATTTTTAGTTGTAACACAAAAATATATTGCTAAACTAAACATATATATATATATCCAAATTTTCTTCCAAAAATTAAAATCATATATGTACATACGTATGCATGTATGTTTAGTGCATTTATACATCTTCATTTGTATCTAAAGCAAATCTGAATAAGTGATAGGAATCAGATAGAAGAGAGAGATAGAATGACAGAATGAATTATGTATTTCATTAACCTAGCTTGTATTGTTACACTGACTTGGTTTATATAACCAGTCGGATCTAAACTCATCAGCTGTAAAGTAAATACAACAGAGAACAGATTTCTAACTAACAATCTGTTATGCCTAATTACACTTCTACCCTTGTGACTAAGTGCTGCGCCTAATACCCCTCAAGCTGAGCCAGAGCCTAGAAGTAGGGTCAGCTTGCTTCGTAGGAACTTCAGCCGGGTAAAAGACAAGGATTTGGTAAAAAGGTCAGCAAGCTAATCCTTGGTGGAAATGAAGCGCATATCTAATTGCTTGTTGGCGACCTTTTTTCGAACAAAGTGGAAATCAATCTTGACGTGTTTCGTGCGTGCATGAAAAATCGGGTTGGATGCAAGAAACGTGGCTCCCAAGTTATCACACCAAAGCACCGGATTAGAGATGAGAGGAACATGAAGCTCACGAAAAAGTTGTTGGAGCCACACCAACTCGGTACAAGCGCCGGCTATACTCCTATACTCAGCCTCAGTACTTGACTTAGAAACCGTGATTTGTTTCTTAGAACTCCACGAGAGAAAATTCGAGCCAAGAAATACACAAAATTCCGAGGTCGAGCGTCGATCATTCGGACACTCAGCCCAATCCGCATCGGAATAAGCATGAAGCTCAAAAGAGGAACAAGCACTAACATGAAGACCATGAGATAGGGTACCTTTGAGATACCACAAGATACGCTTCACGGCATTCCAATGCTCGTCGGTCGGTGAGTTGCATGAACTGAGAGGCTTTGTTGACGGCTGTAACAGTATGCAAAATGAAAATTTGAAATATATCAAGTTTCGTAAATCTGAAATGAGGAACTTGAGATGTTGAAAAAAAAATACGAATAATGTTAATTAAAGTATTAATAAATTTATATAATCCGAAATTGGAAATTGAATAGATTCCAATGTATAAGTATTTCATGGATTGGATTGGATTGGATTGTATATATATATATATAGCAATTAAAATATTAAGAAATAATAGTTACGTTTAGGATTGACTTGTAAAATTGGAAACTAGAAGGTTGAAATTGGAAAACTACATGTGGAACCCACATCTTTGGCTTCTAATCTAATATCTTCGAGTCTGACTAGTATAACATCAGTGTCATTTCAGCATATATAGCACCAACTTCAAAATCTATCAAATTGACTTTAAACGGTGAATCGAAACAGTTCAAACCGATCTATTTCATTAGTTGTGTGTTTACATACAAAATTTATAATTTTTTGAATTTATGCAGTATCAAGTCAAGTGGTCAAATGTGTGAGTTTTTAAATTAATTTTAATGCATTCATTTTTCAACATTTTTGACCGCTTGATTTGATACTAAAATAACCAGAAAATATAAATTTTTTACATGTAAACGCATCACTAATAAAGTAAATCGGTTTGAACGGTTTGAATTAGTCGTTTGAAATCTATTCAATCAATTTTATATTTGATGTCATATGACACCGATGTCATACTAGCCGA
Source organism: Carex myosuroides (assembly GCA_028015225.1). Taxonomy (NCBI): domain Eukaryota; kingdom Viridiplantae; phylum Streptophyta; class Magnoliopsida; order Poales; family Cyperaceae; genus Carex; species Carex myosuroides. Next base: position 1,691,812 of record CM051489.1, on the reverse strand, counting down.
ACTCCTTCTCTTCTTATTCTTTTTCCAACCGCCTTGCCCTATTGGTTTCGTTAGAACATTATCTCTCTCTTTTGCAAAGAAGCAGAGAGCTTCTCTCTCGTTAGTTTGATGCTATTGAAACACCGGCCATGATACTTTCTACCTTGCTATTTCATATTGGTAATCTCCTCTTGTTTTTAATTTGGTTGTGGACTCCCTTCTCATTTAATAAGGGTTTGACAACTTATAAACAAAAGAGCTAGTAAGCAGATCATATTGTATATATGAATTGAATTGCCACATGCCTCTCTTTTACCATTTAATCTTTTAAATCGAATATGGACCCGATAGCTCTATTTGATTGCGTTAACTCCTCCTCCTTAACGGTACCGGTTTATAACGAATTTGGTTTGGGGTGTTGGTGTGGGTTAAAACTCTAGTCTGATGCCAGTCCCTTATGGTACTGATTCGTATTGCAAATAAAGATTGGAAGTGGTAGCTTGTTGATTTCCATCTCTCTAACTTAGCTCTTGTTATTGGAATTACTAGCTTGATGTGTTTCTTGTTTATTTCTTGTTGCAATCACTTGTGCAGGATTCTGGTACAGTGATGACACTGGTACAGATTATGTACCAGTGCTCTACTTCTACTGGTATGTTAATTTGATTTACATGGACTGATTTGTAAGAAAAGTAAACATCAGGGGTTAATTATGTAAGTGTGATATTATGCCTTGTCAGAAGGATTAAAATGAAAAAAAGGTCCGAGTCTACCGGTTCAGCTTAAAGCTGAATTAAAGATTGAATTTTAGTCTTGATTTCTCTGACCGAGCACAAAGAAAATTAATATGGGTACTTGGACTTTTGAATAGGAAAAGAGGTAAATAATTCAACTAATAGGCATGACCTTCATTCTTAGTACAAAAAAAAATTGAATATCATGTAAAAAGACAAAATGGACTTGGAACTTTGATTTGGATCATGTCAATTGGATTATTGGACTGAGGATTGAGATGGAATTAAAATAAATATAATTGTTTGAAAATGAAAATATAATGATAACATTGTGTAATTATTTTGATTATTGTGATTAAGTTAAAGCTTCAAATTAAAATGAGAGTAAAGTTCTAATAAATGTAAACAGAAATACTAGACATGAATTTATCCAATAAGCCATGAGATTTAAATTTAAATACCTAAACTGTTATGCTTAAATAAAAATGTTACAAGTATTGATTAGAATATATGTATTGCTTTTAAACATAGGCATAATTACAAAAGGTACAGATGAGACAGAATGAATGTTCACGAGGAAAAGACTATTAGTGACCTACCTGTTGCCCTACGATATCAGGTGCGGGATTATTTGATTAGTCTGAGATTCATAACTAGAAATTAAATCGTAACTCGTTGTGCATTTTGAATATTTGATTGACTGCATTGATTGAACTGTTGCATCATATGCATAGTCCAATACAATTGGAACTGAATTACAGGTAAGACTGTTGACTGTCATGTTGATTATTATTGCAAATGATTGATTGAGACCACAGTGATTAATTTGATTGAATATTGAATATTGTAATCCTTGAACCTCTATATAGTGGAGAAAAATGATTAGTATATCGTAAAGTCTAGCTACTAGACTTTACTCCAGGACCCTTATGCGCATATGGTGAATGGTCCCAATTGAATCCAATACCGGTTGGGTAGGGGATATTGAATAAATATGAATTGTGACTGTAAGACCAATGAAATGTGGTAACTGTCTTATCAATGATTTTCTTCCCGATAATGACAGTATTGTGATATTGATTTTGTATTGTTTCTGTTAACCAATTGCCGGGATAGCTAGAACTGTCTTATCATGCATTGATTTTCTTTATGATAATGACAATATTGAGATATTGATTATGTAATATTTCTGTTAACAAAGTATCAGGATGGATAGAATAGTATAGCCATAACACGACATATACATGCTATTGTATCTGTCAGTGTTACCAGACTAGAAATTGTAAAGTTAGGAAACCAAACGTTATCAGACTTTATGGTTTAAAAGATTTTGACCCAAACCATTTATTCTGATAAGATCCTTAGAGTTCTGATTTATTTATGTAATTTCTGTTGTTCAATTGGATACTGTTATTGAGCATTTGCATTCGTTATTATGAAATGAACTGTTAGTTTCTCGTGCGGAGATTTCATTATGAATATGGATTTTCTTCGAATCAAATAACCTAAGTGGCAATTAGCACTGCGGAATAATTTATTATTTCTCACCCATTTCCCCTTGTGGGATTCACAGGTTTGTTAGACGAAGACCGAGAAATGCTTTTGGGATAATAATTGACAGCAGGGCCACCTAAAGGTATGTGATTTGGGTTTATTACATCTGACAGGGTGTAGAGAGTATATCCCTAGCATCATCCACTGTAAAATGTCAGATAATTATTGTAAATAAACTGGGATGTGGAAAAAATAATGGATGCTATTGGCAATGCATAAAAAGATCCATGCCTTATGTTATGAATATTGAATGGTAAATAGACGCGGTAGGATTGTCGCACCTCCGAATCGGGGGTATGACAACGACATACGAAATATTAGGCTGTGTGATCGTGGCATATTGGAGTGCGCCAATAATGCTACAATACATGTGAGGATCGGCCATGGGGTTGCTATCAAATTTTAGGAGTGGGTCACCGGAAGAGAAGGGAGTGGAGCAAGGTTTGGCGCCATCTATTTTGGAGCGAATAAGGAGATCTCGAAGGTATTGAGGTTGAGAAAGATGAATACCATCGGATTGAGAATGGACTTGGATACCCAAAAAGAAATGCAAGGGACCAAGATCTTTGAGAGAGAATTGGGAACCAAGATAGGAAATGAGAGATGTCACAAGTGAGGCATCAGAACCTGTCACAATAATATCATCAACGTAAATCAATACAATAGTAATCGAGGATGAATCACCATGTATAAAAAGCGAGGAATCCGATTGTGAAGCTGTGAAGCCAAGATTGGTAAGAGGGGAAGCCAACTTGTGAAACCACGCACGAGGAGCTTGCTTGAGACCGTAAAGAGCCTTTTTGAGAAGGCATACATGATTCGGGAAAGAAGAATCTGCAAAGCCCGGTGGTTGAGACATAAAGACTTGTTCTTCAAGATCTCTATGAAGGAACGCATTGTTGACATCTAATTGGTGAATTAGCCAATGCCTCGAGGTAGCGAGAGAGATAACTACTCGAATGGTGGTAGGCTTGACGACGGGGCTAAATGTCTCATGGTAGTCGAGGCCCGCCTCTTGATTGTAACCCTTGGCAATGAGGCGTGCCTTATACCTCTCAATGGAATCATCAGCCTTCCTCTTGATTTTGAAAATCCATTTGCATCCAATGACATTTTGGTCGGGGTTAGGAGGAATAAGTATCTAAGTGCCATTCTTGGCAAGGGCATTCAATTCATGAGACGTAGCATCATGCCACTCCGGTTTCTTGTTTGCCATGGTAAAAGAGGTAGGCTCATCAGAAGAAGTAGAAGGAAGAGGGTGTTTGGTAGTAAGAAGAGTCTCATGATTAGGAGGTGGTTTAAGACGGCTAGCATGAGCACGTAGGCAAGTTGTTATATCAGATGAGTAGAACCAGAGAGAACTGGAGCTGGAGTAGTTTCTGTTGCAGCTGAATTTTGGGAACTGGAGAGGAGATGTTCAGTTCGGACTGCAGGAGAAGCAGGGCGCCTATGGTACACCTTTAGAGAGGGATTTGCATGCTCCAGAGAAGACAGAGGCCTGCTTGTATCGGGTCTGCAGCAGGCAGTGTAGGCACCAAAATTCTGTGGTCTAGTGGCACTTGGGAAAGTATCGGTCCAATTTCTGTTAGTATTGGATTAGCCGAAGTGGTGGGATGATTGGGCTGCACATGTAGTAAAGGCCTGTTGGAATTGGGCTGAGCAGGAGAATGGAGAGGCACTGAAGGTCCAGTTGCACTTGGACCTGGATCAGCCAAAGAAGCTGGGTCCGAGTGAGTGACGGCAAGAGTAAGAAGAGGCAAAAAAGTGAATTGCGCAGATCAGTAGGAGACCGAACCGAGGAAGCAATGAGGTTTGAGGCAAAAGGAAATTTTGTTTCATCAAAACGAACATTTCGGCTAATGTAAATTTTGTTAGTTGGGATATGAAGGCATTTGTACCCTTTTTGAGTTTGACAATACTCCAAGAAAACACAAGGTAAAGAACGAAATTGGACTTTATGTGAATTGTATGGTCAAATTAAAGGATAGCAAAGACATCCAATAACTCGAAAGAAGGTGTAATCGGGGTTTTTGTTGAAGAGCATAGTGAAGGGAGAGATATGAGGAGGTGTGGTAGGAGGGAGTCGGTTTATAATGAAGACAACACTTTGAAACACAAGATCCCAAAGATCTAAAGAAATAGAGGAGTGAGAAATTATAGCAAGGCTAAGTTCAACTACATGGAAATGTTTTCGCTCCGCTAACCCATTTGGTTGAGGAGTGTAGGGACAAGATGTTTGATGAAGAATTTGAGGGAAGAGGCGTGTGAGAGGCTTAAACTCCGTGCCACCATCCGTTTGAAGAATCTTGATAGAAGAGCTAAAAAGATTCTCAACTTGGCATTTGAAATTAGTGAAAACTTTCACAAGCTCATCTTTAGTACGAAGAAAATAAATCCAAGAAAACCTCGAAAATTCATCAATAAAGAACCATTGGGGGAAGATAAAGAACAATGGCCAAGATTTTGAATGATAAGATGAGAGCCATTACCAACTTGAAGCCGATCTTGTCCATCATAGACATTGAACGAGGTGAGGTTGTTCAAGTCGGATGTGACATGGTGAGATGCCCTAGAATCAAGGAACCATCCTTCATTCGGATTGGAGGTGGTAGTGTTGAAGAATGCTTGAGGTGGAGAAGGATACGCATCATTGTCGAATCGATACCAATACTCGAGAGCTTCGTGACCTTTCTTCTTACACACTTGGCACTGTGGCTTTTCTCCAGTGAGCTGAGAATGAGATGGAGCTCCACGGCCTTTGCCTTGAGATGGAGATGAAGAGAAATTACTGCGATTTGGGCCCGAATTAGTATAGGCCCGGTTAGGAGTTGGTAACAGTGGGCCTTGAGACATATTGGGGGAGAAATGGGGGTGTAATTGTTATTACCCCTGTCTCGTCTGCGCCCCCTGCCACGTCCGCACCCCGCATAGAGAGCAGCGGGATCAACGAAATGAGAAGAGTAAGAGGATTGAGAAGTCAATAGCGACTCATGAGAAAACAGGAAGATGTGGAGATCCACTAGAGAAAAGGGAACCGCGCGGGTTGTGATGGCAACAACAGAAGAGTTGTACTCCGCACCGAGCCCACTCAAAATTGAGCGAACTAGGTCAGAGTCAGGTACCTGATCGCTGACCGCCGCTAGCTGATCTGCTACACGTTTCATTTGCTAAAAGTACTCGCCACATCGCTGATTACCCCTGATTGAGGATTGAAGAGCTCGCCACAACTCTATGATGCGAGCGGTGGAGATGGCAGAGAAGAACTGATGGAGAGAACGCCATAGATCACGAGAAGACTGGCACTGCACATATTGAGAGAGGATGCCTTCAGTGAGGGTTGTGCGGAGCCAGCCGAGCAAGAATCTGTCTTGCTTGTGCCACTCAGAGAAGTGCAGATTAGGAGAAGAGACGCCATTGAGGATCAGATTCTTGTCAGGAGGCGACACAGCAGCATCAAGGTATTTGGAGAGGCCGAATCCATCAAAAATCAGCTCTATCTAAGATTGCCATGTCAAGAAATTGTCACGCTTGAGCTTAGTGGAGACAAGTAAAGTGATCTGAATCACTGGATCAATAGGGGCGAGAGGAGAGGGAATAGAGATCTCGCTGGAAGTCATGAAAGCATTGAAGAAGCTATTAGAGAGAAAAGAACAAGGCTCTTGATACCATGATAGGAATCAGATAGAAGAGAGAGATAGAATGACATAATGAATTATGTATTTCATTAACCTTGTATTGTTACACTGACTTGGTTCATATAACCAGTCGGATCTAAACTCATCAGTTGTAAGTAAATACAATAGAGAACAACTTTCTAACTAACAATCTGTTATGCCTAATTACACTTCTACCCTTGTGACTAAGTGATGCGCCTAATAATAAGAATCTATTGATATTTTTTGATCCTATTCTAGGAGCATTTTCATAAAAATTTAAAAATCTCGTTATTTGAAACAAGTCTACAAAAATAAATTATCTGCGAGAATCAATATTTGATCTAGTGACAAAAGATAATGTTTTCCATGTGAAAAATCACAAGTTCAAAATTTGAATAAAGAATTCCTTACAAATATTAGACAGATAGATAACTTGATATCTAACCTTTTATAAAAAAAATGTCTTTACTGTATTTGTTTCCATAGTTGTTTATGTCATTTTGGGGAACACGAAAACATTCAATATTTCATTCATATTTGACCATTTGAATGACATATTTTGGGTATTTTGCATGATTAAAGGCGTCTTACTTCTCAGTCATAATTTTGTAAGTCTTATCTCTCAAAAATTGTTTGTGAATATGAAATTTTCTAATAAAAATAATTCATTCTTTCATTCTTTCATGTTTCCACATTTCCTTTTTTTTTCGGATCAGTATTATTAGTAACTACAAATAATATTCTTGGATAATCTTATTATAAACCGTGATTTTTATTTTTACCCAAAAAAAAATTTATTTTAATATAAATAACCAGGTTTTTAAAATATTTTTATTTCTACCCAAACCGCTAGGATTCCTGGCGGTCCGAATTTTTAATTCGGACCGCCAGGAATCCTAGCGGTCCGAGGTTTAATTCGGGATAACCCGCGCCCGTGACTCTTCTTCTCCTTCTCTTCTCTGTGTCTCTCTTCTCCTTCTCTTCTCTGCGTCTCTTGTCCGCCAGAAACAAAACGAAAAAAAGAAAAAACGCCGAGTCTCCGCCAGAGAGAAGGAAAAAAGGGAAAAAAGGCTGCGCGCCCCTCCGCCTCGCCGCCACTCCGCCTAGCCGAATCTCCGCCTCTTCACCGCATTCTCGTCGATTCATTGTAAGTTCTCAAAAAGTTTCAATTTTTCGGTTTTTAGCCTTGTGGCTGTTGGCTGTTGCCTATGTGGCCTTGCGCCTTTTTGATTGTCCCAAGATCTGTTACCTTGACCTGCGGCCTCGTGCCTTTTCTGTGATTGAGGCCTTCGTGCCGATACGGTTTTAGGGTTTAGGTTTAGGCTGTTGGCTGTTGCCTTGTGGCTGTTGCCTTGTTGCCTTGTGGCTGTTGCCTTGTTGCCTTGTGGCTGTTGCCTTGTTGCCTTGTGGCTGTTGCCTTGTGGCTGTTGTGGCTATTGCCTTGTGGGTTGTGGCTGCTGGCTGTTGCCTATGTGGCCTTGCGCCTTTTCTGTGATTGAGGCCTTCGTGCCTATACCCTTTACTGTGACTCGCGTGCCTTGCTGCCTTGTACTGCCTACGGGCTTGAAACATGCCAAAAAAAAAAAAAATTTAGATTGTAATTTAGATTGGATTTAGATTGGATTATAATTTAGATTGGATTTAGATTGGATTTAGATTGGATTTAGATTGTAATTTAGATTGGATTTAGTTTATTTTTCTATTGTAATTTAGATTGTAATTTAGATTGGATTTTCTGTGTATATGCCTGTCAAATATATATTGATCTAATTTAGATTGGATTATTAATTTATTTTCCTATATTGTAATTGCATTTATAATTTTGTTTGTTTGCTTGTGTTTAAATTATTAATTTATGTGGCATGCAAATTTAAGTTATATTAAGTTATTTTTGTTTTCATGCAATTTACATGTCAATTGGGATTAATTCGTTTATGTGTTCACTTATGTTTTATAAATATTTTAGATTAATTCATTCTTGTTATATTAATTTATGTATAAAGGATTCTTTACATATTAGTGATTCAAAGAAGTTAGAATTCCATATTCATTTACTTAGTTAAAATAAAGTTAGAATTGCATATTCTCTTAATGAAACGGACTGGATTCAAAATAGAAAACAGACAAATAATTATATTTTTAAAGTCTAAACTTAGGAAACACATAAATTAAAATAAAGCTCAATTTCGTCTTAGTTAAAATTTAATCTATTAGTGTTATCATCCTCATCATCCCCGTATCATTACCTACAAATAACTATAATGGTCACGTACGGTTTTTTTTTAATTTTAATTCTTTCTAGACACAAAATTTTATGCGTACATTAGATTTTAGATTAATTGAATTAGTTTATCGTTAATTAGATGCCGAGAGAAGTAATTGACATTGTTGAATAACAAAATTTGAATACAGAGTTCTATAATTACTTTCAATTGGTGCGTCTTCACTAAACACTAGAATAAATAATTAAAATATTTACAAATATATATGTTGTTCATAATCTTCATAATTCACAAATATAATATATTTTATTAGTTGATTAGAGTAGCAAAAGAAACAATAATTGATAAAACTCAAAATTTATTTACTTAAATATTAAATTCGATCAAGTTGCTTTCATGTTACTTTATTTTTTTTTGAATAATATTGATTTTATTCTATTTGGAAGAAATGGAGAATTTGAGAAGATATTGGAGGCTTTCCTTTATTATAATAATAGGGATATTTAATAGTAAGGGTGTACTTTGGATTTTTAATCGGTAAAATTGGATATATTTATTATTTCATTAAAAATCAATTAATATAGATTTATTAATTCAAGAATTGATTTTCCTTTAAAATCTTATTTTATTAATATTTTAGCGAAATTGTAGAAAATATTATTTTCCAAATACGAGCTTATTTTTGTTCTTTACTTCTATTTAAAAAAAAAACTATATCTATAGTTCCAAGGTTAATATGTACTATATGTATCATCAAATTTGTGTGATTAAACAAATTATACTCGCAACAAATAAATGAGTTATTTTTGCTGGTTGTATATTTGAAAGTTTATTTTGCATTAATTTGTATGAAATGAAATTAGTTTGCATTAACTGATTTCATACATTTCTAATGGAAACCTTATCTTTAAAAAAAATACAAATTTATAAAAATATGATTGTATGGAGTGGTTCTTTGTTCTTATTGGCATCATGCATGTTATGATTGACTCCATAGTCATTTTTTTGCATATTAGCGTATTTTAGCATATTTTTTCCGCAATTACCATATTTTAGCCAATTGTAGCAAGTTTAACTTTTTTTTTAACGTAGGATGGCTAGGGGACGGCCTAGGAGACCACCCGCAGCCGATCCGGTTGATGAGCCCATTCCCATTGACAGCAAAGATCATTTCAGTCCTTTATTATGGATGCCTCACGGTGAGCACCGAGTCTCAGAGGCATCTAAAGAGGTACTTGATTACTTTTTTCTTTTTAAAGTTTGGATTTTGTTGAATTTTTGTATTTTTAGGTTTTCATGTTGTTCACTTTTTTGAACGCAGAGTGAGGCAATTTAAATGCCAGGGGTCGGTATCCGGACATGCAGTACTTCCCGATGATGGAGGCGTATCTGCAAAATTTGGGGGTGCAGCATTTGGTCGATATTCTACAGTCGGAGGCTAAGTCCATCAACGCGTCCCTGATTGCAGGACTAGTGGAGCGATGGCGCCCCGAGACGCACACGTTCCACTTACCTTTTGGAGAGATGACAGTGACTCTCCAGGACGTTAGCGCTCTATGGGGTTTGCCTATCCAGGGCGTGCCCGTTGGTGGCGTATCTGACCCCACAGATCCAGATGGCACGACGATTAATTACATGCTCGCTGAGTTGTTGGGAGCGGAGCCAGATATACGCAGCAACGGGGGGAAGTCCAAGTACTGTCTGGACAAGACGAAGCTGCGAGTTATGTTTGCGAGAGGTCTAGGTAGCGATTCCACTCCGATCGAGATTCAGAGGTACTCATACAAACTATTTGTATTACATTTATTTTGTACTCTGTTTCATGCGGAAAAATGAGTTGCTCTATAATTTTGATATTACAGATACACACGGGGATTCGTGATGGACCTATTTGGTTCTGTCATGTTTGCTGATTCTAGTGGTGATACCATCCCGATGATGTATCTAGAGCTGCTGCGAGACCTTCAGCCGTCGAGCGTCAGGTACAACTGGGGTGGGGCTGTCCTAGCACATCTCTACTCCAACTTGTGCCACGGTTGCAAGGTCAGTATGTTATTTATGTCTTATTTTAATTACCTACCTTGTCATGCACTTGTTGTCTTATTTTGATTATTTAACTTGTCTCTGACGGCTGGTATTCTTCAAAATATAGCGGAAAACTAAGCAAATCCACGGGCCAGTACTGCTTCTGCAGCATTGGTCGTGGTCACGGCTACCGGTGGGGGTACCTCTGCCGAACGAGGATCCATGGGGAGAGCCCGAAAATGGAAATCGACTGGCATTCGGCATGAGATGGTACGGACATCATGAGTACAAGGACAACCCTCACGGAAAGACAGCAGGTATCAGGACGGTCCGATCTCAGATTCAGAGTCTGGGTGAGACGCAGGTGCGCTGGACTCCGTACCATGAGCTATACACTCAGGGGAGGCTGCCGCAGACTGTAGAGGATGATCGGGAGATGTGGCTCTACAGGGGACCGCTGGTGTGCTTCTGGATAGTGGAGCACCACTGGCCAGACCGGGTGCTCCGCCAGTTTGATTTTCCTCCACTCATCCCCGCAGATCCAGACGTCCCGAGATCTGCGATCATGAGGCTACACGGGTAAGTTATGTTCTTTTAAGCATTTTTGTACTTAACATTAGTTCTTGTCTTTAAATTGCAACTGACATATGAATTACAGGATAACACACGGTAATCACTGGGATAGATGTTGGAGTGATTATCACTCGGAGTACTACAGCAAGGCGGGCAATATGAGTGCCAACTTATGGCAGATGCCGGAGATTGATACGATGCAGTTCCAGGGAGATCCCCTATTGAGATATCAGGCTTGGTACCTGCGGGTCGGCATGGCTTCGGTGTATATAGAGGGAGATTACGGCGAGTTTCTTCGCGCACAGATATACGAAGACGATGGTTATCCCTACTGGCCGGAAAGGTGCTCGCCAGGTAATGCATCTAAAACAACACATTTTTTTGCGTTATGAACCTTTTATCATAACTTTAATTTTTTCTAACGTTTTTTTATAGCTGCTGTTAGCGCTTAAAGGTGCCGGGCGTTCAATCGTTTGTCTTGGAAAACGTGGCTACAGAGCGGTCGGGCACGCGATGTTGAACTTGGTTGCCCCATGCATTGAGGACTACGGCCAGGAGGCAAAGCTGGTCACCATGTTACGAGACGCCGGAGAGAATATTGATTGGCGCGCAGTACAGCCGGACGAGCCTGACGCGCCACCTGTTATGAACAGTGAGATGCCACCGGAGCCATCAGAGCAGCCAGAGTGGGATTATCATCGTTGGGTACTGCACATGGCCGGTTGGCACGCCTACCGTGACGAGCACGGTCGTCCAGTTCTTCCCCCGGTATGTGATTATTTATTTTATTTATTCTTTTACTGTAAGTAAAGATAGTTAAAATTTACTAAATTTTTGGTATCCTTGCAGGGTCCTGCATACATGCCGACACAGCCTGAGCATCATGAGTCTCCAGAGATCCAGTCTGTGCAGGATGACAGGATGAGTTTTAGCCTTGCAGACATATATGCCGACACAGCCGCCTCCCCGCCACCGCGTCAGCCGTATTCAGAGATGGCTCACGATTGGGAGGCCTCTGGTAGCCGGACTCAGGCTGATTATGAGTCCCAGTTTGTGACATCCATATTCCATACTCCCACGCCACCACCGGCTACCGACGTGGCCTCGGATCCATGGGATACAACACTTACGATGAGTAGGCAGGACAGCCTCGAGGATCATATTACACCAGCTCGCGCCGCGCAGGCAGGACAGCCTCAGTGGGAGGATTGGCATGAGCGCATATTCAGTAGAGAGAACAGGGGTAGACCACCTCACCGATTCTCCCCTTCGCAGTACGATGGATAGAGGGTATATTTTATTATGTTTTAGTTTAGTTGTGCTATGTTATGTTTTATTATGGTAGTTTAGTTTAGTTTAGTTTGGTAGTTTTAGTGTAGTGTAGTTTCGTTATGTTTTATTATGTTCTATGTTTTATTATGTTCTATTTTTTTTTCTATTATGTTTTATTATGTTCTATTTTTTTGTAGTGTAGTTTATTTATGTTTCGTTATGTTTCGTACAACAAAAAGAAATAACATCCATTGACGATCATACAACATACTATTTCAAACTTAATATAAATAACATCCAGAAATAACATCCAAAATATAAAATACAAACTTAATATCTGCTTCAAACGATCATACAACATACTATTTCGTCTTACCGGTCTTGAACGTACATGGAACAAAATCATCGTCCGAGGTTGACAATGACGGCTCGGTAACAACAGACGACGTGCTAGCCTGAGTCTTAGCCTTAGTCTTAGCCTTAGTCTTCGTCTCAGGCGTCTGTACATCATCTTTTTTTTTTCCCAATCCATAGCCGTAGGGGTTTTCTACAAAATCATCATCAGATATGTCATTTGTACGACAATCATCAGCAGATCCTTGCACACATTTCCTAGACCAAATTGGACAGTCCTTTCTCTTCCTTCCGCAGCCCCAATTGCATTTCTTTTCCTCGCCCTTTCCTCGATTGTTACTGTCCATCCTCCTCGTCTACAAAGTAAAATACATACAAATAAAGTTCATACAAACCTCAAAGTAATAAAATAAATCCCCAACTGCAACATAATAAAATACATACAAATAAAGTTCATACAAACCTCAAAGTAAAAATTCTTCACAAAATAAAGTTAATTCCTACGACTCCTTCTAAAAGGAAGGCCCCTGAGCCAACCAGTTCCCCATGATGATGTGCTCCTTCTATCTTGTTGCACTGTTTCGTCTTGCCGGTTAGCTGTACCGGACGGTCCTGCTTGCGCTTCGTTAGCTGTACCCGATGTGCTCGTCCTTCCTAATTGAGATGTGCTCCTTCTAGCTGGTTGCACTCCTTCTTCTCGCTGGTGTGCTGTATCGGATGGCCTTGCGCCAGATGTGCTCCTCCTACCTGCTTGAGTTGTGCTCCTTCTTCGCTGGGTAGTACCTGAAGGCCCTTGCATTCCAACCGCCTCCGTTCCTGCCAGTACTTCTCCCATTGCCTCCCTAAACATCATAGTTGCATTTTCACGGTCTGCTGTACGGCTTCTGGCTGTGCTTCGCCGCGGCCCTTGCGATCCACTCGCCTCTGCCATAACTCGCTCATTCTCTGCTACATTTGCTGCGTTATGAGCCTCTGCAGCCCAAATATGTTAGTTAGTAAGCTATTCAACGTTGGAACCGAAAATAATTAGGAATGGATGTGACATACCTCGCCTCTGCCTGTCAGAAGTGGAACGGCGAGGACGGTGCCCCCGTCGCCTACCTTGCATTTCATCCATGGTCATATCTTGCCGGATGTGTTTTCTCCTACCACGCCGTATCCAATCTCTGTTTGGCTCAATTTTAGGGGTAGTGGTTGCAGGCCAATCTTCAGGATTGCCATAAGGAACAAACAGTGCATTCCAAGTACTCAGAAGGTAGTCCACCCTATACCAGTGGGCAACAAATAGGTTGGGTGACCAGTTCCTATTACGACAAACCGCTAACACATGAGCGCACGGAATCCCAGTTAATTGGATACCTCTGCATGTACATTCCACTTTTCTCTCTGGCCCGACTGTCACGATATACTGGAACCTTCTATGAATAATTGACATAGTTCCATCCTGCATTTGGACCACTGGAACATATTCATTTGGGCCCGTGACTTGGTAATTACCTTCGCCGTGCGAGTATGGGATGACATCCATTTTTGTAGCTTTCTCCCACCGTTTGGCGAGCTTAACATGTACCCGTCTAGAAAAAGGCTGTTCTGCATTGCTTTGCTCCGTCGCTGCCTCTCGCCGTTGAACAAACCACCTGTTGCACTTGGCGAATGTCTCCTCTACAAGTGCAGCCACGGGCAACATTCGGCTATCCTTGAAGACAGCGTTCAGGGACTCAGAGCCGTTTGTTGTCATGATACCAAATCGGTACCCTCCATCACAGGTCTGGAAATTTTTTTCAAAATTTGACGGCTCCATGACATCATCAGGACGTACTTTGCCCACTCTCCTCATAAAAGCATTACACGTCGGATTTTGCTGCAATAGAACAAAGCAAAATTAGACAAAATGCATCTAAAAGAAACAAAAATGATATAAATTAGACAATATTAGACATACCGAGCAAAAATCTTCGAACATCTCTTTCAGCCTTCTTGGCTTCTTCTTCCTGGCTCCTTGTTTGAACCTAGTTCCGTACCATTTGTCCTTCCCACACGCCTGGACCAGGTTATCTGCAACATGTTGGATACAATACCTGTGCACAAAATTATCCCTATCCCATCCGTATTCAGGTTTCAATGCAGCTTTGATACCCTTGTGTTGGTCCGATATAACACATACGAATCTATTCACACCAATCACATTAATCCTAAGCCAGTGTAAGAAAAAACCCCAGTTCTCTTCATTCTCCGTATGTACAATTGCAAATGCTAGAGGCAGCAATTGGTTATCGGCATCATAGGCGCAAGCCATCAAAAGTCTGCCCTCATACCGCCCAGAAAGGAAGGCTGCATCTATACTGATCACCGGCCTTAAGTAATCAAATGCGGTAATGCATGGTCCGTAAGCCCATGCCACGGCCCTGAATTGCTGAACACCTTCTTTGACCAGTCCTGTATTTTTATCGATGCTCGGACTTGTCCGAAATTGGTATTTTGAGCCGGGATTCGTGTAACATACCCCGTTAAGCAATAGTTTCATAAAATTGTACGACTCTTCCCAACTCCCAAATTGCCGGGCAACTGCAAGCTCACGACCTCTCCAAAGTTTGTTGTACTTCGGGGTTATACTGCCAAACCTAACCCTCACGCAGTGTGCCACACTCCGGATGCTCATAGTGGGGTCTTCCTTAATGCCTACCTCGATGAGGTCTGCGATAATTGATGCCGTGAGTTGTGCATGGTCCGACCTTTCAAACTCAGATTCGCATGTGTGAGGTGTGTCTTGCTCAGTTATCATCCATGTATCTCCGGCATTTGTTGCTCTTGCCTTCAGTTTGAAACGACAACCCGGAGTGCTGCATTTAATTTCCAACCGGGATGTGTCACTTCTCTTCGTATATATCTCCTTGTTCTTGTCAACATGGTACTCTCTGATCTTTTTCGTCAGTTGCTTTTTACTTACGAAGTATTGGCCTTTTGCAAGCTCACTCCTGTACTCAACCCGACGACCATAGTAAGAAATATCTGCTTCTCGGAAAGCAGATGTGTCATTGAAGTTTACAAAAGGGTGAGTCTCACCGCGGCCACCCAACGACATATTCTCTCTATTCTTCCTCACAGTGGGCTGTGTGTATTCTTCTTCATTTTCTTCATCTTCTTCATCTCCTTCATCATTAATGTCACATTCTTCTTCCCCCAATTCATCCCCAGTTTGCAGATTCTCCTCCGGTATCTCGTTTATAAATTCAAATTCCGACTCGTTTGGATCTTCCTGTACTGGTGGCGGTCTGGGGTGAGGATTTGGTTCAGGCCCAGGTAAGGATGAAGGACCGCCATACATGGATACATGTGGGATAAAAGCTGGAGATTGGGGTGAATTATTGTATATTTCTTGTTCCGGTTCTGCTACAGGCATTACGATAAAAGGAGTGTGTGGTTCATTATCTTCTTGATAATGTTGGGCAGCCGAATTTTGGCCTGAACTTCCGGCCCCTGACTCTTCGCGAATTCTGCGTGCAAAAACTTCCAACAATGATTCGCCAGACCTCAAAACCTGCGCTATTAGACCTCTCAATGCCCCGTTATCTCCCAGTGTGATTTTGACATACTTTCCTGCGTGGACCAGTCGGGCCTGAATTTGTAATTGGCAACGATTCCTATTGTAGCCGCTCGCTTCATAAATAAGCGATTGCAACTGCTCAAATGAGAAATTTTCATCAACCCAATACGTATTTGCTGCAGGCTTGGAGTAACGTACTCCATACTGGTCAGTTATGAACTTTCCTCCAAAATGTATTGAAATTGCAATAGACATGGCCAATAAACTACATTCATAAATAACAAATATTTGGTCAGTTTAATGATTTCAATTGTGAACAGTTGTGAATAGTCGTATATGAACAGTAAATACGTATGTGAACAGTAAATGTGAACAGTAAATACGTATGTGAACAGCATATGTGAACAGTAAATACGTATGTGAACAGTAAATGTGAACAGTAAATACGTATGTGAACAGTAAATGTGAACAGTAAATAAGTATGTGAACAGTAAATACGTATGTGAACAGTAAATACGTATGTTGAACAGTAAATACGTATGGAAATACGTATGTGAACAGTAGTGAACAGTAAATACGTATGTGAACAGTAAATACGTATGTTGAACAGTAAATACGTATGGAAATACGTACGTGAACAGTAAATACGTATGTGAACAGTAAATATGTATGTTGAACAGTAAATACGTATGGAAATACGTATGTGAACAGTAGTGAACAGTAAATACGTATGTGATTAACAGTAAATACGTATGTAATTAACAGTAAATACGTATATAAAAAAAAATACCTGACAGCAGACTCTCCGTCTCCTCCTCCTTCTTCCTCCTCTTCCTTCCTTCTTCCTCCCTCTTCCTCCCTCCTCTTCCTCTTCTTCAGCCACTGAGTGTTTTGCTCTTCCTCCCTCCTCTCTTCCTCCCTCGTACTTATAAGTTTTCAAAAAATAAAATCTACCCAAACCGCTAGGATTCCTAGCGGTCCGAATTAAATATTCGGACCGCTAGGAATTCTGGCGGTCCGAATTAAATATTCGGACCGCTAGGAATCCTGGCGGTCCGAATTAAAAATTCGGACCGCTAGGAATCCTAGCGGTTTGGGTAGAAATAAAAATATTTTAAAAACCTGGTTATTTATATTAAAATAAATTTTTTTTTGGGTAAAAATAAAAATCACGGTATTATAAAACTAGAGTTATTTTTGTGCATCAGTTCTCAATTTCACGCATATCCAAAAGCGAATTAATTGCTTACAAAAGGCGAAAAAGTAACTACCTTTAGCTATTAATGTTAGGGGTCACATGCTGGGTTTCTTTAAGTTTGTATTTATTTATTTATTTGCAGAATTTTAAATGTAATCAATTAGTCTAATGATTAAAGTTTACAACTAATTAGAAATTTACATAAACAATTAAAGATTAAGAACCGAACCCTCAATGAGATTAAATAAGTTAATTCAAATTTTGATTTTTGACTCGTTGCACACTTGGCCACACCAGATCGGATTTGAAACCTTTTTATTTTGGTTTTGGGTTTGTTTTCGGATCCGGTCCATTCAGTCTTGTTGCCTTTTCGGTTTGGCTTTGTTTGTGCTGTGGTGCGGTGCTGGTACCAGTGGTACCGGCCCAGTGAGGCACTGGTACCGACACTATACCGGTATTGGTTCTGTGATAAACCCCTATTGAATTTGTGCCTTGTGGTTTTTGTTTCTGGATTGTGGGTGTTGTTGCTTCTTGTGTGGTGCGATTTTGGTTCTATGTTTGTTACCAAACTTTAAATTGACGAAGGCCATAATGTGAAATGTAGAATTAATAGGGTTGATTTTGTAAAATTCGAGTCCTTAGGTTAATTAATATAACTTAGGGGCTAATATGAGAAATTGTGAGTTTTTGACTTGGGCCCTTTTATTGTTGGGCCGTGATTGTTTTAATTAGAGGGGCTTCGGCCTCTTTTCCTATATGGGCATGGGTTAATGTAATAAATGAGGTTTGGGCTATGACTTGTTGGGATTTAAAAAGGGGGCTTGGCCCAAACCGAAAATAAATAAATAACAAATGAAACTCTGAATTGGGCTTGGGCCGAATATGAAAATGGTTGAATTTGGGCTCCTTGACTTGGACCTTTGACGAAATAATTAAAGTGAAATGTGACAAACTACTTAGGATCTTGAGCCTTCTTTTTGTAGGCTCGAAGGCACAAATAAAAAGGGTTCGGATCTAAAGACGTAAACAAGCGAGGATTGGTTTTATTTAAAATTAAGTCGAACTAAAAGCTGGAAGTTTACGTAAACCTAAAGAATGAGAAATGACTATAACAACTCTGGATGCAGTCGCCTCATAACATAATTTGAACAGATACAATGATCCAATTGGGCAACGTATAATCCCGAAACACATTAAATTAAATAAATTTTAATTACACTGTAGTTAATTAAAATTAATAGTTTTAATTATTTAATTGTTACAAAAACACAAATAAATATATATGTTGTTAGTAAATAAAGGACAATTAATTAATAACATATTATCATTTTTCGCATCGTTAAAATAGTTACAAATTGATTAAGTAGGATAATTAAATAATCAACGTATGATATTGCATATTTTAAATTAGCACGTACGAATTATTAAACTAAAGGACTAAATTTAGAAATTCTAAAACGATTAATTAGTAACGTATTTTTATTTTATACGTACTTAGAAATAAATTCAATTGGTTATTAGGGTAATTAATTAGTGAATGCATTTGTACACTATAAATATTAAAGTGCGATTAATTATCGCAATATTTAAAGTAATAATTAACCTATGTATTTTATCATATAATTAAGTAGTAGAGCCGTTGAATATTGTAGGAAATTATTTAAACACTTTATTTTCAAATTAAAATATAATAAATATTGTATTTTGCATTAAAGTAAATTAAACTAAATTAGACCTAATTACTTACACTCAATCGGAACCGAGTCGAACTGACTGAACTGATTGAGTATTATACTCCGTAGATGATCAATTAAGTTCGAATGCGTAATTAAAATAGTATAAATGGGGAAACTGGGTTACAATTACTTAGTTTAGAATTTAATTAAAGTACGTACGAATTACATGTCATTAGACCTACTTCGATTTTGACCTGTGGACCGATCCCGCTGACGACTATACCAGAGCAGGTGAGGATTGTGCGGATTACAGAGGCAATTAGGTCGCGTTTGCTTTCGGCCTACGATTCAGGTGTGGGATATTTGAATTACTCTTTTCGTGGTGTACTCTTACGAGTCGACCCATCTGACCTATCATCTTTACTTGAATTAAATAGTTGCATTGAAAACTGTAGAGCATGTTTATCCTTTCTGTACTGTAGGTAGGAATTGCATAAACCCCAAAAAACCGCAATTTACTGTATTTTAGGAGTATGGTATTTTAAAGATTGATATTATATAGCATTAGGCTGTTAGTTGTCGTCTTTTCGTGGAGGACAATATATTATACTGTAGTCGTACATATGCATTGGTGAGCGTTGAGAGAAGGACCGAGTGACTTCGTTTTGGCTTGTTGGGATGGAACGAGTTGGCCCGATAGCCACTGAGCTGAGAGATCACTTGATCCCTCGGGAGGCCCTTTTAGGAATAATATATGTATAGTTGATTATATAAAAATCCGTTTCATTTTATATTTACGTGCACCGGTTCGAGTCCAGGTACAAAATCAATTCGGGAGTTTCCCCCTACTTTAGGAGCTACTCGCCATATACGAGACTACATAGTTCTTGATTCCGATCGGGAGACTGTGGTAGGTCTGAGATGTGCCGCATGGTCAAGGACCGTGGTGGTTGGATCCTGGGTTCGAGTCCCGGAGGTCTGCATACGTGAACGGTTAGAGTTCGTGGCGTATGGTTTCCCACTAGTCTGGCCGGACGCATGGAGTTCTCTTCCTGCTCATGAGGGACAAAGATTAACTATTTTTACGTCATGCTTGTAGTTTTCTCCTATTTTATATGTTTGTGAAGGATCGATTTAGTGTAAGAAACACGAGATTGAGATATATACATCTGCTAGCGTGCTATATATTCTTGCGAGTCAATGCTCGATGACACTAGGCAACGTGTATCATTGGCTCCCTGCTCGTAGTACTTGGACTAATATCTTATGAGACATTTGGTCCGATTGGCACGGCACAGGGTGCTTATCTTGCCCGTATTATTATGTTAAATTTCTACACACAATACTTAGGTGCTGGACCCCGATTTGAATATAAATATAATACTCTCTTTGAAGTTTTGTTTTCGGGTATCTTTGCATGTTGGCATATTAAATAATTGCATTGGACAGCAACATCTATTATATGTATTTTTCCTTTTTAATAGTTAATAAAATAGGGTGTTTTATTGTATTGGCATACGCATTTGAAAATTATATAAATTGTACATAGAGATAGTTAAAAGTGCTTTGACCGTAGAGGATCTCTGAAGGGATAATTATGGGTCACATACTGAGTGATTGGTCGCTCACCCACCTTTTGATGTGGACTTTTCAGGTACGGAGACTGGTGTTTAGCCGTGATAGGACGCCAGGAGCTGTTCCCAACTGCTTCACATCTTTTACCTTGTTGTATAGGATTTTGGATAGGATATATGGATCCGGATATTTTTTATTATTACGCCGGATCCACTAGATCATGTTTTTCCGTATTCCTTAGTGGTTGTATATTTTGGTATGATGTGGGATTGTATGGACAGATGTGTATGTATGTTTATTTATGGATTATATGACTGATGCTCTTTATTGATATTGTTCACGCTTTCGCTTTTGTTATTTATTTGTATTTGTTTAAGTCTTGCGTATCTATTGATTTAATAAACACGAGACGAGAATTAATCATGTCTTAATCCGGAATTTCCGGTTTGGAGTATGACATAATAAAATAAAACGGATTGACCAAACACACTCAATTAATGACTTACACATGGGGTTTCCGGTTTCTAATGTAAATTCTGATGCTAATCAGTAACAGGTCACTGGTACAGTGGTGCTGCTATCAGAAATAAGAAAAAAGAGCGCAGATACGAATCCCGGATGTCTCTCTCATTGATGGTTCTCCGATGATATGACTTGTCAATGTTAGATCGTTTGCGGGTTTTATATCCGCAAATATTCCAAATAGATCTTTTTATTTATATGCGCAAATAGAAAAAGAAGACACCAGTTCCCTCTTTTAGTAGTGGAGATAGGTAATTAATCTGGTCAATTTTGTTGCTTGCTTTAGTTCATACTCAATGCAGAGGGAGTTCTCACAAGTTAAAACAATCTCCATGTGAGATTTTTAATTATCGTTTTAAATTATAACATATACAGAGGGGTATATTCAGTCAATTTCAGACAATTCTCATATATGGAAGAAGACCAAATTTCTTGCACTTAATTATTTATTCATTTAGTCTTTCTATTCAAAAAATTATTTATTAATTTTGTCAATTTTTATGGTAATTATATTATTTATTTAATAATTGATTCTGGAATCTCTGATGTTATTTACTCTTATTTTTTTTTTCTATCATGTTAATTTGTTCAGTAAAGATGTCTTGACCCGCACGTATAAAATAAGATTCTAGGTGACCCTACATCATCTTAGATCTGTATATTTATCCGAATTTGTGCAGTTAAGGTTTCTTAGTAATAATAATAGAGGAGGGTTCAACTGCATCATATTTTGTGCTCCAAATTCGTTTCAAATCCTGAATCGCTTATATCATTTCAGATGAACGGCTTAGATTTTTCTCCGCCTTTGACTCTTTGTTTTCAAAAATATGTGCTCAATTCTTTCCTTTCCTCTCCAGTGAACAAAATAGGTAGTATTTCCTCTCCAGTGCTAGGAGGTCGCTTCCAATTCCCTCCGATTCTCTCCTGTGAATGAAATAGCCATGCCTCGTTCTCCTTCTCACAATGAAGAAATTAACTTTTATTTTGTCCAGTGAACGAAATCACCACTGCAATTGCTCCCTCCGCGACGCCTACCAGCGAACCAGCCATGCCCTCAACCTTCGTCAAACCCTCATCACCACTATCTTCATTCTCTGATGTAATCTACTTTCTTTAAGTTCCTATTTAATTTCTTTCAATATGCAAGATAACAAAATTCAAATATCAATCAATCGCTGAAATATGATTAGTTCTGAGAGACTAGGCAGTAGGCACATACATGACTTGCGAGCAAAGAAAACAAGCGGCTGTTATGGATGATGCACATACAGAAGACTATAGAATGTGTGGAGAAGACTAGAGAATATGTGGTCATTTTTGAACATATATGACTTGTAGTTATTTTGGAATATGTATAACTTGTGGTTATTTTGGAACTTTTATTAGATATTTTTGTTATTATTTGACATTTCTAAACATGTATGAGTTGTGACATACATGACTTGCGAGCGAAGAAAACAAGCGGCTGTTATGGAGGATGCACATACAGAAGACTAGAGAATGTGTGGTCATTTTTGAACACATATGACGTGTGGTTATTTTGGAACTTTTATTAGATATTTTTGTTATTATTTGACATTTCTAAACATGTATGAGTTGTGGTATGCTTTCAGTTTAAATTCAAACTTGTGGACAAAAAAAATATGTTCTCAGCTTTCAGTGTTTATTCATTATGATGCGTAATGTTCTCAGCTTTCAGTTTTATTTGACATGTATGAGTTGTATTAGAACAAAAAAGTATGTTAACACTTTTCAATTCATTCATGTAAATTTTTTGTTGTCAGATCGATTGTGGGCGGTCATTACAAATTTCGGTTGAAATTTCGGTTGTAGGCTGAAAATAAAGTATCCTTTGTTAAATGAATTCAAAGCTGATAAGTAGCAAAACCTTTGTTAAATGAATTCAAACCTTTATTTATTTATTTTTGCTAAATTTGGCAGTCCTTTTCTTAGTATCGGATGGCCTATACTAGTTTCAGTATTTTTTTGTAACTATTTTTCAGTTTTACCCCAACTGGTTTTTTTAATGCCACATTGTTCTTTAGTTATAACGGACACAATCGATGCACAAAAAACTGACAAAATGAGAGTAGATTACAAACAATGCAATAACAAAAATGGATAATTTCAATTTCAAAATATCTATTCAATCATCGTGCTTACAAAAGAAATTTATCTGAATCTTAACATAACTAAAAAGCAATTTACAATAAAAAATAGAAGTCCCTAATTTACTAGTTTCCACCCACACAACACTGCTTGTATGACCTATACTTATCAGTACTTTGATGCCCTCTATTCAACTCTAAAAAAAAATATACAAATCTGGAGCCTTCAATGAGAGCCTGAACCTCTACATCCAATCTAATAGGAGCTCCATCTGCCATGACTGAATCAAAACCATGCAAAATGTTACAAAAATTAAGGGTTTAGACTATAGTTTCATATTACAAGATTCAGGTTTACCCATTAAGATTATTTCTAGAGATATCTTATGAAGTATATAGTTTCATAAGAGAAAATTAAAAAAAAATGAAAAAAATGAGTTTAGATAGGAGAAAATAAAGACTATAGTTTCTTAAAGTTAGCACTTTCTGAATTTCTGTTTAATATGGCTCAGTCCAATTGAATTTTTAGTTATACAATTCGCCGAGTCGAGGTAGTATTGTACTAGTAAGATTAGAAAACTGCACTTAGATCAGACTTCATAACGATACACACAAATATTAAGCATATTAAACATGATTTTTACAAAATTCTAGTTCAATTAACTTTTAGACATTATATTTACAAGCTCAAAATGTCAAACAATTGGTATGCATCAGAAATAAACTCCAAATTCATTTCTACATGAATTGGTATGCAAGTCAAATAGCAAGTCAAATAATTTCTCAATTAAGATTCTTTCAAGCTTACATGACTCACCAAAACAACTAAGAAGTCCACAAGTTCGAATCCTGCTGGACACAAAAAAAACTCTAGTGTATGCGTGGCTCACGGGTGTGGTTCTGGTTCACGGTTGCGGCTCACGGGTGCGGGCGCGGTTCACGGGCGCTATGAGTTCGATCCGACCGTATACACACATATCCTGCCGTATCCGTGAGTTTCAACAGAGTATCGACGACCGTATCGACTAAGTAAGAATACGCCACATAAGCCGATACGCCAACTGGCGTATCGGATACGTATCGGAACTGTATCGGGTGCGTATCGGTATCAGATACATGTCCGATACCGGTACGGCACCTAAACTAAAGTATCTGTGCAACATAGATACACTAGCTGTCTACTCTATTCCTGCTCCATGACAGCCGAGATTCCTCTTCATCCCCTTTATTTCCCTCCATAAATACGCCTCACAGGAATCAAATCACCCCGCTCCCTTCTCACCATTCCAAGATTCCCTTCCCAAGCGCTTAGAATTTCACAATGGGACAATCAACGATGGAGATCGACGCGGAGCGTGCCACAGGTGAGGAATTTGATGAAGACGAGAACTCTCCAGTGGAGCAGGTGCGCCTGATGGTACTGACAACCGACGACCCGTCTCAACCCATTTGGACCTTTCGAATGTGGTCGATTGGCCTCTTCTCTTGCGCTCTCTTGTCGTTTGTCAACCAGTTCTTCGCGTATCGCACTGAGCCTCTCTTTATCACTCCAATCACTGTTCAGGTTCTTGTTTAAACTTTTCAAATTTGTTACTTTGGATTCCTCTTCCTTGCTCGCTGTTTTGGTCATGTGTTTAAGCTTGTTGTTAATTTCTGAAATTTAGAGAAATTTGTTATTTGGCACTAATGTCGCAGTTAGGATGTTCTTTTTTCTCTCTTGTTGTACAATAGCTTTCAGCTGGTGTTCGTGCTTGTTGTATTCTAACAAAAGATCCACTAAATCAGAGACACATAGCAGTCTTTGACACTTTAAAAGCAACATCTAGAGTGGGAAAAATGGCACGGCGGAGCCGGCTCCGTCACGGAACGGCACGGCACGCGTGTCAGTTATGTGTTGTGACTCGCGTGACCCGTGCCGTGCCCATTCACGTGCCGTGCTCATCTTTTGAAACTTTGGCACGGCACGGCACGTGAAAGATTTAGTCACGGCACGGCACGACACGTAGTCACGCGAGTCACGTGTAATTAGGACCATTAGATATTGATTTAATGGTGAATCTTGAATAAACTAACATAAATTATGATTAAATGGTCACACGAGTCACGTATGGTCACGACACGTTTAGACACGGCGTGACTATTCACGTGCCATGACCAAACTCTTGACATTTTGGTCACGGCACGGCACGAGACCAAAGTCACGGCGTATTAGTCACAGCACGGCACGACACATTTTTTCCACTCTAGGGCCAACGAACGCGTATCCTCTGCATTAACTCAAGAAGGAACCTTTTGAGTTAATAAATCTGAAACCGTCTGATTTTAAACATAGCCAATCCGGCTTCTGACTATAACTTAGAAGGTCCGCACGAATTTTAAGACAGATCGGATGGTCTAAATTCATTAATACAAAATATTCCCTTTTGAGTTAACGCAGAGGATACGAATTCAGGGCCAACACCCCCCTCCCGCAGTCCCACACTAACATTTTTTTTAATTAACATGATTACACTAACATGATTACACTCTGTGCACACTGATCTGCTACAAGTCTTCATATGTTTACCTCCCGTTGGTTCACAATGAATTTTTCTCGCATGATTGAATATTTGACAGAAAATAATTTATTTTAATAAATCAAATATCTTCCTATATAATAAGTCATATATTATTGCAATAATATTAACATTTTTTTTAGTCATAATTTTGTACAAACGAAGTAACCTTTTGAGTATTACAGGTTGCATCATTTCCGATTGGCCGTCTACTTGAGAAAATTCTACCGGAGAAGAAATTCCGTATTCCCGGATGCAGCGATCGTCTTTTCTCTCTGAACCCGGGTCCATTTACCATAAAGGAGCACATGCTCATTTCTATTTTTGCGAATGCGGGCTATGCGTACGGAAATGGAGGTGCTTATGCGGTCATGATAACTGATATCATCAGAGCATTCTATCATAGACATATCTCCTTTCTCGCTAGTTGGCTTCTCATCATTACCACTCAAGTAATTGTTCTCGCTTCTCAGCTTTATTTTCTAAAGAGGGTGTAAAGATATTGGTAGAGTTAGTTTAGCTTGATGCAGTGCACAAACTAACAAAGAAAATAAAAATTATATAATTAATATGATGTATGAAGTCAAATCAGCTCTGTCAATATCTTTACCTAAAGGGTGTGCCAAGGGCACCTGGCTTTTCCTCAATCACAGTCTCACTTTACACTAATTAGAAAACAGAACGCAAATAAGTATACAATAATCTTTTGTTATTGTTATTTATTTTTGTTATCGTCACGGTTGCTTTTGTTAATTTTGTTAATTTTGCGTGTTAGGTGCTGGGATATGGATGGGCTGGATTGATGAGGAAATATGTGGTGGAGCCGGCCCATATGTGGTGGCCCGGTACACTTGCTCACATAGCCCTCTTCAGGTACTTAATCAATTTCTTTTTATACATTTTTTTTTGTTTTTGAAAGTTACTGACTTTAAGTGCCAACTAATAATTTCATTGATAAAAAAAACGAACTTACAATGAGTCAAATGACTCTAAACCTAAATCCACTCTTTTATTCTCACAAAATCATTCAAACTACTCTAAATAGCTCTAATCTCACTTATATACACTCATAATTACTCTATTACCTTTCCCTATCGCTCTCTACGACCGGATCCGATTTTTCGACCGCTGCCACGCTCCAATGACCGGATCTACTCACCCGCACTCCGACCGAGATAGCGTAGAGACTCAACGCTCCGAACTCCGATGATACCACGCTTTCGGTTCTGATCAGCTCCGGTTCCTCTCCTCTCTCTCATTCTCCTCTCCTCTCAAGACAGAGACAAGAGAAAGATGAGGCGCTTTGTCAAACGAGAAGCCTAGAAGATGTGACATAGGAATGGATTGAAAGTAGAAATGTGTTGGAGGAGGAAAAGAGGCAGCTGTCTAGGGTTCGCTTGCGGGCGTCTCTTTTTTTCGCTCTTTCTCTTTTTCGGCCTGCGGGCTCTCTTTGATATATTGTATTCTTTCTAGCACCAGCTCGCAGACCAATATTTTGGCAAGGTTTCGTTTCTAATATTTTTCAATTTTTTCAGTAGAAACAAGTTCATAGAGCAATCAAGGCTTTTGATGTGAAATATTATAATTTAAAGTTATCATTTTTTATCTTGTATTTTAGTTAGAGGCCTATGAAGTGTGAAACAAAAAAAAAATATAGTTTTCGACATAAAATCAAAGCGAATTTATCTGTGGCACCTAAACCGTCGTCATTATTAGTAATGTCGTTTTGTATATTCACACCCAATCTCTTTCAAAGAATAATATTTATAGTCATATTCAACTGGTCAAACCACGCATGCCCCCCTCAAAAAAGACAGCCACTGCAAAATGCAAACTATCTTTGTAAGAGTACGTTTGATTGTAAAATAAGAATAATTAAAATAGTCAAATTAAGAATAATTATTGTTTGGAATCTGGCTAATATGCTACACGTATATAAGGGCTCCTCTGTGCTACGGCTCAATTTTTGAGTTTTCAAAATCCTAACGGTCGATCCGAACCATTCAACATGATCTTCATATGAACATGTACTTGCAAACCAAATTTTACATTTTTTAGAATTTTTTTACTATTTATTAAGCCACTTTGAAAATCGCTGATCCAATGGTCCAGAAAAGTTTACTGTTGTGTACAAATTAGTGTTTTTTTCAAAGTGGCTTAATAAATAGTAAAAAAATTTTAAAAAATGTAAAATTTGGTTTGCAAGTACATATTCATATGGAGATCATGTTGAACGGTTCGGATCGACCGTTAGGATTTTGAAAACTCAAAAAGTGAGCCGTAGCACGGAGGGCCCTTATATACGCATAGCACCGTAGCACTGTCTTATTGTTTGTCTTATTAGAATAATCAAATCTCAAAACTCTTAGAAATAGTCTATTCTAATAAGACAAAAAAATTTGAATTCACTATTCTAACTATTCTAAATCAATCAAACACTGAATAAGCTATTCCGCCTAACCTCAAAAACAACCTATTTTCATTCCAACCAAACATATGTTTGGTTGTAAAATAAGAATAGCTAGAATAGTCAAATCAAGAATAGCTATTGTTTGTCTTATTAGAATAACCAAATCTCAAAATTCTTAGGAATAGTCTATTCTAGTAAGACAAAAAATTTGAATTCACTATTCTAGCTATTCTAAATCAATCAAACACCAAATAGGCTATTTCGAATAGCCTAACCTCAAAAATAGCCTATTGTCATTCCAACCAAACATAATGAATAGTCTTTTTCTGTGTCATTCGAAGTATGGAAAAATCATTAAATGCGAATTTGATTGTAATTTCTTTCTACAAGTTACAAATTTTTATCTCGAAAATTCTTTCTACAAATTTCAAATTTTTTATCCTGAATTCCTTCCCCATTAAAAGCTGGCAAACAATTATATTTTGAGATGCATTTATTTCGTTTGTTAGTCATTAATCATTATTATCCTTTTGTCTAGAAAATGTGAACATCAATCATCTAATTTTACCGGAACATAATAATCACCTAAAACTTATATATTCAAGAGCTCCTCATCTTATGATTTCGCTCTAATTAATTAAATTCTTGCATGTTTAATTCGAATAACATGTGTTGTTCTAGGTTCAGTTCCTTTGAAGTCATTTTCCTGAAATTTCTATGGCCAAATTTTCCATAATACTGTCGCGTGCAAATCCTATCTGTTCCTTCCCTAAATGAGAGTTCTGTTTCATTTTTTCTATCAAGGCCGTCCGTTGTTCATCCATCCTCCAACAACAATTGTTTTTTCAATCAAAACAGAGAAAAACTTGTACTGGCGGTGGTTATTTACAATTTATCTGGTGGGAACCAATCTGTAGAAAGTTTTCCTGGTCACCATATCCTTTTTTAGTCAAACCTGAAGTCGTCGTTATCAACATTTTGAAATGTAATTTGTACTCTTCTGTGCCACTGTTGACTTTTGGTGCCCTCAATTCATGGGCCAGTGATTACTATAGCAGCCTCTTGGCTATTTAGGAATTATAGATCCCATCCAGTTGAGTGATACTTGGACCTGGTAATTCACAAGTCAATTGCCTTCAATAATCTTCTACTCTCAGCAGCTATTTTAAGTTTCCACTAGTTACTTTCAGTAAAAAAAAAATAATACATGACAGGCCAAAGCCTAGATACCTACGTTTTCCACAGTTGAAATATTTAAATCAAGTATCTTAGTGGTCATGCAAAGAGCATATGCTCAACATGTTGCTTTTATTTTAATATTCCTATCTTTTTCAGCCTGTGTACAGACGTTGAACTAGGAATTTGAAATGTAGACGACTGATAAGTATCGTTGACTAGATTTAATATCAATTTATTGCCTGCAGTATCTGGATGGTTAGCTGCATACTATAGTTTGCCCCCAAAATATGATAAGATCATAAGAGTATTTATTTTTGTTCTTTTTTTATTATAAACTTAATTATATGGCTTAAAGTATATTTAGTTATCAATATTTTTTCTTCTAATTATAAATTTTCTTTAATTCCTAGAAGTTCATTCCTACTTGTACTTAATATATGAGCTCCCAGTGACATTGACTTCAGGTTCTTCACTTCTGAAACAGAATAAATTGGCGAAAAATTAAGAAAAAAAATGATAGCTGAAATTCCAAAATTTGATACATTGCAATCCTATTGTTTAGAAAAAAAAAAAAAAAACTGTTAAATATATTCCATGGAATTAAGAACTTCAATTCAAATCCACAAAGTAAAATGACCATAATCATTTACCCCGTAAGCAACAGTTTTTCTTTGAACAAATTGTGGAATGAGATTCCAATTTTATCCAATTTCGAAAGGTATTTCCTTTTCTCTTTTGATTTATTGCACTTGATGCAGGGCACTGCATGAAAAGGAGGAGAAGAGTATGTCACGTGCAAAATTCTTCGTGATTGCACTCTCATGCAGCTTCATATGGTACATTTTCCCAGGTTTTCTTTTCCCGACCTTAACCAGCATCTCTTGGGTATGCTGGATCTTCACCCGCTCAGTCACGGCTCAGCAGCTCGGCTCAGGGATGAGAGGCCTCGGCCTTGGTGCCTTCACCCTTGACTGGTCGGCTGTCTCCTCCTTCCTCTTAAGCCCCCTTGTGTGCCCCTTCTTCGCTATTGCTAACATTTTTGTTGGCTTTGCCCTCTTTATGTATGTCATCATTCCCATCTCCTACTGGGGTTTGGATTTGTACAACGCTAAGACATTCCCAATTTTCTCTTCACATCTGTTTACGAGTAATGGCACACAGTATGATATTGAAGCCATTGTGAATGATAAATTTGAGCTCGACATTGATGCTTATCAAAAGCAGGGAAAGATCAACCTGAGCACGCTTTTTGCTTTATCATATGGGCTTAGTTTTGCCACGATTGCATCTACGCTGACGCATGTTGCTTTCTTCTATGGAAGGTGATACCTTGTCTTCTTTTTGTGGCTTGTACTTACTTCTATTAGTTTCCTTTGTCTAATTGGGTACTGATGTAGTCTCAGTCTATTATTAATTGTATAATGAAGCTCCAAGCAGTGCAAACAATACTGAAAAAATTGGGAAGGCTAAAGCTGGTCAAACGTGTACATCACCATAGTTGGTCTGTATTTGTGTCGGGCAAACCAAAATGGTATCTTAACCCCGCGTTATGGTCTGTGCAAAACTCAAATATGTGTATTTTATGAAAAAAACAAAAAAAATGCTCAGTATCATGATTCCATGAAAGGGTATTTAATTTAAGGGCACTTCAAATCTATATCAGAATAATCAAACTGGTACTTAGCAGTGTTTTACCTGGTTACCATGAAATTGGAGTGTTTTATTTCCGTCAAGTGATGTCACAAATGGAGTTTTCTGGCTGTTGCAGGGAGATTTATGAACGGTTTCGTGTCTCATACAAAGGAAAGCCTGATATACACACAAGGTTGATGAAGAAATATGATGACATACCAGCATGGTGGTTTCTCGTTCTACTGGTGTTGAGCCTTATTGTGTCTGTGCTTCTTTGCACAATTCTTAAAGACCAGGTGCAGCTTCCATGGTGGGGTCTCCTCTTCGCATGCTCTATGGCCTTTGTGTTCACCCTTCCTATCAGCATCATTACTGCAACAACACATCAGGTACGCTGTATATTTATGTTTTATTTTTTAAACAAAATTCCACCTTTAAACAAAAATCTGACTACTTGTACAAACTGAACGAAATGAAAAAAAGACACCAGGACTAAATGTGATAACAGAGTATGTGATGGGTTTGATACTGCCGGGAAAGCCGATTGCAAATGTATGCTTCAAGGTGTATGGCTACATGAGTATGTCGCAAGCCATTGCCTTTTTATATGATTTCAAGGTTGGCCACTACATGAAGATCCCTCCCAAATCCATGTTCCTTGTCCAGGTAAATATGCCTTATTTTGCTCAACATTTTTAAATGGAATAACTTGTACACAGAAGCCGACTGTGCCGACAAAGTAAACGGAGTTGTGTCTGACCAAGAAAAATTATGGTCTAAAATTTCAAAATGAACACTTGTGCTAGAAACTATGGTCCACTACAGTAAAATAGTAATGAATTTAACCAGAAGAACTAGTGCATTAAGTTAGGTATCGTTTCATTTATATTGCTATGAAGTCACAAAATCATGTATTATCTTGTGGAATACTAGTTAGGTTTTTCTCATAAGATGCCCAGAGTACCCCTCATTGATTGCTGTTCTTCTCTAATTATTGAGAGAGCATGTATATGAGTAGCTTAGGCATGGATTGATGCAACTAGGAGAGAAGACCGTGCTGACATTTCCTTGTGCTAATGTGCTCAAAGGGCATATGAGCAGGCTATGCTGTTATACGGCATATTGTGAGAATCCTAAGGATGCAATGAAACAATTTCCTAGTTGAACATTTCCTTCTTCCATCAGTTTGTAGGTACCATCGTTGCTGGTACAATCAACATAAGCGTGGCGTGGTGGCTTCTGGGCTCAATCCATAATATCTGTCAAGACAACTTGTTACCAGCTGACAGCCCATGGACATGCCCTAGTGACCGAGTCTTCTTTGATGCTTCTGTCATCTGGGGCCTTGTGGGTCCCCGTCGCATTTTTGGCGCACAAGGCAATTATGCAGCCCTCAACTGGTTCTTCATTGGTGGGGCCATCGGTCCATTCATTGTATGGCTATTCCACAGAGCGTTTCCAAGCCAGTCGTGGATCCCTCTGATAAATCTTCCGGTTCTTATTGGTGCTACAGCCAACATGCCACCAGCTACAGCATTGAATTATAATATGTGGATTGCAGTGGGGACAGTGTTCAATTTCTTTGTTTTCAGGTACTGTCTTATTAACATATTTGATTCTTGCTTTATTTGAAAAGATAATTTACTACAAGTCAAATAGTTGTTTTAGAATAACTACTCATTTAATGATGAAAATTGGGTTACTCAAATCAATCCATAAGTTCATTTTTCATTATCGGAATTGTATCATAATCATGATTTTGTTACAAGATTCCTAACCTTGTAACATGCAATTTTTAGTAAAAGTTTAGTTTCCTTGCTAAAAACCAACTAGATGTATTTAACTGATTTTCCATTGTTCTAAGAAGTTACCAAAGAAGTAGAGTATCTCAAGAATTGAACAAATGTTTTAAGCTACATATATGATCAAATTAATATTAATGGTATACCAAGATAAAATTATCAAAGTGCCCCTTGGCAGTTAATTGGAACAAGCACTGAACATTTTGGCACAACAGGTATAGGAAGAAGTGGTGGGAGAGGTACAATTACGTGCTGTCGGCAGCGCTTGACGCAGGAGTGGCATTTATGGCAGTGGCAATATACTTATGTTTATCCATAAAGAATGTGAATCTCGATTGGTGGGACAGTGCCAGGGAGCACTGCCCGCTTGCTACCTGTCCTACTGCCAAAGGAATAGTTGTGGACGGCTGTCCCGTCTTCTGATATGTGTTGAGAATAAAAATAGTTAAAGGGTAGAATTGTAAATAGGGAAAGTAATAGGTGTATTTAATGATGTTACCGTTATATCAATACTAACGGTAAAATAAGTTCATAAAGTGTGAGATTGTAAGGATATAACAAAAAAGGAAATACAAAAAATATAATTCCCCTCAGCTTTGCATCTCTGTACAAAAACTAACATGGTATCAGAGCTCACAATTGTGTGACTAAAAAATTTCCAATATGTTTACCAGTAAACTGGTACACAACAAATCAGAAACAAAAACCCATAATAGAAAATTCAGCAAATGAGTAAAATGACTCAAGAGGGGCAACACGAGGCTACCAATAATACCAAGCTCACTAATGCTTTGCTTAATGGCAAGAATTATCTTTCATGGGCAAGAGCTGCATCTAGAGCGCTCAGCGGTCGAGAGATGCGAGAATACATCACGGGGAAAAACAAAGAGTCCACAGTCGCAAATCCTCTTATGCCAACCGAAACCGAAAAAAGGCAACGAAAAAATAGAGGACCCAAAATGACAAAATTATAACTTGGCTCATGAATTCCATGGAGCTATCCATTTCAGACCTTTTTCTCCTCGCTGACACGGCTTTCGAACTATGGCAAGTCGTGAAAGACATGTACGGGCAAGAAAACAATTATTCCCGTATCTATCAACTCAAACAAGAAATCTAATAAGAAAAATAAGGTACTAGAAAACATATAGAGTACCTTGGTGCTCTTCAAAAGAAATAAGATGAGCTCCGATCATATCGGCCGCCAACCACCGACTTGGCTATAATAAAAAACGAGAAGAAGAAGATGACATCTTTGAGTACCTTGCGAGATTAAACTCAAGTTACAAGGTTGTACGAGCTCAAATCATGAATACCATTCCGCTTCAGACATATTCTCAAATCAAAAACATGATCCAACAAGAAGAGAGCTGAAGAGAAGCCATGGGCGGTCCACAAGTCACAATTGACGAGGAACACGAAACCCACGGTTTCGCCGTGGCCAAGAGATCAAATTTCCAAATTTCGAAAAAAACCCTAGTTCGGCCAAAACCACTGAAAAATATGAACATTGCAAAAAAGAGGGTCATGAAAGGAGTAAGTGTTGGTTTCTCTACCCCGAACTAAGGTCGAAATGGTGGGGCAACAATGGCAAAGGCAAAAAAGGGAAAAACCCTAAGGGGGAGAAATGTTTTGCTGGGGCAGCTCAGTCTCAAGAAGAATGAAACGAAGCGAAGAAGGAGAAACTCACTGCTGGGTTCGCATACTCGTGTATTGGGTCCGACCCTTTTCCAAACAGGTCCGTCTATTTATCAGTAAATGGGTCCGCCTCCTTTCAATCAAACGGGTCCGCCTATTTAGGAGTGTTCAAATGGTTCGGTTTATTTGGTTTTTAACCGAACTGAAAAATTTCGATTTAATTAGATTGGTTTTTCGATTTAAATGGATCGGTTCGGTTGAATTTTTGAATTAAACCTGTTTAAATAGTTCGGTTCAGTTTTGATTTGTCAGAACCAACTAAACCGAACCGACCGGTTATAATGGTTCAGTAATCAGTACGCATGATTTTAGTACTCACTCCCGTTGGTACACATGACCTTTCTCCTTGTCTTTTTCCCTCACCTTTGTTCAGTACGCACACGTAAACTAGTTCCTGTCGCATCCCTCTCGGTACTCAACTCTCTTCTGTCAAATCGACAAATTTCAAATCGCGGAACTACTCTCTGTCTTCTCTGCACTGTCTTCACAAATCACTAAGATTAATCTCTCCGTCTCCCTCTTTGTCTCTCTCGACCCCGTGATTTCCTCTTCCCTCTTTCCTCAAATCCCCAAGTCCCAACTCCAAACTTTCAAATAAAATTGAAATTCTCTCTCTTATCTTTCTTTTGAAACTCTTTTCTCACAAGGATCATAGATTTCAGAAAAAGACAGCCATAGATCCAGTCCAGTCAAATTGAAAATTAAAGTTAGTATTTTCCTCTCTCGTTTTTTTGAATTTGCAATTTGGAGTTCTGCTTTTTTTGTTCTTAACAAAAGTATCTTTTGA
Source organism: Carex myosuroides (assembly GCA_028015225.1). Classification (NCBI taxonomy): domain Eukaryota; kingdom Viridiplantae; phylum Streptophyta; class Magnoliopsida; order Poales; family Cyperaceae; genus Carex; species Carex myosuroides. The sequence goes on along the minus strand of CM051489.1, from coordinate 1,656,757 downwards.
TTAATTTCTTACAGACATTAAAGAGCAACAAACAAGGTGCTTAGAAGTTCGGACTTTGAGAGACGACCATTGTGATTTTTTTGCTAAAATTCTAAATAGTGAATCTTTTCTGTACTTGAATGCATGGCAAAGTTTCAATTTGGAATGTTTGTTTGGTACAATGAAAAATCTGGTCCCTATTCATTTTTGTTTCAATTTCACAATTTGGAGTGTTTGTTTTGACTTTTTTTAGAATGAATTCTTTTAACCGGTTCAATCGAATAAACCGGAGTTTAATTCGGTTTAATCGGTTCTGTTTTAATTCGGTTGGTCATTTTAATTCGGTCGGTTCGGTTCGGTTTTTAAAAACTAAAAAAAGTTTGGTTTGACTATATTAGTTCGGTTTCAACCGAACCGACCATTTGAACACCCTATCAGTGATCATGAGAGCATATCTCGCTTTGTACATTGCTAGATCAACCTTTTGGATAAGCAGCTCTGCTTTTTCCCTCTTAAGCCTGGCCATATTTGCCGCATGCAGTGCGGCATCCTGTGCATCCCTTGTTAGTTTTATTTTATTATGTGGCCTATGTTATTATCGTGCACCAATTTTATTTAAAGAAATTAACGAAAAGGCATATGAATTTTTGATAGAAAAATTCAGATTGCTATTAATAATTATACTGGTCCCAAAGGTTACCTCAGAATATATAAAAAGACCCCTTCTCTATTTGGACGGATGCCATTAAAAAAAAAACGTTTTTCTGTCCATTTATTCCAAAAACGTTTTTCTGGAAACATCTCTCTCTCCACTGATTTTGAGGGATATTATTGTCTGAAAAGTGATTATCCATTTTGAAAGAGAAAAGTAAAGAAAACGCAAAAGGGTCTCCATCGTCAGATCTGAGGAAAACCATTGAAGATTAGTATTAACGCTTCCATCTAAAGATGTCTTCAATTCAGAACTGTAAGATTTAAATTCATTTGCTATTTTATTTTGAATTTACGGATTCTGGATTTCTTGTGTTTTTAATTGCAAAACATTTCATGATTGTCTATCATTTTGTCTACCATAATATTCACCGCCTCTATCCGATTGCACTACTTTAATTTGAAGGTTATGTTGATTTTCAACTTCAGCCTTAAAATTTTTGAATTTATCTAGTGCTTCAGATTTTTCATTAATCAGATACACATAACCATAACGAGAATAATCGTCAATAAGAAACGATTTATGCCCGTTAATACCCGGAGTAGGAAAAAGACCACATATATCAGTATGAATAATTTCTAATAGCCCCCCACTTCGAGTGGCTCCTTTTTTATTTCCTTTGACAAATTTTCCTTTAACACATTCTACGCAGTTGTCGAAATCAGAAAAATATAATGCCGGGAGAATTTCTTTTCTAATGAGACGTTGCATTCTATCTCTTGAAATATGATCCAACCTGCGATGCCATAATTTGGAAGAATTTCCAACATCATGATTTCTCTTGACTCCACATTTTTTATTAACACTAGTAATATTCATAGATAATAGAGATTCATAAAAGGAAGAATCTAAACATAATTTATATAGATTATCACATAATAATCCAGAACCAACAAACTTAGAGTTATGATATAGTTTCAACTCATTATTTCCAAACTGAAATATAAAACCACAAGCATCAAGTCTAGAAATAGAAATTAAATTCCTAATCACACTAGGAATATAAACTACACCATGTAAATCAAGAATAAAGCCACTCTTCAAAACCAAACGAAGAGTTTCAACAGCCTCAACTTCAGCCTCTAATCCGTTAGCAACCTTAAGTTTCCTTTCTCCCATTTGAAGCATCCTCACGGAATGAAATCCCTGCAATGAGTTCGTAATGTGCACAGGCACCAGTGTCAACCCACCACGTATTTAAGGGAACATCAACTAAAAAGGTTTCACAAATCATGAAATTTAAATCATTACCCTTTTTAGCGAGCCAATCTTTAAACTTCACACAATCCTTCCTCATATATCCACGCTTCTTACAGTGATGACACTTAGGAGCATGCACGGGTTTTGTACCAGATATACTTGTCTTGTTAATACCAGTAGCCGTATTCACTTTGTTTTTACCTTTACCATTGTCCTTATTTTTCGGTTTTGGACTTTGAACAGCAATATGTGCATAGTCAAGTTTCTCAACCTGAATCATTTCTTCTTCTTCAACACACATGGCAATTAATTCGCTCATTTTTCACTTTTCTTTCTGCGTATTATAATTGATCTTGAAAGGACCAAATTGTGCAGGAAGAGAAGTCATAATGAAATGAACTAAAAAGCCTTCAAAAATTGCCATATCCATGCCGTTTAACTTTGCGGCCATATCATTCATCATCATGATATGTTCACGTATACTGCTTGTCCCGTTATACTTGGTAGTGAGCATTTTCATTATCAGAGTACTTGCATTAGCCTTAGAAGTACTTTTAAACTGCTCTTCAACAGAAGCCAAATACTGTTTAGCAGTGAAAATATTATTTGCATCATCCTTCTCAGGAATACCTCCTCTTATAGCAGTTGTAATAGTACTTTTCATAATCATGAGAGACATGCGGTTTGACCGCTCCCATTTTGTAAAATTATTCTTTTCATCATCAGTACTTGTCGCTATAATAGTAGGTTTGTCTATTCGTAATGCCTGATCAATATCCAGAACACCAAGACAAATCTCAATTTGCTCTTTCCAAGTGGAAAAATTAGTTCCGTTCAATGGTACTATTCCAGAGATTTGAGCATGAACATTATTCAATGCTGCATTAGATTCAGAAAAAATGAAATGCTTACTATTATCAACTATAAATCCATAAAAAAAAAATAATAACATTAAATCAACTGTATATAGAGGGACTAATAGTAATTATACTGAAATAAATAATAAAACGCCAAATTATATTTCAGTTCTATCATAACAGTTGTTGCATAAAATTCAATTTATATCACTGTTGGGCAAAAACAAATTGAATTGTTAAAATAAATAAATTCACTTAATAAATCATAATGGTAATTAAAGTTGGTAAAATTAACCTTCATAATTTATTAAATGTAAAAGCGTAATATCATGAAAATTAATTTGTATCACCGTTGGGCAGAAACAAATTAAATTATTAAAACAAATAAATCATTTAATAAATCATAATGGCAATTAAAGTTGGTAAAATTACCGTTCATAATTTATTAAATGTGAAAACATAATTGTGACTTAAATCACAAAATTCATTTTAATAAAGTGGCAGTTACAATTTAAAGTAAAAATTAATAACAACTAATTATTAAAAAAAATAACGTTATATGGTTTAAATTATTTATTTGAAAAAAATATATAATAAACTTCCATTGGGCCGATTATTATATATGAATTCATATAAACCATAGAGAATATTAACAATTAGTGCAACATATATACATATTGCCTTTTGTACACATGCAATTCCATGTGATCCATAATAACATACACTCATCAAGATCCAATACAATGTTTGTATAAAAGTTATGTCCTTACCACTTAGTAACCATGTGATCAAGGTTTGGCCCAAATTTTGTAAAGTTGGGCTCATGTTGCCACAACTCTTGGTTATGATCTAGGCTGGACTGAAATTTCATACAAACTAAGGCGTATTAGATCCAACATATCAAAAATGGAGTTCCATGTGATCCATGACATGATGCCTCTTTGTTAAAGGTCTCCAACATATTGCATCATATTAGAAATTATTCATACTGATATGTGGTCCTTTTCCTACTCCGGGTATTAACAGGCATAAATTGTTTATTACTTTCATTGACGATTATTCTCGTTATGGTTATGTGTATCTGATTAATGAAAAATCTGAAGCACTAGATAAATTCAAAATTTTTAAGGCTGAAGTTGAAAATCAACATAACCTTCAAATTAAAGTAGTGCGATCGGATAGAGGCGGTGAATATTATGGTAGACACACCGACCTTGGTCAAAGTCCAGGCCCAATCACTTTATTTCTTCAAGAAAATGGTATTGTTCATCAATACTCTATGCCGGGAGATCCTCGACAGAATGGAGTTGCTAAAAAACATAATCGTACACTAATGGATATGGTACGAAGTATGATATGCAATACCACATTATCGGATTTTTTGTGGACAGAAGCCTTAAAAACAGCCACACATATTCTAAATCGGGTTCCTAGTAAATCTGTTCCAAAAACACCTTACGAACTGTGGACTGACAGAAATTCGCAATTAGGATACTTACGTGTGTGGGGCTGTCCTGTTGAAGCAAAAGTCTATAATCCGCAACTAAAGAAACTTGATTCCAGAACCATTAGTTGTTATTTTATTGGTTATCCAGAGAGATCCAAAGGTTTCAGATTTTATTGCCCGTCACGTACCACTAGAATAGTTGAGACTAGTCATGCTGTATTTTTTGAAAATGGCAACGTTAGTGGGAGTAATGTAAATAGAACAGTAAACCTCGAAGAAAATCGGATTTATGTTCCAATTCCGATAATTCAAGAAGTTACAAATTCTATACCTCTTGTTCAAGAGACTAATGAAGAAACTCATGTTCATGATGTCCCTAATGTTGATGAAGCTCCTATGCTGCCACAAGAACCCTTACGTAGATCACAAAGAGAGAGAAGATCTGCCATACCTGATGATTATATCGTATACCTTACTGAGAATGGTTGTGATATAGGTAGTGGAGATGATCCTATCTCATTCAAGCAAGCTATTATGAGTGATAAATCATCTCAATGGTTAGAAGCCATGAATGATGAGATGAATCTATGGAAATTAATGAAGTTTGGGATCTTGTTGAGTTACCTGTCGGGGTTAAACCAATAGGCTATAAATGGGTCTATAAAACTAAAACTGACTCCAAAGGTAACATTGAAAGATTTAAGGCTAGACTAGTTGCTAAAGGGTTTACACAACAAGAATGTGTACATTTTGATAATACATTTTCTCCTGTCTCAAAGAAAGATTCATTAAGAATTGTTTTAGCCCTTTAGCTCATTATGATTTAGAACTACATCAAATGGACGTGAAAACTGCATTTCTCAATGGTAACTTGCATGAAGAAATTTTTATGAAACAACCTGAAGGGTTTGTTGAAGAAGGCAAGGAGCATATGGCATGTAGGTTAAAACGTTCAATATATGGATTAAAACAAGCTCCACGACAGTGGTATCTCAAGTTTGATGAGGTCATAACTGAATTTAGATTTAAAGAAAATACAATAGATCAATGCATATACCTCAAGATTAGTGGGAGTAAATTTATCTTTCTCGTTTTGTACGTGGATGATATTTTATTGGCAAGTAGTGATTTAGACATGTTATACGAGACAAAACATTTTCTATCAACTAAATTTATCTTTCTCGTTATAGGAATTGAAATTTACCGAGATAGGTCTCGTGGGATCTTAGGTTTATCCCAAAAAACATATATTGAGAAAGTGCTTAAAATATATAACATGCACAATTGCTCCCCGAGTGTTGCTCCTATTGTCAAGGGTGACAAATTCAGCAAGTTTCAATGTCCTAAAAATGAAATAGAACGTGCTCAAATGCAGCAAATTCCTTATGCTTCGGTAGTAGGGAGTTTGATGTATACTCAAGTTTGTACATGTCCTGATATTGTATTTGCAGTTGGTATGCTTGGCCGATATCAAACTGATCCAGGAATGGAACATTGGAAAGCTGCCAAGAAAGTTTTACGCTATTTGCAAGGGACAAAAGATTATATGCTTACTTACAAGAAGTCAAATAACCTTGAAGTTATTGGTTATTCTGATTCAGATTTTTCTGGATGTGTCGACAATAAGAAATCAACATCAGGTTACATATTTATGCTTGCAGGGGGACCAATTTCATGGAAGAGTGCTAAGCAGTCTTTAAGGGCATCTTCCACTATGTAAGCAGAATTTGTGGCATGTTTTCATGCTACTAGTCAAGCAGTTTGGTTAAAGAATTTTATCTCAGGACTTCAAGTAATTGACAGTATTGCGAGGCCACTCACCTTATTTTGTGATAACGAGGCTGCTGTTTTCTTCTCTAAGAATAACAAATCAAGTGGTGCATCTAAGTGGATTGACATCAAATATCTTGTTGTTAGAGACAAAGTCAAAGATGGTACTATTATGATACAACATATTAATACAAGAGCTATGTTAGCTGATTCTCTACCAAAAGCGCTACCACCCACTCTTTACAAAGAGCATGTTGCCGGTATGAGTTTAGTTAATGTATTATAATTTTGTTGTTGTAAACTATATATATATATATATATATATATATATATATATATATTATGTTATGTACTGAGTATTTAATTATGTATTGACTTTGAATTTTTAAATTTGCTTATTATGATGAGCATAATTTTATTTAATCTAAGCAAATTACTTATGAGGACCGAATGAAGATTATTAACCATTGTTGGAAAGAGTACCTGTTATAACCCGTAAATTGAATTAAGTTAATTAGCTACTAAATAATTTTTTTTTAAACTAATTAAAAATAAAGAAATATATAGGAAGTAGAAATTATTTGACCAACAATAAATTTTTCCTTTTAATAAATTTTAATATTGAAACGAAATCAAATTTGATTAATTAACAAGTTGATGTATAAAATTTAGAAGTGAATTCGATAATGACCGATAAATCCGAATAAAATTCTAAACTCAATTCCCGTGAATGTTTACTTAAGATAAGTTTTCTTATACATGTTTTAACTTGAATAGTTCTGGATTTATCTCAGCCTTTGATTTTAAGTTCTGTACGGATCTTAAAGCAGCCCAAAGGGTTTTAAAAACCCTCCCCTTTTTCCTTTCTCCTCTCTCTCTCTGTTTGTTGGACCCCTTTGGCCGAGAGGCCGTCCTTCCCTCTTGTGCGCGAATTTGAGAAGCCTTAGGGCTTCGCCCTCGTTCTCCCGCGCGAAGTTCTTACCTGCTTCTGTTCCATCGTTGTACGGCTTTGACGATTTACGCTGAGGCGCGTGGGTTCTCACCTGCTCTCTGAGAGCGTTGAAATTGGGGTTTTTCTCTCCTCTCGGGTTATATAACCCCTTTCCTTGTTTTGGTTTTCGGTTTACTCTCTCTCTCTCTCTGTTTCCTTCGCTCATGTGCTGAGGAAAATCTCTCTCTCTCTCTCTCTCTTTTCTGTTTGCCTTGTTGTTGAGATAACCGAAACCCTAGGGTTTTCAGTTTTTGTTTGAGCATTGCGAATTTGAGTTGATCCGGTGCCTTCCTTGTGCTATACTGGTGCTCGAAGGTGCTTGTTCCGGTGGTGTTGCTTGCTGATTTTTCTTGACGGCCGGAGGCGAGGCAAGCACCTTGGTGCTGGTCATTTTTCGCTGCCCCTTTTTGCAATCGAAGCCTTTCTCGGGTAAATGTTTGAGCCCTCCCTTTTAATTTATTGATCGTGTGCTTAGTGAGGCATTATCGTATATTTTGACCTATCGGTCGGCTCGCACGAGTTGTTGATTTTCTCGGCGTGTCGATGAATTTTTGTGATGAATTTAGGGTATTGATCGATTGAGGGTGAGATTGTTGATTTTTCTCGACTCGATCGAATTGGGAGTTGGGTGCCTTTCTTGTTGCCTTTCGGTTATGTTGGTTGTTCCTGTTCTGGTACCTGGTGATGCTTCATTTTGGAATTGTGCCCCGTTTTCTTGCCTATTGGCTGATTGGGTTGGGTCTGACCTTACCAGTACCGTTACTGGTACTAGTTTCTTTTGCCTCTTTGTGTTGGGGGTGCTGATGCACATCTTCGGTGCCCTTTTCTTGTTCTCGTTGGTGCTAGTGTGGCCGGTTCTGTGCTGTTTTTGTGATGTTGTGCCTTGTTGTACCAGTTGGTACAGCCCAGTGTGACCACCGGTATCGGGTGTTTACTCTGTGGCCTGATTATTGCGATTTTGTGTTGATTACCAGACTTGAACTGACAGGGGCCTCTTTGTAAATAAATTGGATCTGAGGTGAATTGTGTATATTTTAAGCCCTTGAGTGAAATTATAAAAGTCAGGGACTATGTTGTAATTGTGGTTGAGAAATGGGCTTGGCCCCTTTTCTTGTTGGGTTTCGGCTGAAAATTAGATGGGCTTAGGCCCTTTTGAGAATAATAAATGGAAATGAATTTGGGCTTTTAAACTTCTGTTGGGCCTTAATATGAATTTATTAATAAATTCAAGAAGGCTTGGGCCTTTATCTTTTGGGCTTGACAGATTTTTAAATAAAAAGGACTAAATGTTGCCTCGGATTGACGGAATAAAATGACGGCTTTTAAAAATTTAGATTTTAATAATGTAACTGAATAAAACCGGATGCTTATGTAAACTTGAATTTAATTCGGAAAATGATTATACCGTTCAGGGTCTTGATGCCTCAGTGAGAGTTCATAACATAATTTGAACAGATACTATACAACCCAATTGGACACTTGTATGATCCCGAAACACACCCAATTAAAATACTTTAACACATTTAGATTAATTAGGATTTTAAATTAATTAATAAATTAAGTAGTTAGATTTTTAAAATAAATAGTTAAGTATTTAGATGTTTAAAATTTAGTAACTAGAATTTTATAAATTAAGTAAATAAAATTGTTAAATAAAGAAAATATGTTGTTAATTGATAAATGACAATTAATTAACAACATATTAATATTTTCGAATCATTCGATTTCAAATTTCGTTAAGTAAGATAATTAGATAATCACGTGTTATTTTACATCTATAAATTAATCGACTTGTACAAATTATTAAAAATAATTCGTACGACTTTAGAAATATTATCATTAAATAGTTTACGTTCATAAACTACGTGCTTAGGACTTAAAATTAATTATAGCTTAATTAATTAGGAAAAACACGTTATTTTACAAGTAATTAAATAGGGAATTAATAATAGCAAATTAAATTACGTAGATTATACCTTACGTATTTTTATCGTAAAAATATGTAGTAACCTTAAGTTAAAAGATACGACTTATTTAGTTAAACAAGCTCATCTTCAAATTAAAATATAATAAATATTTAAATTACGTTAGATTAAATTAAACCAAATTTGACCTAATTTTACGCTCAATCAAAATTGAATAAAATTGATCGAACCGATTGAGCATGATTTAAATGGTAGAGGAGTAAATTAAATTCGAACCATAGTTATCTAATTAATTAATTACGAACACTTAGTGAAATTAATCAAACGGGGTAATAAGGGTTATGAATAGTTAGTTTAGACTCTAATTAAGTTACGACTAAATTACAGGTCATTCGACCTACGTAGATTTCGATTCGTGGACTGATCCCGCTGACGCTTGTACAGGAGCAGGCGAGGATTACGTGGATCCCGGAGGCTATTAGCGCGTTCTACCCCTACAGCCATCAGGTGTGGGATATCTGAATTATTCTTTCTTGGCGTACTCTTACCAGTCGACCACTTGACCTGACATCCGCACTTTTAATTTTGTAGTTGCATTAGAGCATGTTTAATCCTTTCTGAACTGTAATTAGGAAATTGCATAACCCCTTCTAAATCAAAATTTACTGTTTTGTAGGAGTAGAGTAAATTAATTAATATATATTAATTTAGGATATTAGTTGTCCTCTTCTCGTAGAGGACAACATATTACCGTAGTTAAGCATGTGCATTGGTGAGTGTGAGATAGAAGACCGAATGACTGCTTTCCGGCCTCGTAGAGTGGGCTGCGAGGCGGTTCGCGGGTCATTGGGCTGAGGGATCACTTGACCCCTCAGAGGTCTTATTAGGATTATTATTATTATATGCATTGAGTTGTTACTATATTATTTTCGTTCATTTTACCATTACGTGCGGGCCGGACTCGAGCCCTGAGGCACGGAGACGATTCGGGAGTTATCCCCCCTATATTAGGAGCTACTGGCCTAGAACGGCTGCCGAGGTTGCGGTGGCAGATATTTACTTTTATTGCACGGGCCGGACACGAGCCCTAGTCTTATTAGTCTGGCCGGACGGTGGAGTTCCGTCGTCTGCTCATGAGGAGACGGATTAACTCATTCTTACGACTTGCTTGTAGTTTTCTCCTATTGGATATGTTTGGATGAAGAATCGTCTAGAGTAAGAAAAGTACACGAATTTTGGATATAACCATCGGCTAGCGTGCACTTGCCTACAGGTTGAAGTCTTGTGTGGGCAAAGCTCGATGCTATTAGGCATCGGGTATCTTTGCCCCTCTGATCGCAATCCTTGTGTTATGTCGCATTGAGATATAAATTCAATTTGGTTGAATTTGACACGGCACGGGGTGACAAAATGATCCGTATTATTACTATATTAAATTGTACACACGGTACCTATTGTACTGGACTCCGATTGATTATAATATTCATTCTCTTGTATTTTATTTTGAGAAATTTCATCATTTTGGCATAATAGGATAATCTTATCATGTCATCTACTATATATGTATTTTTCTTTTGTAGTTATTATGATAGGTTTTAAATTCTGCAACATGTGCATTAAAAGTGAATAATTACCGACTTTACGTAGATTTCAAATTAAAACGTGCTTTGACTTAAAAGGATCTCTGAAGGGATAATACTGGGTCACATACTGGGCGATCATTCGCTCATCCCCTCCTTTTTATGGATGTGGGCAGGTACAGAGTCTGACGGTCCGCAGCAGGAGACGTCAGGAGCTGTCCCCGATGGCCACGCCGCTTGATTAGTTGATTAGGACTTTTGATAGGTTTACGAGTCCGATGCTTTTTATATGTACATTGGACTCGATAGATCATGTATCCCCTTGCGTAGTTTATGTTTATTTTATCCTGATGTGGATTATGTGGATGATGTATGTATACTTATATTTATTTGATATTTATGACTATTGTTTGTTTGATTTATTTCTTTTCCACTATGCATTATTGTTTATATTTGTTTAGCCTTGCGTGTTTATTAATTATTAGACACGAGGCGAGGATTGATCACACCTTAATCCGAATATTCTGGTTTAGGGTGTGACAGTACCAATGCTATAATTAATGGGGATCAAATAACCACATTTGTTATTCTGATTACATTAGTTTGGTTTGGTATTTCTAACTGAACAGGTTTACGATTAATGAAAATTATATTTGCCAATTTTGAATGTGTGCTTTATTATGTTATAACATTATGGCCAAGTGGGAGAATGTTAGTTTTATTTTATTATGTGGCCTATGTTATTACTGTACACCAATTTCATTTAAAGAAATTAACGAAAAGGCATCTGAATTTTTGATGGAAAAATTCAGATTGCTATTAATAATTATACTGGTCCCAAAGGTTACCTCAGAATATACGAAAAGACCCATTCTCTATTTGGACGGATGCCATTAAAAAAAAAACGTTTTTCTGCCCATTTATTCCAAAAATGTTTTTCTGGAAACATCTATTTCTCCACTGATCTTGAGGGATATTATTGTCTGAAAAATGATCATCCATTTTGAAAGAGAGAAGTAAAGAAAACGCAAAAGGGTCTCCATCATCAGATATGAGGAAAACCATTGAAGATTAGTATTAACGCTTCCGCCTAAAGATGTCTTCAATTCAGAACTGTAAGATTTAAATTTATTTGCTATTTTATTTTGAATTTACGGATTCTGGATTTCTTGTGTTTTTAATTGCAAAACATTTCATGAATTATCTATCATCCCTCACCTTGAACTCCTCCACATCTTCTCTAAGGAACCCTAGGTTGTCATAAGGTAAACTAGAATTGGATTCATCCTGTCGGGCATGTCAGAACTTGCCAGATCAGCCTTTTGCATAAGCAGTTGTGTTTTTTGCCTCTTAAGTCTGGCCATATTTACCGCATGCAGTGCGACATTCAGTGCATCCCTCGCCTCGAACTCCTCCACATCTTCTTTAAGGAACCCTAGGTTGTCAGAAGACAAACTGGTATGCGCCGATTGAGCGGACAACAACAGAGAGGCCGAGCGCCGAGTGAGCTGGCATTAAAGGAGCGAGGCCTCCCACGCTGATTGAGTGGGCAGTTAGGGAGGGGCGGGCTCGTATTCCAGAAAAAGAAGATCCCGACCTTGACGTAACCCCAGTGCTATTCAACCTCCCATGGATGGTAATGGTGCTTCCCTGGATTCATCATGTTGAGCATGTCAAAACTTGCAGGGCACTTCCGCTTACCCGTTAACACAGTCTGGTTATGAGAGAGGTATGATATAGCCTGGTGGTTGTCAGAGAACTGTGATGCTGGTACCCCTGTTCTTTTCGGATGATTCAGCCTGGAAACAGATGCAACTCTATCTCGGGAAGCACGCGCACTAAGCCTCCTTCCTAAGATTAAAATTCAATACAAAAGAGATCTATTATACGACTATTATGTAATAGGAAATAAATGCCTGAAAATGTGTTAATGCGTATCGGAGACTGTATCAAGGGATTAGGTATTGGATACGTCTGACATGAGTACGGAGCCCAATTTGAAATATCCGAGAAACATAGCACTCGAGTAACCTATAATTTAGGACGTTAATAAGTCCCACCTCTCTTCGTAGAATCTTGAAAAAATGTAGAATCGACCAAAGCGAAGGAATCGCCCCACGTAAATGAATGATGAATCAGTCTTAACTTGGACAAAAAATCGGAAACTCAGCCAAATCAACCCGGCTTAAATAAACCTCCCCCAGGTGTGATACTTTGGTGCCTTCCAGCTACAGTTGCAGTCCGGGTTGCTCTTGCCAAAACAGCTTTTGTGAAAAACCTCCGACCCTAGAGCCATTCGGCAATAAGAGATTAAGAGTGGAGGATTAAGAACTTAAGGAGCGCTAAAGGAAATCTAAATGAACTAATATTCGGTTGTCTTAATCCATAGGTGAAAGCTAAAGAAAGCGGATTAAGTCTTAATGAGACTTAATCACTTGTTGCTGAACAACCTCCTAGTTATTATTAGTCAAAATGTTATCAATAATTCTACTAGCAGGGGCGGATCTACATAGAATCAGGAGTGGACAAGTGCTCTATCCTGGATTTTGAAAAACAATTCTCAGAATATATGTTTTGAGCTCATCCCACCCTGAAAAAAAAATATTGTCCTACTCTGTTGAATCTTTGTTTCTCGTTCTCCCTGTACAAGGAATTAGGTTTTGACAATCAATTTTAGGCTCCCCTCCTTCTCTTTCTCTGTGATTTTCCTTTTATCGTAATTTTCTGTGAATTTCGAATGATTTTATGGAGAAGAAGAGATCTCTTCGTCTGCATGGACGTGGAGCACATGAGCTAATATACTGACACTGCTTGATTTTCATGAACCACGCATAGCACGGAAGATAATGATTTGAATGACACTGTAGCTATTAAATTATTTCCTTATTTCAATGTGGACGTGGTGTATGTGGACTAAGAGCCTGAACTGATGGTGGTTTTCAGTGAGCCGCATCCAAACTTAGAGAGCATATAAAGCGCTGATTTTAAATTCTCTTCTTTTGCTATTTCTTCTTCTCCATTTTCAGAGCTGAACGTTTGCATTTCTTTTGATCTACTAAATTTGCTAATTACTTTTAAATTATTTTCCCATCTTTTTTTTTCATTTATTTATTACATATTTTTTGTAAGGGTCAATACGGTTATTGATACGTAATTGCAAAATTTTACCGACATATTCACGAAAACCAATATCGAACTTCTTATCTCATGCTTGGATCCGAAGAACTTTTTATTATCATGTTTAATTAGCTAATAAATTTCAACTCAATTAGCTACTTGAACTTGACTAATTATTTTCTTGCTCTATCTGACGGAAATCTTGAATCGGCCCTGTCTACTAGTGCCTAGTTGCTAATGTTCCTCTCGGCATCTGGCGGGAACGCACTGTCAAATTCTCACCACAGTGGTTTGTGGCTATTCATCGCTGCAGTGCCATTCATTACCATGCTGAGGAAGTCAGTGAATATGCGGCATGCCGAAGGCTGCCATGATTTTTACTATTGCTGCATCAATTCTTGGGCAAACGATTGGGTCAAGAGCTGAATGAATCCGGTTGAAGGCCATTGATAATGAGAGAAATGCTGGAGCGATGGTTGACGAAAGAAATTGGGGCCCTGGTATAAGAGCAGGCAAAGGTGCAGCGATGAGAGGGCTTTTGACCTGATTTCGATCAAGTCTGACTTCCACGTGGCGGGGTATAGTTGAGAAGGGTTCTGACATTTGTTGCTGATTGCTGGTGAAGTTTTTCTTCTGTGTTCCTTTTCTAGTTCCTCTTTTTGGTTGTCCATATCAAAATGTTATTTGAAGTTTAATTGATTTATGTATGCATATTCTTTTTTTTGTTTTGTTCACACCGGACCGGACCGGTGGTTTAACTGAGAAAAAACGGAACCGGGCACTTGTTGGTTCGGTTCTTTTAAAATGCCGCTGAACTATTGAATCGGTTAAAAGCGTTTAATCGGTTGGGTTCCGCTGAATAAAACCGATGTTGCAACCCGTTCAAAACTGATTTCGTAAACCTTTTCTCTTTGGCGTAGTTCCCAAGATTTCTTACCCTCTCTCAAAATCGCTAAAATTTCTTGCCTTCTCTCAAATCCCTTGGATCAAAAGATTAAACAATTTGGCTCTCCTTCCTTCAACCGCTCTGTTGTCAATTTGGACCTTCCTCTAGTATTTTACGGTGGCTCAATATCACCCAGCTTGAAACGAAATTACAATAAGCTGCCAACATTTGTTAGTAATCTCACTTAATCACTAAATTCAAATTTGTAAAGTACGTTTGAATTTATGAGTTAATTTAATTCCATTGATGAATGCATTTAAAGTGTTTGTTGAAATGCCCAATTAAGCCTATATGTGTTTCCTTCTGCTAAAACAATTTTCTATAAGTCATCTGGACTGAGATTGTAGCAGCAGATTTAGCAGCATAAAAAAAAAATGAAATGTTTCGAGCATCTGCTGCTATTTTCAGGATATTGACTAAGGCTCCACTCCTGCCAATAACCGGTTGCACATGTTTTAAAAAAATGTAAAGAGGACTATTGTAAGTACCAAACTGGAGTTTTATATGACTGATGATATTTTCAAATGCCCAATCATGATGAGTAGTGCCAATTATACTCAATAGATAACTTGTAATTCAAATGAACCCTAATTTTGCCTCAATGAATGCCAATTATCTTTAAATTTTTATGTAATTGCTGGAAAGTTCAAACTGAATTGAGAAATAAAATCTTTTGTGTAATGAAGATAAATTGACTATGATTTTAATGGGTTCAGTTTAGCTGGTAATGTTTAGCATGTATATGGTTAAAATTGTAAATTTTCAGTATTTTGGTCCATTTATGTTGAAATTCTGATTTGTCCAGAGACTTTTCTGCTAGATTCCAGTGTTTAATAAGTTCCTGGTGAATTATAGTATATGCCGATGCTTGTTCTTCACTTTTCTGAGTTGGTGCCTTGATTTCATTTATTCACATGTTTACTTTAGATGAAGTCATCATATATCAGGCAAAACTCCGAATAAATCTGTGCTCTCTTCTGTTTACTTGCTGACAAGAAGTTTGGAATCCAAAAAAAAAATTATGTTTATTCATTCTAATAGATTTCGATATAAGCTTTGCTCCTATACTGGTAAAGAAAACACACATTGGTAAGAACATAAAACTAGTTTGGCTTTCAAATAATAAGCTATATATGTTTTTAAAAAATCAGCAATTGAACCGGTTGAACCACCAGTCCGACCAGTGAACCGTTGACCCAAAGCTTTACCGGGTCGATTTTCGGTCCGATTCTGATAACATTGAATTAAAAATGGTTGGGATAAAATAAACTTTGTTAAGGGAAAATTTGGTTGAATGTCAGAGTGAATTTCTAGTAAAATATACTTGGTAGCCACTTCCAAGTTTAAAAAAAGAAGAATTTCTAGTAAAATAAAAATAAAAAAACTTTGAATTCTTATTCTGTATCATTCGTAGAACTTATCCAATGGGACTTGGAGCATTGGTTCCAAATTACATTTAGTTGCAAGTTAAATATAAGGCATCGAGCCCTTAAGGCCTTAGCTATAAGTTAACTTGACAAATTTGGAAATATATTGCAAATTATTAAAAGAAAACTTTTGATTAGAAAAAAAATCTGATAGCCATATTCATGGCTTTACAGCTTTGTTGCATCAAATTTCATACAATTTGAATGTTATTTGATTCCATAAAAAAATGTTAAAAAATGGACAGATGTGAATTTCAAGTATTTGATTAATGATAAAACTTGTATTAAATTTCATTACTTTTTTATGTGTGTAATATATATAGTATAAATCACATTTTTAATATCTCAAAACTGAAAATTATTTTTTATTGAGGTTAAGATGTATGTAGAACTGAACTGAAAGCAGGGGCAGAGGCATCATCCACAGGAAGTTGAATCAGGACGAGAGTCAAAAAAGAATCCATGGAAGAAAAAGAAGCAAAGTGAATGCAGCTTCTAAAATTTGGCAAAGGTAAATATGCTCCCTCAAACAAAGAAATGCTACTGTCTGTGACTGATAATAAGACATTAATTGTAAATTAATAAAGACAGGAAACCTTCTATAGCACTCTGTTTTTTTGTCTAACTAAAAAGGTTAATTTTGCTTAATCAAGTACATTTCATATAAACTAAATTATTTTTATTTAAATTGAGTACAATTAATCTACTTAGCACACTTCATCAAGCTAAATTGTATCTTGTGTCAATTGGGGCTTAATTACAATAATTAGCTTCCATGACAACAGTTGCATACAAAAAGTAACATGAGGAATTTGATTTTAGCATTGATCTTATTGTAAGTTTCCTTTTAATATTCAACACCAGCATTCAACTCTTAAGGTATCATCTTGCTCGAGACTTTATGTATCATTTTGCTGGACACAAGACAAATAATTATAGTTAGACATAGATCAGCTTATTCAGATTGATCAAACCTGAATCTTTTATGGAAATAGGCATCACTCGATATGCTGAGTACTCGACAATAACCCCAGTCCATGTTTGTTGACAGATCAAGGAATCTTTCTCGCTGAATCGTACACCAAATCAGACGGCTATGATTGCCTTGATAAAATAATAAATATCCCTATCCCTGCAAACCCTAATTCCATACTCTGCTGAAAGCGCCTCCCTTTTTTATGCTGCATCTCCTCACTCAGCAATAACCCTAGTGCATGTTTGTTGACAGATCAAGGAATCTTTATTGTTGAATCGTACACCAGATCGGATGGCTGTGATTTCCTTGAGAAAATAATAAATAGCCCTCTCCCTGCAAACCCTAATTCCATACTCTGCCGAAAGCACCTCCCTTTTTTATGCTGCATCTACACACTTATCCCTCATCCCTTCTTCCCTTAAAGAGCAAACTCCTCTACTCTGGTCTAATCTGCACAAAAACCAACCACCAGATCTATGTTTGAATTGGGCTCCTGCTGCCTTGCTTCCACTTTTACCAATTTGAAGTGTTGACAGAAGGAATTGACATCTGAGAAACAATGACAGATTGGCAAGTGATTTCTTCTTTCCAATGTAAGAATTATTATAGTGTGTGTTTGGTAATTAACAACAAATGGCAAGTTCTTTTTGTGTAGACAAATAATCTTAAGAAATTATTATGGTATCCATAAATTAAGTTTAGGATTCATAGGAGCAACTTTACATGATTCAGATTAAATTGATTGCAAAAACTTCATATTTTCTTGTTGATTTTAGCTTACATTGACTATTAATCGTCTCTTGTTTTTCTTCTATTGTCAAATCTGGCTACTGTATAGCTTCCAATAAAATGCCTTGTCATTCAATTAGAAGCTTTTGCCTCAGCATGAGTGGTCTTAGGAAATGAAGGTCATCCTGGACGGGTTCTCTATGCAACTCCCGTGCTAGTAAGTATCTATAATTCTTTATTATAATCTCATCGACATCTTGATTGCATTTTTTTCATTGAGTTATGTTGGGAATTCGGGTAGGATATGAGATTTCAATTTCAACCAATCAATCAATAAATCAGTCCCATCTTGTAATAGAGTCCGGATCCTCTGAAGTAACTCAAAATTTTAGTTTAGATCCGGATCATACAATCAGAATACGGGCCAATCAGGCCCGAGGTGGGATGCTCGGGATTCCTTTAATATTCGTGCTGAAACAGATCTGACAGTCTGGATCTAAACTCAAAATTTGAGTTACTATAGGTGTTTTGAATTCCCTCTATTGGGTGTTAGCTAGCAGGTCTTTTGGATAAAGGAACTTCCTTTTATGGTTTTCTAAGTCTGTAATAATGTGATGAATATAAGGCTTGTAACTGTGGATTTGGTACCAGCCGTTTGGTATCTGTTCCACTAATTCTTTTGCTTTATTTAATGGAAATCGGTGGGTATACCCAACTTCTGTTAAAAACAAAAGGTGTTATGAATTCCCTAAACTAAGATCCATGCGTATAATTAAATTCAAGATAGAAATACTATGAAGCAGCACAGCACAGTGGAAGCTCTTCTCAATACTGTGTAATCTTCTTTTGCCTCACTTGCGTGTCAGATGCACGCAACAATAACAACCGCATCTCTACCGGTATCCACACAAACTAGTTGAAAGCAGCTGTGTGTTGATGTGACGGCCCCCCTTTTCTCTCCTTTCTATCTGTTTATGGTAATGTATGATTTATCATATTATATTCCACGGATCCGAATTGATACATGCATATATACGACCCTATAGGTTAGTTTTACCCAAAGGTTTAAATAGCGTTTATCGCGTCATAGCGAAACGGCTAAAAAAATAATGCTATTGCCATATTGCGCCGCTATAGCGCCAATAGCGCCATAGCTTTTATGGTCCGAAAATGCTATAGCGACGCTATAGCGCGTTATTTGGAACCCTGGTTTTACCAAAAAGTCGCCAATCTTCAGTCGCAAATTTTTTAGTAACAAGTTTTCAATTTCAGTAGATTGAAATTAATATAGAGACGGTGGAGACAGTTAGGGGTGCAAACAGATTGGATATTATACATATAAATTTGGATCCGTATTCGTAAATTAGATACGGATATCAAATATCCGAATATCCGTGTGGATAAGCATACTGATATGGTTTTAAATTTAATTATTTGTATCTAAATAGTAGATATACTAGTATCATGCCCGTGCGTTGCAACGGGAACATATTATAAGAGAACAAAAAAAAATCTTATAGAAAATAACATATTTTCATAAAAAAATAGACTAGTGAAAAGAATAATTATTCAACAATATCTATGAATGATATTAAAATAGATTGGAACGGAGACATATTATAAGAGAGCAAATATGTTCAAAATCCAGTATTTCATAGAAAATAAGTTGGAGGACTTTTAATTCATATGAACATTAATTTTGTGTGGTATTTTCTATTACAATAAAATACTGCAATTTGTTATTTTACTATTTTATCAATCTATTATAGTTTTGTTTCATGAAAATCTGTATAGTTTTTGCTATTAATATAGATTTGTAATCCTTATTGCTATTACGGGTGGATCTGTATCCTTATTGCTATTAATATGGATTTGTAATCCGTATTACTATTATGTGTAGATATGTATCCTTGAATGACATACAACGAAATCAAAAATTTGGAGCAATTACTGTGTATCCTTAAATGACATTTTAAAAATGAAAAGAAAGCAGAACCAATAAGAAAATCAAGTATGTGACAATCAAATAACGGGCGTTTAGAAAAGTTTTCGAAAAAAAATGGAGAAATGACATCTACATGTGGCGAGTATGTGGGGCGAGTACGGGTTTAAATTAAACTTCTACACGTAGAAAAACATCAAAAAGATGCATAGAATAAAAAAAAGGCAGTCTGTTTGATTGGAGGGCTGATATTCAATTCGAAATTTCATCTTTTAATCACAGCCATTTGTGTATACATCTACGAGCTTAATATAAGAATTGAGATACCATATAGTTTACTATATATTATGAAAAAAATTGTGTATATATCTATGGATATCGGATCCGTATCCGTATTCGAAAAATAAAAGTGGATACGGATATGGTTTTACCACTATCCGATCCGTATTTAATTTTAGAAATTATCCTATTAATTTCGGCCCAAATAATTTGCCCGTAGGACATTTCTAACCGTTATTGGCATCTAAAATTTTAACATCTTGATTAAACTTTAATCAACTTTTGTTCTCATATTTCAGAAACGAAACATATTTGAGAGAGTACCCAGTTAAGCAGGAGATGGAGAGTGTTGTAGTAATAGTAAGTCGAGCTTGCTGTTACACATC
Organism: Carex myosuroides; assembly: GCA_028015225.1. NCBI lineage: Eukaryota > Viridiplantae > Streptophyta > Magnoliopsida > Poales > Cyperaceae > Carex > Carex myosuroides. The sequence goes on along the minus strand of CM051489.1, from coordinate 1,636,494 downwards.
CTTTTTATTAGCATCTCCTGCTCCATCTCTATCCCTGGAGAAAGATGACTGCATGGGATTTCAGGTAAGAAAGTTAAAGAGCTAACTCTCACTTGGCACTCTGCAAATCACAAAAAACGAAATAGGCAGAGCTCGATGATCAAGTAATTGTGCAGAAGATTGCGGCGGATGGAGCACGCCTTTAAACAATTAGTCATTGTAAATTTGTAATTTTCTAATTGTAGTTCATAATGTAATAAAATCTCGGAAATAATTCAATATGTTTCTTCATTATGTCTTGGTGAATTGATGTCCTTCAGGCTTTTCAATATACTTTCCTCTCTCAGTTGTCCTGTAATTGGTGGTGTGGTGTTCTATCTGTACCAGATTTGTATTTGAAATTTTGACTGAATTATTGAAGTGAATCTAATTCGTTGTTTGTTGAGATGCTGCAATTTATTACCTGTATGATTTTGTGGCCAAGAGTATGTTGTGGATTCAGCAGAAGTGTTAAAAAATGCACCTCTCTGAAAGAAGAAGAAGAAGAAGAAGAAGAAGCTTAGTTCTATCATTCAAAGAACACAGTTTCAAATAATATGGAATATTAGTTTTAAGTCAAATTCTAAAAAAAAAATGCAAAAATTAAAGATTCAATGACACTAAAAGTTTACAAAAACAATTCAGAGAATGATGTAATGCACAACCAAGTAAAAGAAGAGCACTACGCTCTAAATACCTCAGTAATGTTAAAAGATAGCAAGGATAATAAAACATTAATTATATGTAATTATGACATATGGTTAATGTACTTGTTAATTATGCACAACCAATTCACATGACACTGTGTTTATTACATTTCATATAGACTATATGTAACAGTTAGTTAAGTTTATTCCGTATTAACTAATCTAATAAATTTAATTAAGTACTTTTTTTTTGAAAACTTGAAGTACTTAATTAAGTACTTCTAATAATTTAATTCAATATATTCATCAAGCTGAAATTTATCATTCACAACATTTGAACTTAACTACAATCCTAAACTCTCAATTCTACAATCTTGACTACACAAGTCATTAGTATAGATTGAATACTTACTAAGTTACTATTCATTCCTTTAATCCATATTGCCAAATTATTAATTAAGGTGCTTCCTGAAGAAAAGACACGTCGTTACTTGAGCTTCAAATCTCAATCTTTGAAAAGTTTGAAAGGCTGATCCCGAGCACAAGGTGCGCCATCTTTCGGTTCCAAATTGATAAAATTACCAAAGAGGGCTTCATAGCTAATTGTGGGGATTCTATGTCTGCTTAGTTTGCTCGGGTGTAAAAATGAAGGCAGCATGAATTAAATTTTTTTTTTGGAACGAATTAAGTCAAATTAAGTAGACACTTCAATTCATTTTTTGAAGTAATGAATTAAATTAAATTGCTAAATATTTATCAGAAATAAGGCTACATGAATTGAAGTGTCTACTTAATTTGACATGATTATATCTATGAGAGGATCTTGAAATTTCTGCGAATTATTCAGCAATAAAAATATGCATGCATGAAGTTTAGTAATTGTGTCAGGTCTTTAAAAAAAAAAAGTTTAGTAATTGTGTGATAGACTCTTCTCTCACGTCCGACAGTTTCTCTAATATTTTTTTTTTGAAACCTTGTCAGTGACTGACAAGTGCCAGTTTCTCTAATATTGGTGAGCGGATTTTATATATTGAGCATCTGAAAGGGGCTGTGGGTTCGTGTCTGTCGACTGCGTGCGTGTCTATTCGTTATTTCTTAAGATGGATTGAAAAAACAAAAATGTCACAGAAGTAAGAAGGTAGGTTTTGATTTCTGAAATGCATGTCAATCAGTCAAATAATGTAGAGAAAAACGAGAACGAGAAGGAAGCATGCTAGTTCGGTATGGTTATTTATGCATTCATGGTGAGTAAACGGAAAATGCTGTAATTCTTGGGGAATTACAGGATCCTGTAATTCCGATTCCAACTGTTGGTTTTTCTCGATATACGTGCATGAAAACTTACTTTTCCGAGATCCGCGCATAGAAAAGTTTGAACGGTTGATCTCGGAATTTCAGAATCTTGTAATTCCGAGAAAATCCTGTAATTCCTCTCGGAATTACAGCAGATTCGGATTCGAGTAAACGTGGGTGGTGCTTCTTCAAAAAAACAAAAAACGTGCATGGGTGGTGTAATATTAGTAAGGATACCAAATTTTGTGGTTAGATTTTTGTTAATTATATCAGTTTATTATGTGATCTCTTCGTTAATAAATCGGGTACAGATCAAATTTCTATTATTATAATAATTTTTTTTTTCTATCCAAGTTCCAAATTCATGACCAAAGGCAGGATTTTTTTTAAAAACAGTAATTAAAATAATTAATGTTAAAGAACCAACATGATTACCGAGTTTTTTACAGCAAAAACCAAAATGCCTATTCGGTTAAGGTTTTTTTTTTTTGCTTCACCGAATAACCTATTCGGTTTACCATCTTTTCACAAAAAACACACCCCAAACTATGTAACCTTTCATGTAAATTCCCCTAAACTGAGATGGCAATTCGGTTTAAGGGTTTTTTTAGTCTAAACCGAATTGCCATTTCGGTTTTTTTTTATTTTTTATTTTTTAGACCAAGAAAATAAAAATAAAGAAATCTAATACTGAAAATTTGAATTTTTTGTTTAAATTATTTGTTAGATTACTTCTTTTGATTTATAATTAGCAAAAAAATAAAAAAATACACTAAATACTTGAAATTATGTTGAATTATACTAAATTACGCTAAATTACAATAACTCCACTAATTATGCTGAAATACAGAAAATTACGCTAAAATAGACCGATTTTGTGCCATCTTTCATGAATCAAAATAGTAAAAAAATTCCGAAAATAGTAAAAACTGGTATTCTACAAGCTCATTATGTAACTAATTTATTGAGCTACTTGGATTGAATAATAACAACAAAAATCTTAATCGGAAACTTCAACTCAAGTTTTGAGGCTCTTCCCTTTGTTTTTTGGTGATTCTGAATTTTGGAATCCAGCATCATAGGCACGGACGCATGCGTATTTTCGCAAGCTTTCCGAAAAGTGGTCATTTGCTGAAATCGGACACTCGAGCGTCGTTTTATGACCGTTTGAAGGTTCGCCGTCGTTTTTAGCCTTTTTAGTGAAGATATCGTCTCTATTCATATGTAATTTAGCGTAATTAACCGTATTTTAGCATAATGTAATGTAATTTAGTGTAATTTAATATAATTTCAAGTAATTTAGCATATTTTAGTATAAATATGCTAATTATATATCAAAAGAAGTCAAATAATTTAAACAAAAAATTCAAATTTTCAGTATTAGATTTCTTTATTTTGCTCTTCTTAGTCTAAAAAAAAAAAAAAAAAACCTAAACCGAATAGGCTAATCGGTGAAGCAAAAAAATAGGCTATTCGGATTTTATGTGGCGCGGTGGCGGAAACGCTGTGAAAAAATGATAAACCGAATAGGTTATTCGGTGAAGCAAAAAAAAAACCCTTAACCGAATAGGCATTTCGGTTTTTGCTGTTTTTGTAAAAAACTCGGTAATTATGTTATTCTTTAACATTAATTATTTTAATTACTGTTTTTAAAAAAAATCTCCAAAGGCTGGTTCTTCACTAATTATATATTTTATTTTATCTTTATTGGTCGTACACTGGATAAAGTCAAAATAGCTATATATGTCAATATTTTAATTACCGGTAATTAAAGAAGTCTCATATTCATATATCTAGAGTAAAAATTCCAGATGCAGAAAGAATAACATTGAACCTTAAAAAAAATTAGAAAGAATAACATTGATGCATTAATATATATGAGTGAGGCTATGGACCTACGGTACTATGTATAGCACGGATTGGTCCGTGCTACGGCTCAATATTTGAGTTTTCAAAATCTTAACGGTCGATCCAAACCCTTCAACATGATTATAAAATGAATATGTACTTGCAAATCAAATTTTACATTTTTTTTAATTTTTTTACTATTTTTTTAGATAGGTAGAAAATCACTGTTTTTAGATGGTCCAGAATTTTCAGATCAAGTGATTTTCTACCTATCTAAAAAAATAGTAAAACTATTCAAAAAAATGTAAAATTTGGTTTGCAAGTACATATCATTTTATAATCATGTTGAACGGTTTGGATTGACCATTAGGATTTTGAAAACTCAAATATTGAGCCGTAGCACGGACCAAACCGTGCTATATATGCATAGTACCGTAGCCTCACTCTTAATATATTACCAAGAGAATTATATTTATATTGAAAGGAACTAAGGTTCTCTTTTTTTTTTTAATATAAGCTCAGCTGGTGCAGAATTTTGAACTTATGACAAGGTATTTGCCTAATTATAACTAACTATATATTCACTAGATGTGATTTACAAATCACCGAGACTTATTTTTTTGTCTTTCACGTAGCCCTATGCATTTTGCATGGTATTTACAATTCTTTAGTACTATATTAATTGCAAAAGAATGTATATATTCGCCGTAAAATAGCCGCGCGAATCCTTCTCTGTCTCTGTGTCTCCCGCGTTTAGGTTTAGCCAGATAGAAAAAACCCCGCCGATCTCCCGCCCGAACCCCGAACTCTGTCGCCCGACCTCCCGCCCGATCTCCGCCCGAACTCCGACGCCCGACCTCCCGCCCGAACTCCGCCTGGACTCCGTCGCCCGAACTCCGCCGACCTCCCGCCCTACCTCGAGGTTCTTTCTTTCTTATCAAAGTTCTTTTTGAATGCATTGGAAGCCTATGGTTCTGCTCGAGGTTCGAGTTCGGATTCATCTCAGGCAGTACCAAAATCTAGCAATGTAAAGGATAGTTCGAGAAAACCTCGAGGTAGTGCAAAGGTTGGCGGGCTTAATTGGGGTTGGGGCTAAATAATTTATAAGAGTCTATTAAAATTTGTTGCTCAGTGTAGTTTTGATGTGAAAATCCTTTGCTATCTGACCAAACATCTGCCATCAGTTCATTACTTGTTTTATAGAGTTTCTCTGCGATATCTTACACCTGACTTGTAATATGAATGTTTGCGCTGCTTTCATGTGTAAAAATAAATTTTATTTTGAGCTAGGATTTAATCATGGAAATTGCTATGAGAATAACAATGATGAGCAATGGTATTGAGGTCCATGCATTGTTTCCCTTGAATTTATTTAGTAATCAAGGTTTTACATCTTTTCATTATGGCCTGAACTAGTGAACTCTCATTACGATTAACTGTTGAAGTTATTTCTGTCACATTTGTGTAGTATATAACGTGGTTTTTAAACTCCATCTGGTATTGTTACTTTATTTGAAGATGTTGATATTTTCTTGGTAAGAAAGAACCAACATCTAGTAGATATTTGAGCTTATCAAGTTATCATTAACCCTAGTTGCCACGTATGTTACACTTAATTTCACTTTCCCTGAAATTGGAGGTAAGGATCTTTTACCAAATTAACATTAATCTGAGTTTCTTTTTAGCAACCAACGACTCGGTCAACTATTGCATCTTAAGTGGTTATAATTATGTCAATGATTTATTACCATCTCCTATTTTAATTAAAGTATCGAAAATGTTAAAAGTATAAAGGCCATCTGGTCAATGATTTATTACCATCTCTAGAGTCTAAAGGCATTTGGATTTCAACATAAGCAACTTTTAAATGTCATATGATACATACATTTAGAATCTGAAAAAATAATTAATCATATAAATAATGAAGGTGTTCGTTCAATTTTACATCTGATTTGATTTGATTTTAAAAAGATCAAATCAAATTACTTATCCATCTTATTCATTCAATTTATTAAATTGGGGATATGGAATTCATTTATTAAATTCAGAACCTTCATGATATTCTTGTACATGAAATCAATTGAATTTATTTCATGAAATCGCTTGAGTGAAACTTATTGATTTTTCTCATCTCAACTCTAGATATGGCGCCGAAAAGAAATGACAAAGGAAAGGCACCGGCGGGCGACGAGGAGTCGAGTCAGAGGAATGTTCGCGGTGCAAATACATATATTTCGCCGCCTGCAGATCCGAGTTTGCGACCAGTGCTTCGGTTAGGGGGTTACAGGTAATATTCATTTTGTGTGTATGTTGTAATTATGCATTAATTGTAGTGATTGTAATAATTATTTCTATTTTCAGCGACCAGATTTTGTATCAGCGACCGGCGACCATACTATCAGAGACCGGATATCCGGTCGCTGATAGTCAATTTTGCTGTAGTGTCTTGCTAGCTAGGCATGAACCGGGGTTAAGCCAACAACCATTACCGTCCCATGTGGTATTTCCCAATGATTTTTTTTAATGTTGACTATTTTACCCTTCATGTTATCTTCTCGCACCATCCTATTGTCATTTATTAAAAATTAGTTATAATTTAGTGTGCATGTAAACCCAACATGGATCTTCAGTGGTATCCTTTTTCATGTGTACGTGTGTTCATTTGGAATATAAACAGGCCAAAATTTAAAGAGTGCAAGAGAAGACTTTAATTTCTGTGGGACTCTTTACAAGTGATTGAAGATTGGACTATATAAAAGGAGCGGAATAGAAATTTTCGCATATAAATCGATCCAAATTTTAATTGAGGAAGCCAATCTTAATTAATACAAAAAGAGGATTCTCAAATTAATTGATCGCAAGGAGATTGAATTTTCATTATTATATTATATGTAGTTCTATTGAAATTTATTTTTCCTTAGCATTTCAATGATTTGTAGTTCTATTGAAATTATTGATTGCAAGGGATATTAGTCGAGGAACCTTTATTATAGTGGTCTTTACCTTTACTTTTCAAAATAAAAAACTTTATGTAGTTAGCATTTCACAATAGAATTCTCACCAAGGTTAATTTGAGAAAAATAGATTGGGATGGCAATGTTTCTTGTGTGTTTTGCTCTCATGCATGATGAAACGGTTAATCATTTGTTGCTGACTTGCCCTTTAGTTATTCAAGTCTGGTATTAGTTAGGCAAAAATCAAGTGTATTATACCCAATAGCGTACTATGAAAAATGTTTTTTCCTTGGTTCAGACATTACAAAAAAATGATAGGATTGCCTTATTAATTGTATTTAGTGATACTTGTTGGACTATTTGGAAGCATAGAAATGAGATTTGTTTTCAAAACTTACAACCTAAAACAACTAGAAGTATAATATATCTTATTATCTTTTTGGTACTTTATTGGACAGGGAGTAAGAAGCCGAAATTTTTATTTTTAACATTTTAATAAAATTCATTAATAAATTAACCATCGTTTTCGGTCAATTTCAAATCTAACACGGCCGCAGAATGCCGGAGCGGACCCATATGGGGGGTACCGCAGAATGCCGGAGCGGACCCCCATATGGGGCCGCACTATGCCGGAGCGGACCCGGGTCCGCACTATGCCGGAGCGGACCCTGGTCTTTTTTTTTTTCTGATTCTGAATTTGATTATGGTTTTGTTTTGGAAATTTTTATCAAAAATGTAACGTTTGTCTGGAAGTTGTGTATAATTACTTATATTTGAAATGTCGTTTAATCTGAAATTGTTGTTCGTCGTTTGTTTGATCAAAAGAAACATTACAATAGAACAAGGAGCCATATAAAGAAGCATACAATAGAACATGCGAATGTTATCGGAAATTACAAATACGTCTAATTAACCGAAAATAAACAATAGTTTTACAAGTACAATTAGAAAAACAACATTAACTCTCAATCTCGTGCAGCCCGAGCAGCTCTGTTTTGTCTTTCTTGCGTATCTCGGCCGGCTTGGTGTCCTCTTCTCCTATTATGTAGAACATCCATCCACATCGGAATTCTGTCGTGCTGTCTTCTGCCCACAGCAATATTTTTTTTCTCTGGAACAAGGACCGGGCCATCGTGTGGAGGCCATTCCGACTGATTTCCATAAACATGCCATTGTGCGCTCCATGTGTTGATCAGTGTATGGATGTGATAATACTGACTTACAAATACGCCAGGGTCGATGCCTCGGAGACGACACACGGACAGAACATGAGAGCACGGTATTCTCTCCAATTGAGGCTTCTGGCACGTGCAAGTTACCGTGTGATCATCCCCGATTATCACCGTGTATTTGTAATTGGCCTTGGTAAACCGACCAGAATCGTCAGGTATGAAAGCGTGAACTCTCTCATGTGTGGCGGTTACCTCGAACTCGTTGTTGTTTCCAAAGCCCCCCAGCGTCTTCATTTTATCGGACCTCTCGAACCGTTTGTTGATCAGCTACGAAAAATTAAAAAATAATGAAGAAGTCAGATATTTTTTTTAACAAACTTCATTAAAAATTATGAAGAAATAACTACAAATAAAAGTACCTTATGCACACGACACGAGAATTGCTGACCTTGACTGACTTCCCATTCCGCTTTGGCCCTCCTTTGCGCAAACCATGTCATACATTTGTAAAATGCGTCTTCAATTATTGCTGCAACCGGTAGCCTACGAGAGGACTTGAAGACCTTATTAAGCGACTCCGACCCGTTTGTAGTCATGATGCCCCAACGGTAACCACCGTCCAGTGCTTGGAATATCTTCCATGGTTTGGGGCACTCGTTCTCATCTTGGAATATCTTCTTCATGTTCTCGGCTATGTGAGTAGCACAAAGACGGTGAACACATTGATCCTCATCCTCCTCGTTCCACCCCATATCATCTTGTCTGAACACCTTCTTGATACCCTTTCCCCTATCAGTGATGACACACATGAATCTGGAGCGGATTACATTACGGCGCAACCATTTCATGAACCACGCACAATCGTCATAACTCTCTGATTCTACCAGTGAAAAAGCCAACGGGAGGAGCTGATTTTCAGCATCGTACCCAGTTGCAATCAACAGCTTACCTTTATACCGGCCTGACAGGAAACATGCATCAACTGTGATGACCGGTCTGATATGTTGAAAAGCAGCTATGCACGGTCCAAATGCCCAAGCCGCCCTATGAAAATACCTCCATGGTCCAGGTTCACCAGTGGGATATGAGGTCACCTCAAACAATGTTTCTGTCAATAAATTTAAAAAAATAAGTTCAATTTTTGATTGATAATGAAATAACGTAAAAATTGAAGGAACAATGTAGTACCTGGGTTGCTTCTTTTCATTGCCTCCAACAATGGAACTACAAGAGCGTATGACCCCTCCCAACTGCCAAATTGACGGGCTATTGCCAACTCACGGCCACGCCATAGTTTGTTGTACGCCGGTATCTGACCGTTGTACCTTTCAGCAACAGCAATTCGGACAGCCTGAATACTCAGGTCGACATCGTTCCTCATGTGAGCGGATATACACTCGACAACCATAGCAGCTGACAACTGGGCGTGATCTGTTCTTGTCGCATCCGCATGGCATGAATGTTGTGTTGGGCATTTGGAGACACGCCATTGTGTTCCATAACCGGTGGCCCTTGCGAGTATGTACCACCCACAGTAACTGTCCTTGCACTTGAACCTCATTCTTGTGCGGTCACTGTGCGTAGGTATTAACTCTTTGTTGCAAAGGATGTGAAACCTGGCAATTGCGCTCTTCATGTCCTCCTTTGAGTCATATGTTTGTCCCTCGGACAATTCATTCTCAAAATCTGCTCTACTTCCAAACAAACCCGAATTGGCTTCCATAAACCCTGATGTGTCGTTGAAAGCATGAATCGGGTGCTGAACCCCGCGATCCATTATCTGAAACCCGCTATCCATCTTGAATTTCCTTGATAGTCCGAGCACAGGCCCGGTATCTTCTTGGTCAGAATAATCGCTCATACCCTCAGGATCAACAGGACCCCAATTTTCCTCTGCCTCTAGTATTTCCGGATCCACTTCTTCATCGGATTCATCCGGATCACAAGTTTGACCCCAATGAGCGGTCCGACTAGATGAAGGCTGGTCCCTCTGCACTGGGGCCCGACGGGAGGGTCGGTCCCTCTGAACTGGGGCCCGACTACTGGACGGTTGGTCAATTTGGACAGGGGATGGATTAGAGCCGGATGAGTTACCCCGACTACGACCCTGGATTAACCTCTGAACTGGGTTCGAACGCCGGGCTCTGGTAACCTCCACATATAGGTCAATTATCTTGTACGCACCCCCAGAAAAACTCATGGTTTGGTTATACAATACCTGCCACACTCCCTCATTCTGAATTGGAAATAGTTGGAACCAGGTTTGTGCCGAACTAGTCGGCATGCTAATTTTGGCATCAATTTTAAGGTCATACTGACCCTGATCCAACCCCAAATTCCCACATATACTTGATTTAAGTCCCAAATAATCCGTACCTGGCAATACCGGGATCACAGTAACGGGTCCAATACTGTAGTAAACCCCATTAGGACCTGTTAATACATCCCCACCAGTGTAGATGGATACCATAAGAGCCATTTTCCAATTCAACACAGAAGAAACCTACAATTAAAAATTAACTAAATTAATTAATTTAAATTAATTATTCTAATTAAATTATTGCTAAATTAATTATTCTAATTAAATTTTTAATCTACTGAAATAAAAATAAAAAATTTAAAAGAAGAGAGAAAAAACTTACAGATCAGAGCTAACTCAGGAGAGAGAAGGTGTGAGAGTGTGGAATGAAATGTTCCTGTCATTTTCGGGATATAAAGACCAGGGTCCGCTCCGGCATTATGCGGCCCTGGGGCCGCTTCGGCATTCTGCGGACCCATATGGGGGTCCGCTCCGGCATTCTGCGGCCTCCCCCATATGGGTCCGCTCCGGCATTCTGCGGCCGTGTTAGATTTGAAATTGACCGAAAACGATGGTTAATTTATTAATGAATTTTATTAAAATGTTAAAAATAAAAATTTCGGAGTAAGAAGACCAAAAAAAACAGTGCAGAAGGCAACTGATGACCCTCTTTTTCTCTTCTTTCTCGGTTTATGGGAATATTTGATTTATGCGTGTTATTCAGATTATATATCGCATATCTAAACTGTTGTATGCATATATACAACCCTATAGGTCAGTTTTACCAAAAGTCGCAACTCTTCGGTCGCAACTTTTTAATTTCAGCACGTCGAAATTAATACAACGACACGGGACTTCATTAATAGATCACCCACTACTGAATTTGGTCCATAATCCTGCGGCCCAATATAGCATGTTGATCTATAATGATTTAATACATATTTAATTTCAGAAATTATCATATTAATTTCGGCCTAAATAATTTTATTAGTAAAACATTTTTGATATCTAAAATTTTAACATATTTATTAAATTTTAATTAACTTTTGTTCTCATATTTCAGAGAGGAAAAGTATTTGAGAGAGTTTCCGGTTAAGCAGGAGATGTAGAGTGTTGTAGTTATTGTTAGTCATGCTTGCTATTACACACTCTTATTATTAGCATCTCCTGCTCCATCTCTAACCCTGGAGAAAGATGACTGCATAGGATCCCAGGTAAGAAAGTTAAGGAGCTAACTCTCACTTGGCACTCTGCAAATCACAAGGAACGGAATAGGCAAATCACAAGAAACGGAATAGGCAGAGCTTGGTGATCAAGTACTTGTGCAGAAGATTGCGGCGGATAAAGCTTGCCTTCAAACAATTTAATTAGTCATTGTGAATTTGTAATGTTTAATCTATAGTTCATAATGTAATGACATCTCAGAAATAATTCAATATTTTTTTTCCATTATGTCTTTGGGGTCGTTCGGCAACAAAGAATTAAGAGTGAAGGATTAAGAGCTTAAGGAGCATTAAGGAATCAATGTTCGGTTGTCTTAATCCGTGAGTGAAAGCTAAGGAAGCTAAAGAAAGAGGTAGAGGTGCCTTAAGATCCGGGCAAAATAACGCTAAAAGAGGTGTTCTTAATCCGCGCTATACAACCGGTGTTCGGTAGGATTAAGCGACTAAAAAAGCTATAGAAAACAGATTAAGGCTTAAGGAGTCTTAATCCTTTGTTGCCGAACAACCCCTTTGTGAATTGAAGTCCTTGAGACTATTCAATATACTTTCCTCTCTCAATTGTCCTGTAATTGGTGGTGCGGTGTTCTATCTGTACCAGATTTAATTTGTATTTGAAATTTGACTGAATTATTGAAGAGTATCTGTTTGTTGGTTTGTCGAGATGCTGCAGTTAGAAAATGGATTCAGTAGAAGTGTTGTAAAATGCACCTCTCTAGAGGAAAATTATTGCATCTTGGAGTGTACTGTCCTGTAAAAGCAAAAAAATAAATAAATAAAAAGGTAGAAGAAAAGGCTTAGTTTCTCTCATTCAAAGAACAAAGTTTTCAAATAAGATGGAATATTAGTTTTGAGTCAATCCTAAAAAGTTGCAAATTTAAGATTCAATGAGACTAGAAGTTAACGCAAACAATTCAGAGAATGATGTATAATAAGGACAATAAAACATTAACCATATGTAATTATGACACATGGTTAATGTACTTGTCAATTATGCACAACCAATCCAAATGACATTTACATTTCACATAAACTATATTACTTAAGTTGATTTCATATTAACTAGTCTAATAATTTTAATTAAATACTAGAAATAATTTATTTAATGTATTCATCGTTGAAATTTATCATTTACTACATTTGAACTTAATTACGGCAACTAGCTTCATCAACTAATGGCAATTCAAATTTCATTTCCAATCATAACCTCTCAATTCTACCAGAATTGAAATAATGAATCAAATCAAATTGCTAAAATAGATTTTTTTTTTTTTTTTAAATTAAGCCACCCAACATATTTTCAAATCCTGTGCATATTACATTTTGTATATTTCAAACTCATGACCTTTTACATAGGAGTCATGTGTCTTTGCCACTAGACTAAATGCAGGTTCTTGCTAAAATAATTATTAATAACGAATTAAGTTAAATTGCTAAATATATATTGATCAGAAATAAGACTACATCAATTGAAGTATCTACTTAATTTGACATGATTATATATATGAGAGGGTCTTGAAATTTTTGTATGTCATTCAGCAAAAGAAATAAATGCATGAAAATTTGTAATTGTGATAGACTCCTCTCACCTCCGACAATTTCTCTAATATTGGTGAGCGGATTATATTGAGCATCTGAAAAGGGGATGTGGGTCCGTGCCATTCTGTGTGCGTGTTTATTTGTTATTTCTTAAGATGGATTGAAAACAAACTTGTCACAAAAGTAAGAAGGTAGGTTTTGAATGTATGTATTTCAATTAATGTGGAGAAAAACGAGAACGAGATGGATGTTAGTTCGGTATGGTTAGTGGGTTAACGTGGCTGGTATATATATATATATATATATATATATATATATATATATATATATATATATATATATATATATATATTAGTAATTAAGGATAACAGATTTTGTGAATAGATTTTTGTTAATTTGGACATTTTATTATGTGGTTCTCTTTGTCAATAAATTAATTGGCGTAATGGACTGTTCATTGAGAAGGCACACGTATATTTTGATTCTGCCACGCAAACATTTATAATTCTTTATCAACTCGGACGGAATGCTAATTATCGTGCGTGAAAATTTATATTATCTGTCTCCCATATTTATAGAATTCCTCATATAATTTAGACAATCTAATTTCACATAAATATCATATAAAAAAAAAGTGGGGAGGATCTCAGTGAGCGAACATAAAAAAGAATTGTTGTTTATTGTTAAAGAAGGTTCATATGTCGAGAGTCAAAGATACAGATGTAGAATAATGAACAACATTGATGCATTAATATTAGCTCTTAAAAGAGCCTTTTTTTTTTTTTTAGGAAAACAAACCTACGTGTTCTTTCTTTTTTGTTAAGTATAAACACAGCTGGTGCAGAATTTTGTACCTAATATGTTCCGTACGTAGATACGTGATATTAACACGACATTTTATTTTATTAACATAACATTTTTAAATTTTAAATATTTGAGTGGAATGAATAATTTTGTCTCTTCATAAATGTCACTTTAGCTGTTGATATATATTTCCTTTATGTAATTATATGCAATATCGTTTATTACTAATTGGTTTTCATAATAATTTGTTCTTCTCTTCTTATTTTGTAAATATTTTAAAAGGGAAAAAAATCTAAAATTTCAAGTATTGAGTGACAGAAGAATGAACAAATTTATTATCTTGTTCATTATTTTTTTTGATAAATTCAATAAATAATTTGGTATATGTATTTTTATTGATCCAGAACAACGCAGCTATATTGCTTGAGGTTCGTTTAATTATTCTTATAGTTATATACTTTTAAATCTATATGCGTATCTAAATAAAATTGAAAGAAACAAACTATAATTCTGTTTTGTTATTATATAAATCAAACAGATGAACAAGAAATGAAGAAAAGATATATACAATTGGACAGGATTGAAGTTCAGTAATTCAATAATGGCGTTGATTGAAGAATCATGACAGTTGCTTTTGTGAAGAAGAAATTAGAACCTCAAGGATTACATACGAGACATGAAACTTTGTCTAATAAATTATTGTTTAATTGTTTTACTTTTGGTATAAGATCCTATCATATATATGGTAATTAATATACCTACTATTTTGATTTTCACAAAAAAAAAGTAAGCAGAGAAGGAAATATAGGAGATATTAATATACGTAAAAGATATATTTTGAAATGAAAATATTTAATGAAGGGATAATTTGTTTAAACAATTAAAATATTTGAATGTGTTGTGTTAATAAAAAAATAGTGTTGTTAATATCAGCACTCATCTGAATTAACTAACAATTTTAGACATAGATTACAATACGCTGTAACTTTATTTATCATGGTGTACATAGCCCAATGCATTTTGCATGTTTTACAATTCTTTATACTAGATTATTAATTGTAAAAGAATGGATATATATAATTGCAACAGTTGATTTTTTTATTTCCTTAACTTGTTAGAAAGTTTGTTTATATTTTTTTTAGTAAAAATTGGAGATCAAGTCATCTAACTATTTAATATCTACAAAAAATTATTTTTAATATCACTTAATTTCGAACTTGTTACCTCTCATAAGAAGACTATTGCTTTTATTATTAGACTAAAAACTAATTCTCAAATCAGAAAGTTTGTTTTATGTGTAATAATACCTTAACTTGCTAGGCATATGAACCTGTTAAGCCAACAACCATTACCCTCCCAAGTTGCATTTCCCCATGATTTTTTTAATGTTGACTATTTATCTCGCACAATCCTACTGCTAAAAATTATTAAAAATTTTACTTATAATTTTAATGCATGCCATTTATACCAAACATATGGTCTTCAGTGGTATATATCCTTTTTCATGTGTGTTCAAAATATGTGTATTGAGAATGGATTCATATTATGAATTCATATCTCTATTTTCAAAATTCAACAGTTAATCTAATATGTTAAACATAATCTCTATATGAATATATGCTTTGGGAGATCAAATTTTATATTTTTTAGAATTTTTCAATATTTTTTAGATAGATAGAAAATGACTTCTTGATTTAAAAATTCTGGACTATTCGAAAGTATTAATTTTCTATCTATTTAAAAAAATATTAAAAAAATCCAAAAAAAAATGTAAATTTTGGTGTGCAAGTACATTTTTGTATAGAAATCATATTTAATGGTTCAGTTTGAACTTAAAAATAAAGGTATGAATTTATAACATGAGTTGATATGTAATATGAATATTATCATATTCTTACTTCAGATCAAAATATAAAGAGTGCACTAGAAAGGATTTTCTGTTGGCCTCTTTGTGAGTTATTGAAAATTGTACTCTATATATAAAAGAGCGCACTAGAACATTTTTCGCGTTTAAATAGATGCAAATTTTAATTGAGGAAACCAATCTTGATACAAAAAGACAGTTGTCAAATTATTTGATCGCAAGGAGATTGAATTTCATTGTTTTATGTAGTTCTATGTAGGGCTGCAAACGAACCGAATCGAATTGAACTTACCTCCAGTTTGAATTTGGTTTGAATTAATTTCAAATTAAGTTTGGTTTGAATTAATTTCGAACGAACTCCATTTCGAATCGAATTTTTTACGAACTCAATTTCAAACTTTTACGAACTTTGTTACGATTTAAGAGTTATGACTTATGGCTGGGCCATAGTTTTCGAAATTACAGTACTTAAATAAAAACTCAGGCATTCTGAATTCTAATTAAACAGTACACCAAAGTTTATATCAAAGTTCATTACAAATACCAAAATTTATATCAAACACCAAAGTTTAGTACAATCAATCAAAGTTCAGTACAATCACATAATCCAAAGTTTTTCAAATAGCCAACAGGAGCAACATCACCAAAGTTTTCAAATATCCAGAGTATTCAAAGTACAACTTATATCAATAGAAGTACAGAACAATCACTAAAGTCTTAGAATTATTACAAATCCAAATATTATCCTAAATAAAACATTAAAGTTCATTATCAGCGGAAATTAACGGTTCACGTTTGAGTTAATTTCGAACTAAGTTTGGTTTGCGAACCTATTTCGAACGAACTAGGTCCAGTTTGAGTTTGGTTTGAATTAATTTCGAACTAAGTTTGGTTTGAATTAATTTCGAACGAACTCAATTTCGAATCGAACTTTTTACGAACTTTTTCGAATCAAACTCGAATCGAATTACGAACTATGAATTTTTTGTGCAGCCCTAGTTCTATGGAAATTTCTTTTTCCTATGATCATTTCAATGATTTGTAATAATTTGTAAAAAAAAATGCTTAATGAAATAGTTGATTTGCCAAGAACCTCGAAAAAGGGGGGAATTTCATATATACTCTTCAAAAATATCAAAATTACGTATTCTCTCTCTAAAATTCATAATCATATGTACCAATCTAAATTTAAAAAAATAACAAATTTAACCAAATTATTGACTTTTTTAGTAAAACTCAGTTTAAATTAAAAAGTACTCATTTTACCCTTTATTAAAAAATAAAAATATGTAGTATATGTAAGAAAAATATTTAGTCTTCTAACTGATTGTTTTTGAGGACATATGGTTATTTCTCTACGCATACACAGTGGCATTTAAGCATATGTTTGTGTCTGCATTACAAGTAAGAAAATGAATTATTTGCTCTCAAAACCGATTGACTAATTAAGAAACTAAATATTTCTCAAACATGTTACATCTTTTTTTAATTTTTTAATAAAGGTTAAAATGAGTACTTTATAAATTTAAATTAAATTTTAATAGAAAAGTCAATAAATTAGATAAATTTGTGAGTTTTTGAAATTTCGATGGATAAATATGAATTGTACAATTAAATAAACAATAAATAGGGGCCGACTGCTAATCTACTCATCCTAGTGAGCGCAGTCTTCTCAGTTCTCAAGCCTAGTTGGCCATTAAAAAAATAAGCTTTTGGAAAATTGGAAAAAACAAGAACAATAGAGAATAAACAAAGAGAGTACAAGGCTAGCTACTTAGCTCGATATAAACCATTAATCCTCTCTCTCATAGTAACTAACCATCCTTTAATCCGTCTCTCTTGTTCCTCAATTCATAGAATTCTCTCTTCTCACGGTCTGTTCAATCAAAGAGTCTGTTCTTCTACTCACAATATATATACTGTAAGTTGAGATGAAAATTTCCTTTTTGGATAGTTTAGGTATTTAATTAAGAGACTAGCTAGATTTCTTGGAAAGCTTCAATGCAATAGCAATAAGTGAGCCATTTCTCTATTTGTTTCTTTGAAGTTTATGACCTGGTAGGTTTACTATGTCAGAGAAATCTTCTTCTTCCTTTGTGTTGTTCTTTAATCTTACTTGTTTTTTTAACAGGGGTAGGAGGAGGGGGGATTTCATGAATTCTTATATTACCAATTCATAGACAACATCTAAATTCAGTCATATGTTTTAATATAGTTTTTTATTTTTTCACCTCCTTCAAAGGAATAGCAATTCATTCTTATCTGAATTATTCTTTGTTTATACCTAAATTTTTTACAATGCACATTATCTCATCAATTATTAACAGAAGAAGATGCATGAATTTTGTAATTCTTCCAACAAAGAAAGAAAAAAACCAAACACTGCAATTGTTGGAAATGGAATTCTATACATTTTTTCAACAAATGATGATTATCTAAGATTGCCAAAGGAAACTTAGGTGTTGAAACATTTATCCGTTTAACTTTTAACAATAATTTTATGCTTACTTCCAACTCAATTTCTCCCCAAAATATAGTCTGATGCTTATTGAGTTCTTCACAGCTTCACTAGATTCAGAAAAAATAAAAACCAGGAATTTTTTTCTCTTAAGAGTAAAATCAGGACTAACATTTTTGTGATAATTTTTTTTTTTTAAAAAAGGCCAAGGCCCGTTTTCATATTACTGAAAACCAAAATAATTACATCATGAGTTCCAAAACAATAACCTTTGCAGTCACCAAGCAACAACACATAATAGATGCAACTAAACAAACACACAACCAACATAGAGTTATAGCTAAAGACCAAAAGTAAACTAGATTAGCTAGTACTAAGCCACACTTTAATGGGCTGGAGGTAGATCTAACTATTAGCAAAAAGGTGTGATAATGCTTCAGCATAGCAGTTAGGTGGGTGAGCCAGAGTAGTCTGGAGGCTGGTACACCACCACCTCCAGGGGCATGTAATGGGCCAGAGGAATGGCATCTTCGATGACAGGCATCCATTCTACAACAGCATCCTTGAGCTTCTTCTTCATAGGTCCTGACCAATATACAAGGAGAGTTTTAATTAGAAAAATTAACTTTCTAGCTGATGACAAAGAGGTACCACTAAAGATCATTTCATTTCTGTGTTTCCATAAGGACCAGCATACAGCACTAACAACTATGAGAAAACCATTTTTATGAACTGTATCAAGGGTGTAGGCATATTCTATGATATCTTGTAATTCAGACCATTTATGCATAATGTCTTGGCTCTTCCCTAACCAAAACCAAATTTGTTGAGTATTAGAACAATTAAGAAATAAATGATCTATGGTTTCAGTCCCTTGGCAGAAAAGACACGAACTGTCCCCTTGCCATCCTCTGGTAAGAAGATTATCTTTGGTTAAAATTTTCCCATGTTCTATTAGCCACATAAACACTTTGATTTTTGGTGGAATTGGGAGATTCCACCACATCATAGCCCTAGTTGGTTGGATACCCCTAAAATTAAGCAAATTATAAATTGAATGTGTAGAGAACTTCCCTGATGGGTGCCATCTCCATTCTAGAGAATCTTGTTCCAGAGTGAAGGAAGTAGTACTAAGTAAGTATAAGAGTTCAGTCCAATCATTTTTATCTACTCCTACCAATGTAGTTCTAAATTTAACTAATGTCCCTTGTGAATTAATCACATCAGAAAGCAGGATAGTAGGAGTAAGGCATTTTTGAAAAATACTAAAGTACTTAGTTGCTAAAGGACAATCATTATGCCATATATCTGTCCAGAACCTTACTTGAGTATGTATACCTGGTTCATAAGATACACTTATATTGCCTATCTTATCTAGAGAGAGAAGAGTTTTCCAAAAAGGTGAGTTAGGCATGATAATTTCTCTACCATATTTGTATAATATTAAAGTTTTCCAGGTACCAATGTAACAGTTATTTTTGAGTTTCCACCACCACTTAAGAAGAAGTGAGAGATTCATCTGTCTTAAGTCTAGAATTCCCAATCCCCCAAATTGTTTAGCTATGCAAGCTGCCTTCCAATCTAAGAGAGAATATTTTTTTTTTGGGGAAGAACCTTGCCAAAGGAATTTCCTTCGAATTATATCTATTTGATGTAATACTGTACTAGGTATTTTGTATACAGAAAGTGTATATAAAGGTATGGAGGACAGAACTGAGTTGAGAAGTGTAATTCTACCCCCAATGGATAATAGTTTACCTTGCCAATTTTTTAACCTACTCTCTATCTTATCTATTAAAAATTGCCATTCTGGGATTTGTAATTTCCTAAAATGGAGGGGCAGTCCTAAATATTTAAAAGGGAATGTACCCCATTTACATCTAAAAATGTGAGGTAGCTCAGAATCTGTGTTAACATGAATTGGAAACATTTCAGTTTTGTCATAATTCACTTTTATTCCTGATAATGCTTCAAAAGCTAGCATTGCCCACCAAGCTGCTTCCACATTCTCTTCCTGTGCAGCCAGGAAGAGAATAGTATCATCAGCATAATGGCAATTTGTTATGGAAGTATTATCTATACATGGAGGTCCTAACCCTTGGATTACTGCTCCCTGTCTACCCTTACTAAAGATCTTACTTAAGGTATCAGCAGCTAAGATGTAGAGGAAGGGAGATAAGGGGTCTCCTTGTCTTACTCCTCTTTGACAATAGAAATATTCTGTTAACTCCCCATTAATGATTAAACAGGATTGAGAGCTATAGAGCCAACTTGTGATCCATTGAATCCATTTAAATCCAAAATTCCTACTTTCTAGAACTTCTAAGAGATAATCCCAATTAATCTTATCATATGCTTTTTCAAAGTCAACTTTTATTACTACTCCTGATTGTTTCATAGTGTGACATGAATGTAGGATTTCTTGACTAAGGATTACATTATCTAAGATAAATCTATTTTTAAGAAAAGCAGCTTGGCTACAATCTATAATTCGTGACATAAGAGAGTCTAACCTAAGAGTAAGAATTTTAGAAAGTATCTTAAAACTACAATTAACTAAGCTAATAGGTCTAAATTTCTTAATAAGAGTAGCATCTTTTTCCTTAGGTATAAGACATATACAAGACTTATTAATTTTATGTAAATCTAATGTATGTTCATAGAAATGATGTGTGAGGATCATTAGGTCTGATTTAACTACCTCCCAAAAAAACTGATAGAATTTAAATGTAAATCCATCAGGACCAGGGGATCCATTGGGCTCAGAGGCAAAAACTGCCACTTTTAGCTCATTTTCAGTAAATGGTCTCTCCAATTCCCATTTTTCTAAGGTAGATAGTTTATCATCTGAATCCCAGAAATTTGGGGTTAGAGAACCATATTTGGCCCCTTTTGTCCCCAACAGATCCTTATAGTAGTCTACTATATGAGATTTAATTTCTGCTAAGTTGTTAGTTTTTTTACCATTGATTTCTAGTGTATTAATTCTATTTTTCTTAGTCCTATGAGAAGCTATAGTATGAAAGTATTTTGTGTTGGCATCCCCTCCCTCAAGCCATTTCTGTTTGGATATCATTTTCCAATGGTTTTCCTCTTCTTGATATATGACTTCTAGCTGATTATTACATTCTAACCACCTTGTTTCTTCTTCATGAGTGAAATCTCTAGTTTATTTTATTAACTCAAGCTCATGCAAGGTATAAAGTAATTGTTTTTTAAGTTTTTTCTTTTGACCATAAAAGTTTTTTGACCACCCTTTGATTCTTTTTCTGACATGTTTTAATTTTTTATTCCAACTTTTAGCTATATCTGGCATGTGTAAAGGGGATTCTTGCCACCACTTAGGAAGGAGTTGAACAAAATCAGGTTGTTCAGTCCAAGAAGGGTCAAACCTAAAAAGATATGGGGAAGGAGCTAAAGTAGTGTTGGTCTGAATCATTATCGGACATTGATTTAAATCACTAACTAAACTAATAGGATAATTCTGATCCCAAGCTAAGGAAGTAAAAACTCTATCTAAAAGTGCAAATGATCTTCCATTGGACCAAGTGTACTTCCTACTATGTAATTTATGTTCTATGAGGTGATAATCATTGACAAATTTGTTAAATTTCCTACTAATAGAACTGTCAAAATTAGCTCCTCTTTTGTCTGATTGTTTCCTAAGTGCATTGAAATCTCCACAAACAAACCAATTTTCTTTGGTAGGATCTCTTATTTGTCTTAATTCCTCCCAGAATGCATTTTTGAGTCTATATAGAACAGGGCCATAAACTATAGTTACCTGCCATATCACACTATCTACTTTATGTTCTATGATCACATTTAGACAAAATCTATGTAATGAATGATGTAGAAGTTTGATCTTATTGCTATCACAGCCAAACAAAATGCCCCCAGACCTTCCTATTGATGGTAACCAGAGCCATTGATCAATTCTAGAGGAAATACTATCTAAACATCTAGTTGTACTCTTTTTTGGATTCTTGGATAGCTAGCATGTCTATTTTATTCTCTATGATTAGGTCCTTTAAAATCTGTCTAGTTCTACTAGAATTAAGCCCCCTACAATTCCCATTAAGGATATTCATGGAGAATTTAAGCTAGGCTCTTTAGTAACATCTACATTAGCTAAGTGGTCTATATTAAAACTAATTAATTGTTGGCTATCTCTAGGAGCACTAAGCAATTGTCTAATTACTTGTTCAAAATTCTGTCTATCCATAGTTTTGATAGTTGTAATAATAAGCCTACTCTCTTCTAAAGAATGACCTAATCTAATTTGATATACCTGAAAAAGGTTAACTACCTGTTCTACAGTTAATCTGGAGTAAGGAAATTTGTTTACTAATGCCATACCTGAGGAGCTAGCACCTGCTGCTGCTTTTCGTTTCCTGGCCTTGCTCATGGCAGAATCGGGGTCATTCTGAGTTTGAACCCGGAGACTCCTTCTAGGCCCACTATCAGGTTGGCGGGTTTCTGCAACTGTGGGGGTGGGAAGCTGTTGTGCAGAGTCTGAGAGACAGATGGCCTGAGCTGGAGAGGAACCAGGGCCCTGTCTCGAAGAAGCATTCGAGTTTCTTTTGCTACGCCGTATTCCTGCTGTCCCACTTGAGCTGGGGGTGGCCTTTTTCAAGGTGGCACTAGATATGCCCACAGTTTTTTTAATTTGGATAGCTTTGAGTTTAGGTGTAGATTTTGGTTTTCTCCCCCATGTGTATTTTTTCTTTGGGGTAGGTTTCGGTTTTGGGGCTGAGGCACCAACTTTGGGGGAGAAGAAATGGAGTCTGTGAGCTTTGGCTAAAATAGGTTCCTCATCACTATCTATCTCTGGGTTAGGGGTCTGAGGAGAGTTTATCTGAGGTGAGGGTAATTGAGGTGAGAGTGGAGGGGGGGGCACTGAAGGAAAAGGGGATGGAGAAGAACTTGGCCAAGTGAGAAAGAGAGGAATAGGCATAGAAGGGAAACCAGGTAATTGGGGAAGAGTGAGGGGTGACTTAACTTCAGCTGAAGCTAATGGATCATGCATCTGAGCAGTTGGTGGAGTGTCAGACTGCACAGGGATCTGTGGTTGCTCAGCAGGTGCAGCTTTCTCTGCTGTTGTAGCCTCTTGTTCATGTACTGTTTCTGGCATGGAGACAAGCATAGGTACATCTCCCACTGGCACGGTCAGGTGACTAGGTCCTGCCTCCTGATAACCAGTAAACCCATCTCTGCTCATTTGGTAGTGTTGTTCCCATAACAATCTATCTAACTCAAAATCGAGTTCTAATTCATCTATCTCTATTTCTTCATCTACCTCTGCGTCCTCTTCATCATGACAGGTTGATTTACCCCTAGCCTCTCTAGCACTAGCCATCAGTTGGTGGGAATAGGACAAGGTGGTACTGTTACCAGAACCTCCACTGGTAGTGGGCCCATTTCCCTGTTTGGCAGAAGGGAGTGGATTGAGAGGAGGGATCGGTTTTTGACCGAACTCAGTCCCATTGGGATAAGGTCTCCCCTCCTTTCTTCTAGCCCAGGCAAAGAGGCTCTCGGTTTTCTTAGTTTCGATCTCAATTTCTAGATCATAGAAGGAACGTTTACCTGCGGGGTTTTTGTACGGAACCAGATGTTTCTTTGGAAGCATCTTCCGATCACACACCTCTAACTTCAATCGGACAAACCGTACATCATGCCCACTGTTGGTCGCAGGATCGATGTCGACGACAAACGCACCAAAAGGGTTGAAGATCTTCTCGTATTCTACAAATTTGTTCAGCATTATCGGGAAGCCATAAACCCGAACCCAGACTTCTTCTAGAGACATACCTTCTCCAAACTCTTTTTCCCAGGCTACAACTGGGAATCGGACTGTCTCAAGTCGGAGGAAACCATCCGAGGCCATCGATGTCAACCAGGCAGCGTTAGGAGCTTGAATAAGGTATTTGAATTCGTCAAACACCGATACTAGCCAGTTGTACTGTCTAAACTCATGTTTAAGCGCTTCTTCTACTCGGACTGGTCCCCAAACCGCGATGTCGTCCAGCACAAAGCTCGCCATGAGCTTTTCTTCCACCGCCTGGGAACGAGCCGTTGCAACTAGTTGAACAATCGGAGTTTTGTACTCCATTTGAGAAGAGAAAGATGATCTGAGTGTAACGCGTGCTAGGTTCCCCGCTCGAATGGGGAAATCCGATCTAGGTTTAGGAAGATGAAACGATTCCCTCTCAGCTTTTCTAGATCGCTTTGAGGGTGGCACTCGAGGCGGAATGGGCTTGTCGCTACATGCGGATGCTCTGTGGCCGAACTTGTTACAGACAAAGCATAACTGTGCATTACGACACACCCGAGCTACATGTCCTTTGCTACCACATCTCAGAAACCATGGATTGCCAGCTGTAGATTTGGTTCGCAACTCATTGATTTTGCGTCGGATCAGCATCGAACGCGATTCAATCGGGTGCGATGAATGTTGTCGCGGCTTCACAATCGGCCTCTGGAGTAGTGCTGTGCGGTAAAGCCCAGAATCAACCATTACTGGGCTTGGTAGAGGTATACACTAGTACAAAAAACCCTTTCACCGACTGTTAAAAAACCCCTATACCGACTGTTATTGAGGCGTCGGTGACGGCGGCGCCGGTATAGATAAACCTTTACTGACGGTTGAATAACAGTCAGTGTAGATAGCTAACACCGACTGTTACAATAACAGTCGGTGTTACTAACCTACACCGACGGTTTTTAATAAGAAACAGTCGGTGTTGATGATCTACACCGACTGTTTTTTATTAAAAACAGTCGGTGTTTCCCATCTACACCGACTGTTTCATATATATAACAGTCGGTGTTTACACCCCTACACCGACTGTTTTTATTGGAAACCGTCGGTGTTGACCTCCCTACAGCGACTGTTTTGTATTGAAAACCGTCGGTGTTGACAGTGCACTGATTTTTATTTAAAACCGTCGGTGTTGACACTTATGCCGACTGTTTTCTATAAAAAACAGTCTGTGTTAGCCCTAGCACCACTGTTTTCTATAAAAAGCCGTTGATTTAATTCTGAAAAACAGTCGGTGTTGACACTAAATTTTGGCATGGTTCTGTTTGTATCGGGGCTAGCCTCCATATTTTTGCTAGCCATATATTTCTATTCAGCATTCGTTAACATTAATTGGAATAATCATGCAAATAATTTGAGCAACAAAAACAAAAGACAGCACAATTTTCTCTAAACAACATAACTCATATTTCATTCACAAAATAATACACTATAACAAAATATACAAAAAACCCATAAACAAAATATGCATATGAACATAACAACAATGCATTTCTTATTAATAGTTTAGAATTATCCAAGAAAAATGCAGACCATTGTCGTGTAATTGCATGAAGTTGCGTCGGCGTATATCTTTGTGTCGGTAAATCACACTGCATGAATACAAATTGAGAAGTTAATTTAATTCAAGCTAAATAAAAAATGAATCAAGTTCAATTATAAAATACATACATTCGGAAAAACGTCAAATTGCGTAGTGACTAGATCTTGCATGTGTTTCATAACGTAAAATCCACACACCTTGTTGCCTTGTTGCCTAGGGCTCTGAAATGTTCCATTTAAGTAAAATCAATAATTAAAATCAATAATTTAAGGATCCATATATACAAGTGGTATTTGGACCCAACCAGATCCATTGGCACTTGTAGTTCATGTTTGTTTCAAGTTATTTCTCACTTTTTAGTTGTCAAACAAGTATAGTTTATGGTGGCTTAAGATGGAGCAAGTTTAAAGTTAACCATTCTGCCTATGGGGCCATAGAGAAAAGTTTATTTTTCAATTTTTCTCTTTCTCTTTCTCTTTAAGACAGATTTTAAGCCATGATTAACTAACAAAAATAACACAAGTCACCTTAACTTGGAGCAAGTAACTTATATGTGTATATAAAACTTAATTTGTGCTATATATTAAATTCAAATGATGGTATTAATAAAATTGCATGAGCAGAAGGGCAAATTGGCATATGTAGTTATATACCCATGATTCCATTCAGCTTCTGTGGTATATATTTTGGTACCATACTATGTTAAGCTTAGGTAGGCAAGAAGTGCTATTGTTGCTACAGCCAATTATATTGATTAATTATAGAATACCATGTATGATGCAGGTTGCCCAATTGGTCAGTTAATTTAAAACTGAATTAAATTCGCCCAACTAAACTTTTATTTTGTTTGCTTAGATATAAACTGAACCGACTGAATAATTTGATCAACCAAGTGCAAACTAAACCAAATAAACTGAATTTGAAAAAAATGAAGTATCTAATTAAAACTCAAGTGTACAAGTTCACACCTTGATGTATTTCCACGCACATTCCGTTGAGCCCTCCTTGTGCACTCCTCCGGCCTCCACATAAGATTTAAAAATGCTGAAATTTTTTGAATGTCGAATTAATTAGTAAATTACCAATAAATAGTACGTTGATTGTAAGTAAATGAAATTAGTAATTACCAACAAATAGTATTGCTCACTCTTTAAAGGGCAACGTGATATCGTAACTTGGTTCCTTTAGCGCTAGCAAATCAATAACATAGACCATATTCTCACGCATGACAAAAATGAAAAGCGCCCAGTGATTACTACAATCATACATGGTAAGAATCAATCTACATATATATATATCGTTAAAAGTATAAAAATAACTCAAATAAAAGTAACAATTTACCTCTGAAAGTATGGTCCAAGGATAAATTTCTTATCCTGCATATTACTCAATGACTCGAGCAAGTAGCTTGAAGCGGCCTCCTTTTCAGAATTAAAAAGTGATGAAGATATTCTACTAGGGTCCAAAAAACCGACGTCAGCCTCGCGACCTAGATCGGTGACAATTCTCTTTAAATATCTGGAATACCAATAGGTAAATTAAAAAATATCTTGTCAAAGCAGGAGAGCAAATTCCACAACAAAATTGATAAAGTAAAAGAGAAAAAAATGCATACAGGACAATAGTACAAGAGAGGAATCTTGTCAAAGCAGGAGAGCAAATTCCATGGGCAAATTATAGATGGTGCTTTGGTTACTTTGAAAACATCTTTTGTTTACTTGCAAACAAGCTAATAATTGAATTGAATACTTTTTTTTGCAACATGAAAATTGTGCAGCATAATTATTTTTGCAAAAGCTCATGTGCAGCATGCTAAGCTGAAGTAGTTTCCAAGTACCATCTCAATTCTCAAATCATCAACAAAGTTAGGTAGCAGATTTCATGAATCATTTAACATGAGATGTCCCAATTTTATCACTATATAATAACTCAGGAGCTATATTGACACGTGCTAATACGCGCGGGTAAACTTTAATTTGCTCTCTCTCCTTCTATTACGGTAGAGCAGTTTTAGCTTCATGGAGCTCACTGACTATAGAAACAAACATGTTTTTGCGCTGCATGTTAACACGTTTACTCCTCTCTATTACCGATTAATTGGACTCTTCTCTTTTGTAAAAGGTGGTCCTGGTGCTAATAATAATAATTAGGGTTTAAGCCTTTTTTAGGTATTGCAATTTGCAAGCTTGTTTATACTATTTTAATGGAAAAAAATCACACCGAAAGAATAGAGAATATTCCTTGTCTCTCTCTTTTTTGCAACTTGGAATTAATAATTGAAACTTAAGGTTTCCTTGTCTGCAATAGTATTCGATTCTCCATAATTACTTCTTCTTTACTTGGAATAGACTTATTCTGATCTGGTACACATATCTATCAATAAGCTCCTATGAAATTAGTGAAACAAACTTACATGACCCAGATGGATATTATTGAAACATCAAGCATGTCTTGCTTCGCTAGATCCGTCAAGTCATTAAAACCTATGTTGATTAGCGTCGACTGAGGAAGTAACACACCCTCCTTAATATCCAAGATGAACTCAGTTTTATCATGCGGTTCTCTCATCACCCTCTCATTTATGGCTCTGAACTCATCTCCCACCTTTTCTAACAATTTTTTTGAAATAAGCGCCTTACGATGCATGGATTTCGCCACTTCATTAGATGCCGACTCGGGCATTGAAGCATCGTGGTCTATACACTAGAACAAAACGATAAATTGTTAAATAATACCCTTTTCAGCTGCTGGTACATAGGAACATGAAGCAGTTTTTTATATTTATTAGGAAAAAAAATATATATTTGATTATATTTATTCCATAAGGTATAAGAAAAAAATTCTCAAAGAAAATAGAATGACAGGCTTTAGGTTTGTCCAGATAGCAAGTGCCATTCAAAAATCAAACTTCTCGTGTGCATCAAAGATCATACCATAAAATGGGCTAGTTAGGATTCAGAGTAGATGAAATTGAGATGCAAGTATCATTTGAATTCAAATGTACTGTACTGTACTACATAGAAGTTACTTTGGTAAATCATAAACCCAATACTTTGGTTATTCTCTACTGCCTCCACTCTAATTGTATAAACTTGAAGGTTTAATTAGTAATTCATCACCATGGTGTTAATTGTATCTTCCTGACTGATTGTATCGGCATAGCCCTCCAAAATCCTATTTCGCGTCGAATCTCATTAATTTTCACCACAAAATTTTTGAAATCCATGTCCGTCATTAATTTGGTAGTGGAATCAGAACATTAATTGGTGAAATATTATAATTTAATTATATGGATATATGTCCTCCATGTAGAAAAACCAATTTATTTGAAATGAATAATGAACATAGATAAACAAGCATGGTCAAACTTTTACCCACAAGAATTAATGGAAGAGAAAAGAAATGTCTAAATGGTACCAGTAAATAATTAAATTGAACTAAATGGTACCAGTTCTAAGGAATATATAAATTAGGAGTAATAAAATAAGGCTCTGGCTTCAAATTTAATCTCATTTTAGATTGGAAAGAATATTGTTATTTGATCAAACTCAACAGTTTGTGTTTAAAAAGCAGCATATAGTTATAAATCATGCTTTCCATTTTTCATTTACATAGCTAAAATGCATATGCACAAATTTACTTCAAATTCTAGTTCTACTGACTATTTATACCTAAAATATATCAAATAAGTTTCAAAATAATATATGTTTTAACTGAAAATGCATATGCAGAATTGCTCCAGAACTGTACAGGATTTCAGGAACTTATAAAACAGACCCTAAACAGTATCAAAATTTAATAAAAATGCTGAAATTTGCAGAAAGCTCCCTGCTTTTTACCAGAAACATATCAGAAAATTTGAATATGATGTTACTAGTAAAAGTTGCATTCATTATAGTAAATACTATTTTATAAATCAGAGTATGAGTATCATTAATCTTCTTGAAAATAATCTTTAGTTAAGAAACAATAGCCCAGCCATAAATGATGATTGGACTAATTTCACATATTACCAAAGTAACTTCTATGTAGTTGTATACATTTCATACACTGTATGTATTTGTGTCTATGTAGTACAATTAAAAAAAAAAGAACAATTATATGAACAATTAAACAAAAAAGAGGAGATATTTGAGTTCAGATGATAAATCATAAACCCAAGTAACTTATATGACCAAAATTTTAGATGACGATCCATACACTTAACCAGATTTTATATGACTTGCAGGCAAAGCAATTGTAACTCACTAGACCCCATGTACGTAAAAACATAATAAATAAAAATTGTGTTTTTACCTCATCCAGAATAATCGCAACTTTCGGCCATTGAATGAAACTTCCAAAGGTGTCTTCGATTTTGACAAAATCTTTATTAACATCAGTTGGGAGAGGAAACTTGAGATACATGTCGTCGACACACGAATCCACCTGCACCTTCATGTGGTCCTCTAACAAAGGCACACAGTGGACTGATTCGTCCTTCTTCCACGGCCATACCCTAGCGTTCGCCATCTTGATGTGCTTCTCTCCAACTTTACAAGTGAGATAGCAAGATGAGATTTCCTTGACATTTGACGAAAAAATAAATCTAAGTTAGACAAAGTTGTACATTTGCCAATTGAAGAAAATAATATCATTTTCAACTTTAGTTGTAAATAAAAGTATAAATACCATAATCGAATTCAGAGGGCTTGTTGTAACTGCATTGGAATGTTGACTGCTACGACGGAATGCCGGACTATTTTGATCTGGCACAGCTTGTTGCTTTTGGAACTCAGATAGTTTTTCAGCCCTCATCTCCTGCCTCATCTCCTCCATCTCCTTCACATACTCAATCTCCTGCCTCATCTCCTGCCTCATCTCCTCCCTCATATTCGTGTAACACCGTTTTTGTATCTCCTCTGCAAAAGCCGCCATATCAGCTTGGTTAAATCCCCTCTTTCTCGAAGCCCTATATGTATTTAAGCCTTGTTTCCAAGGCACTTGCGCCCCATAACCCCTCGTCCGACCCGGATGTTCCGGGTTCCCTAGAGAAAGCGTGAGCACATCACTCGAGCCGCTGACTTCGAGGTCCCCCGAGCTGACCTTTTGTTGTGTGTCTTTCTGTTGAAAAATTGAGATGATTGATTGAGATAGGTACCAGATGGGATATATCACATTATAAACAGATGGCATATATCACAGAAAAATTTAGATGGCCAACTCTATTATCTGAAAAATCAACAGACTAGCATAGTATTTAGGTAACTCAAAAAGCACACTACAAGTACCACAGCTATGTCACTGACAACAGCTATACTGGTTCGTTCTGGGGTTAGGTCTTTAGCAGTCTAAGATGTGAACTGAACTGACTAAGGTGATTGCATATCATCCTGAGGAGGATGTCACTTGTACATACCAACAAAGGTAAATGGACCCGAATCAGATACTGCACCATAGCAGAACCTTTATAAAAATCGAAAACTTCCCAAATCAAAGGTAAATGGAAAACAGAACCTTTATAAAAATCAAAGGTAAATGGACCCGAATCAGATACTGCACCATAGCAGTAACCATATACAACTTCCCAAATAGAGATTTCTTGTAGGTAAATGATTAATGAGCACAAGTGAATAAAAACTATACTTACAATGCTATTGATCAGAGCTTCGGTCTTTGCCGGGACCATAAGTGTCCCATCTGGTAAAGTTACCATTCGTCCCAAGACGTAATGTTGGCACCTCTCGTCTTTTATATCTAGGATAGGTGCCAAATCCTCAGAGTTCATTTTGAATTTTTTCTTCCAAATGCGTATTTTTGCTTCGTACCCACGGGAGCCTAAGCGGTGTGGGTTGTCATTCCTCTTGGACAGTTCGCGATTTTGGTCACTTAATTTCTACAACGAAGGAAACATGCATGTTAGGTGTACAAAAAAGAAATATAAAAGATATGAAAATTAAAGATTTGATTAACTATAAGTCTCTAACTATAAGTCTATAACTATGCTTCATCACTATAAGTCTATAACTATAAGTCTATAACATGCATGTCGTCAACTATAAATTGCATGTTAGTGCAATTTGGGTAACTTAAACGCTAAATTATGTCAGCCTTGTTCATTATCTGGCACTGCTTTATTTTTATTTTTAGTAAAGTGGTTCAGCTACTCAAATATTTAATATTTACAAAACCAGCAGCTAACAGCTAACAGCTAAAACATGCATTCAGAACCAGCAAAAGGTCAATAACTTGTCAATTTCTAAAAAAAATCAGCAGTAATATAGAACATGCAATCAGAACCAGCAGCTAACATGCAATCATGCAATCAGAACCTACTCAAATATGCAATCATGCAATATAGAGCATAATATGCAGTAATATAGAGCAATCATGCAATCATGCAATCAGAACCAGCAGCTAACATGCAGTAATATAGAGCATAATATAGAACCTACTCAAATATGCAACATGCAATCAGAACCAGCAGCTAACAGCTAAAACACCACTCTACAGTAACATATATCTACTAGCAACTGATATATTCTTGACCCTTTTCAGCTGTTATTCTATTATTTCACCCTGGAAGAACCCTTTACAAGCACATAGACAATGCACTAGTAAAACCTGAAAATTAAAGATTTGATTGAATATTACCTGAAATTCTGGCGTCGACCTCTGCCTCACAAATTCTCTCCAAACTTCTTCACTTATCCAAGAGTATTTGCTGAATGGAACTTTGTCTTTCCTCACGTAAAACCTTGTGAGATCACTCTTAAAGTTTTTCCACGCTTCTCCCATTTTCTTTTTGGCATGCTTGAAGCCTCTGTCTTTCTTTATTCCCCAAGTTTGCTGTATTTCAAACAATTACATAACATGTGAATTAGTGAAATTTTATTAAACGAGAAAAAAATTTAACATTTTGAACCTAAGTTGTATCTTTATCTCCTCCCAACACTCTTCCTTCAGCTTGTCGTCAACTTTCTTCCAATTCGGAATATTGATAGGAAATCTCTCTTTCGATACATTTGCCACGTATGTCTTGTATTGGCTCAACATTTTCCCCTTTGGCTGCCCATGCTTGTTGAACTTGATACGTAATCGCTTCTTTGCTAACTTAGCACAAGTGGTCGGACCTCTCGTCTTTTTTTGTGGTGCTTCCTCCTCACCACTCGAATCATCAGAAGATGATATAGGATTGTACCCCTCCATAGCCATCTCTGTAATTACATGACAATTCAACTCATAAATTATAGGCAAGGCAAGTTTGATATCAAGGTGATAGATATATTGTTTGGTAAAAGACAAAATACATGGGAATTTGTTCATTTACCGGGATTTGCTCCAATTTGATCTTGATGGCTGCTGCCTTCTCCCAACACAGCTTGCTCTTGATTCTTTTTTTGCTTTTTTTGTTGTGGTGCTTCCTCCTCACTACTTGATTCATCACAAGAAGTTGAAGGATTATACTCCTCATTATCCTTAGGGCTGCTGCCTTCTTCAACCCTTCTCTTCCTTGTTGGATCAGTCGTCTTCTTGTTGGAAGGACCGTTCACAACACGTGCGAGAGTGTTAATGCCAAGTTGTTCCATCCTCGAATGGATCTGGTTGATATTCTCTTCCCTGGCCTTTTCGATCGGTAATGGAGCTTCTCCCATCTTGACGTATTCGAAATTATAAGCAGCAGCACTGATATAAAAACAGCAGCAGTACTTATATTAAAATGCTGAATATATGTGATTTTCATGCAAATAAATTCAGAATAGAAAAATCTTGAATATACTTCATGCAAATAAATTATGGGCTAAGGCTTGCTTATGAAGTTACATTGCTGGTGTGATAGATATATTAATGAAATTTTCAGAGAAATAAGATCACTGATTGCTTGTAACTTAATTATTTTTCAGACAAATCAGTGATTGCTTGTAACTTAATTATTTTCAGACAAATAACTTAATATGGTTGTACTTCACTTTCTCTAGTTTCTGTGGGCAACCAACACAATTCAAAACAATTTTCAAGGAGTATAGGTAAAAAAAATTAAAGGTAAAATTCATACATGCTTCCTGCAAAGAAGTTCGTCTGGTTGAAAGCATGTTTAAAATAGTAAAACATGACCTTGATTATGCTATTTAGAAGTATAATTAGAGGAACGTTTGCATCTTACAAGTGCAGCTGGTAACAACAACAGTGTATCTCAATGTAAAACTTTCCTTGTCATGCACATGTCTATGTGATTGCAAGCGTGTGTTGTTTATTTAGCATTTAACAAAGAAGAAAACTCTCGATGTTATTTTCGACCAAATCTTCAGTACAATAGTTATCTATGCAGGTGTGCACTAGAAAAATGAAGTTTTATGCAAAGTATAGGATCATCATTTGCATAAATGGTGAAACAACAGATGAATATATATTTATTACCTCAATTGAAAGAAAAGTATCACTGGTAGTAGCAGAGGATTCAGGTAATGATGCAATTGCTTGGCAGAACTTGACTGAATATGTGTGAATATTTTCTACTAGTGGTTCAATTTGGAAAGCCTGCAAAAACACAATATCATTCTTTTAATAAATGAAATGTACTGTATGTTTAGAATTTACATTATCAAGCTAGAAATTAGCATTTCATGAAGAGAATTTCATCGGGTTACATTCCCGGGTTACATTGCTGGTGAAAATTAATCTATCACACCAGTAATCAGTGAACTTAAGCAATGTAACTTATGAAGTAGATTTTGTTTGTAACTTAATTATTTTTCCTAAAAGAGAGACTATATATAAATCAATTTTAAAACCTAACATATATAATAATAATACTAATATACCTGATGCGGAGGCGCACTGAGCGGCGGCTACCTTCAGCGGCTGTGAGAGAGCGGAGGCAGTCGGAGTAGTGAGCCTTCAGCGGCTGCCTTCAGCGGCTGCCTTCAGCGGCTGCCTTCAGCGGCTGCCTTCAGCGGCTGTGAGAGAGCGGAGGCAGTCGGAGTAGTGAGCCTTCAGCGGCTGTGAGAGAGCGGCGGCGCAGTCGGTTCAGTCGGGCGCAATGAGCGGTTCAGTCGGTTCAGCGTCGGCGCAGTCGGTTCACCTCATTCAGTGAAGGGGTTCAGTCGGGTACCAAACCGCGGCGGCGCAGTGAACGGCCAGCGGCGGTGCAGTGAATGGGTTCACAGCGGGGTAGCGAGCGGGGTAGCGAGCAGGGAAGGAAGGGAAATGAAATTGTCGGGGAAGAGAGGGAATTGTAATTGTGTGGCTTCACGGCAGATTATAACACTTCTTTCCTTCGATCTGCTTTCAAAATTTAACATTGGGCGAGTTAGGCGGCTGATCGAAAGAGAACCCGGGAAATGAAATTTTCAGACAATATGGTATCACTGATTGCTCCGAATTTCATAAGTTACAAACATTTCTGTGCAGAATAATAAAAAAAAATTTTCTGTAAAATTGGCAACAAATTAATCCCAATTTTATACATATTTTTAACAATAAATTTTAACAATAAATTAATAAATTGATAAATTGGCAATAAAATTGATAAATTGATAAATTGGCAATAAATTGATAAATTGTTAAATTGGCAATAAATTAATAAATTAACAAAAAATTTATACATAATAATTTGAAGTTAAAAGTTTTATGTAAAATTTAAAGTTAAAAGTTTTATGTAAAATTTGAAGTTAAAAATTTAAAGTTAAAAATTAAATTGAATTTAGATCTGGAGTACCTTAATAAAATCACATTTACTAATTAATTAATTCACATATTCTCCATCTTGATGATCATGCCGTATAACTTGCATCTTCGATATCATCATTTCTCACTTCGTTAGATGGCACGCCAACAGAGAATGGGGGTGTTTCTTCAAAATGATTGAACTCTTCCTCATCAACCACATCAAGAACGCCCACTATGCGTCTTTTACCGTGAAGGACAATATGGTGCTTACTATTGAGGGGATCCTCAACATAGAAGACTTGGGTGGCTTGATTGGCAAGTATGAATGGATCATTCTTATATCCCAATTTTTCCAAATCCACGATAGTAAATCCGTACTTATCCACTTGAACACCCCGACGGTTATCAACCCATTTACACCGGAATAACGGAATCTTAAATTTGACGTAATCGAGCTCCCATATATCTTCAATTTGACCATAGTACGAGTTCTTCGCATGTACTGCCCGGGCATCTTTAGATCTGGAGAATTCTTCTGATATAGCTACTAGTGTTACACCACTACTTTGATTGGTGCTTTTTCTGTCTTGTTTTATCGTGTAAAAAGTGTACCCATTGATGTCATATGCCTGGTACGTATTCACAATAATAGTTGGACCTCTTGCTAACCATTTTATAGATTTATCTGCCCATTCCTCCTCGCTTTGTCGAATAACTCTATTTTTAATCCATTCTGCGAACTTACTATTATGTTCATTGGTAACCCACCGGTCTCCGTTAGTCGGATTAAGTTCTCTCAAAATGGTTTTATGCTAGTTAATGTACGAAGAGATGTATGTCATGTGTTGTAATACCAACAGGTGTGCTTTTTCATGCAAAGACTTATCAGCCTCGATCGGTTCCAAACCAATGGTTCCTACACCTTCAACCCGGCCCTCATGGCGTGATTTAGGAATACCAATAGGCTGTACATCTGCTATATAACTATTGTAAAATTCAATAGCCTCCTCTGCAATATAACCTTCTACAATACTCCCC
The DNA here is from genome assembly GCA_028015225.1 of Carex myosuroides. Taxonomy (NCBI): domain Eukaryota; kingdom Viridiplantae; phylum Streptophyta; class Magnoliopsida; order Poales; family Cyperaceae; genus Carex; species Carex myosuroides. The sequence goes on along the minus strand of CM051489.1, from coordinate 1,600,328 downwards.
TCGGGCCGATATCGGTTTCTTACATATCCCTTCAAGATACCCATGTATCTCTCGAATGGATACATATACCGCAAGAACACAGGACCACAAAGCTTAATTTCATAGACCAGGTGAACAATTAGGTGAACCATGATATCAAAAAAGGTCGGCGGGAAGTATATTTCAAGCTCGCACAAAGTGACGACAACATCACGCTGTAATTCATCCAAACTTTCGGGATCGATAACCTTGCTACAAATTGCATTAAAGAAAAAACAAAGCTTTAAAATTGGTAACCGTACTTTTTCTGGCAGTATACCACGGATTGCAATAGGTAGCATCTGTGTCATCAGAACATGACAGTCGTGAGACTTCATCTCGGTCAATTTTAAATCCTTCATTGACACGAGCTTTTTTATGTTAGCATAATATCCAGAAGGAACTTTAACACTATGAAGGCATCGACAAAGCCTTCTCTTTTCTTCTTTTGACAAATTGTACAAAGCTGGAGGAAGGTAAGTTCGAGTATTTTTCCCATCTTTGGTCTTTCTCAGTTCAGGTGCAACCTCTCTCCATTTTGTGCCCATACTGACCATATCTTTGCGAGCATTTAGTCCATCTTTGGTCTTTTTCGGAATGCCCAACAACAAACTAACTAAGCTTTCACAAACATTTTTTTCAATGTGCATCAAATCAAGGCAATGTCGCACTTGTAATTCCTCCCAATATGGTAAATCCCAGAAAATTGATCTCTTCTTCCAAGTTTCACCTTCCGGGGTTGTTTTTTTCTTAATAAATTTTCCGAATTGAACTTTGATACCTTTAACTCGCAAATACACTTGCTTACCGGTCAGCGGAGAACGAGCCCGTCTAGTCTCAATATCACCATTGAAAGCTTTCTTCTTCTTACGGTATGGGTGATTAACAGGAAGAAACCTACGGTGACCCATGTACACTGTTTTTTTGCAATTTTGTAACCGAATATCAACCGTATCATCTTCACAAATAGGGCAAGCTCTCCTCCCCTTGTTACTATAACCCGACAAATTACCATATGCCGGAAAATCATTTATGGTGCAAAATATCATTGCTCGCAATTTGAAATTTTCCTTACTGTATGCATCCCACACTTGCACTCCATCGCACCATAATTTTTTCAAGTCCTCAATCAACGGTGCTAAATACACATCTATGTCGTTTCCGGGTTGTTTTGGACCTGAAATTAGTAACGACATCATAATGTACTTGCGTTTCATAGTTAACCAGGGAGGAAGGTTATAAATACACAATAAAACCGGCCATGTGCTATGCTGACTGCTCATGTTACCAAACGGGTTCACTCCATCTGAACTGAAACCAAGCCTTAGGTTTCTTGGTTCATCACCAAAATGTTTCTTGAACCTTCTGTCAATATTTTGTTGTTTCAAGCAATTCTCTTATAGTCTATTTGACTAATTTGCAAAACATATAATTATTGAATTTTACGATTTTCCATATGATTAGAAAGAATGCAGGTTCAAGACAATTGGAATTGCAATTTAGAGCACTTGGACTGAAGAAATCATCAAGTTATTTATCAAGTATTTAAACTGTAAATTTATAATTGGTAAAGTAGCTTTGATGTTGAAAAACAGGGATAAAACGTTGGAACGATTGATAAAACGTTTCAGACGTTTTCTTTGTACAAAATCTGGAGATTAAATCATCTGAAAGCTGGAAAAACAAATTAAAACGTCCCAGACGTTTTGTAAATCGTCTGGACGATTTAAATTGTTTTTCAGACTTAAAATTTGCATTTCAATCGATAAATCTCCAGAATAAAACGTTTTGAAACGTTTTATAATCGTTTGGAACGTTTTATGATATCTCACAGAAATTTGAATTTTGACCTAATTTGAGTTAAAACGTTTTCTACGTTTTACAAAACGTTGGGACGTTTTATGGCAGAATACTCGTTTGAAAGCTGCCACTATAAATAGAACCTTAGGGTTCTCCTCAAATTAATCTAGCCGACCCTAATCTTTTTAAACCTACTTTTCTGTGAGAGCAAGTTCCTCCATTGTTGTGAGAACACGAAATTCAATATCCCTCAACACAACCTCAAATCCACTTCACTAATCTTGAGTTAGATTAGATTAGAGTGTTTACTTGAGTGTTTCTCTTGAGACTTCGAACTTAGAGACTTCGTTCTCGACTCTAGTTGGCCGTGTGACTTCCCGTTGGTTGTAAGGGCTCACCGGTTCACAAGTTGTAACCTTTCTCTTTTGGGTAATAGAAAGGCGCACCGAGAAGCGGTTGCGACGCCCCGGAGACGTAGGCATTTTAAGCCGAACTCCGTTATCACTCCTTGTGTCAAATTTCTCTAAACTCTTTTACTTTATTTTATTTGCAATTATTTATTTATTTCGAATTTAGTGGTACCATAAGGGACAACAAAGTGGTATCAGAGCGCGTTACTCAAATTAAGACTCACTTAATTCGAGTTTACCGATCTTAAAATGGCAACCACTAGATATGTGAAAGAACCTCCAGTTTTTGGTAGTGCTACCAAAAATTTCAGTCATTGGAAAAGGACCATGATAAACTATCTAAATATTCTTGACCTTTGGAGTGTTATTGAGAAAGCCTATAAACCGGAATATGATAATTCTGTTGGAAATGAGGCCAAAGTTGAAGTATATGCATCTACCAAAAGAAAGAAACTAAATAACCTTGCCATTAATGCAATATATAATGCGGTAAGTGAATCGGTTGCGTTACTTTTCGGTAACACAACAAATGCAAAAGAAATGTGGGATACTCTTATTGATCGATATGAGGGTAACACCCAAATCAAACGAACTAAAATAGCCGGTCTAGACACCAAATTTGAAACCTTCAAAATTGAAAATGGTGAAAATGTAGAAGATATGTATAATAGACTTATGCATATTCAAAATGAATTCATTGAACTAGGAGAACCGCTTTCTAACGATAAAATTGTAGGAAAGCTTCTTCGAGTAATGCTAAGGAGACCTAGGTGGGATGGATTGGTGAGCGCCCTAGAAGCACTTCATGGGGCACAAAAATCTTTCACACCGGATGAACTCTATGCTCATTTCCGGAGTTTTGAAGAAAAGCTCATACAAGCCGGTGAACTCAAGCAAGAGTCAAAAACAAAAACCGTGGCTTTTCCGGCTCAAAACCACCGAAACCACCTAAGCTCCTCAAATAATCGTCAATCAAATGACTCACTCATGAGTCAACTTGGACATGAAACCTCTCTTGATGCCGCCACCATAACCAAAATGTTTCAATCCATGCTTAACTTTGAACGAAAATACAACAAGGAGCGTGAAGATGGAAACAAACGGGTAGTTTGCTTTGCATGTGAAAGAGAAGGCCATACCATCCAAACTTGCTTCAAAATATTTCCCAACTTGAAGAACAAGGATAATGAAGGGCAAAATGACCGAAGATCTAAACAAAAGTATGAAGGATATAAAAGCAAAAAGAAGGCCAAGGCAATGCAAGTCTTATTTTGCATCGACTCCGATGAAAGTGGTAGAGAAGAATCCGACTCGGAGTCGGGCGATGAACAAGAGATCAACCTTGCCTTGATGGCAATAGTGAATGAAGAATCGGCAACTATTGATGTGGATACAATCATCGCAAGCAAGAACATAACCGATGAGATCACCATTGAATTCCTCAAAAATATCATCAATCCGCCTATCAACAAGGAATTGGAGGACTCTACCAAGGCCACCACACAATCCATCATTGAGGTAGCAGTTGATCCCGTCAAAGCATCAACTAACACCATTATCGAGGTAGAGGATGCTTCTATAGAAGATGTAACAAACTCTCCAAATAAGGTACATCTTATCTCTTCTCCTAATCGGTATATGTCCACCATTGATTTGACCAATCTCGATTACCATTTGAATGGTTACAAAGTTAGGAAAGATGAATCCAAAATAGATATGAACAACAATTATATAAAGACAAATGAGACAAGCACGTTCATGGATGAGGCTCTAATTAATTACAATGCGCCTAGGTTGCTTGAGGAATCTAAAAAGGCCATGCTTGAAAAGGAAGGTATCATACAAAAATTGACATCTCAACTTCTTGAATTTGAGTCTAAAATCAAAGACTTAGAGTTAGAATTGCTTAAGTCACACACTTGTCAATCACATATAGGAGATATAGAAATGTTAAAAGTGAAAATTCAAACTCTAGAGACCGAAAACAGGGCTTTAAGATCGCCTAGTGAATTCTCAAATGTCACTAGTCTTGATCCCTACTATGTAGAAAATTTGATCAATGCCAATTTGAATCGGAAATCCGGTAAAATGGGCATTGGATACAAGAAGGGTCAATCCTCATTTGAATCAAATTTTTCACAAAGCCCAAAAGAAAATGGGGAACTTACTCAAAATTTAAACAAAGTTAAGTTCAATAGCAAAGAGTATTTTGATTACCAATTCAAACATGGTAAAACACCCTTGACAAAGGAGTCAAATAAAGGGACCACTCCTCAAACCATAAATGTAAAACAAAACAAAAAGTCCCAAAATTATGCATTTAGATACAAATTTTCTAACAAAAATTACAAAAATGAAAACAAGTTTCAGAATAGTGATAGGAACACATTTAATCCAAAAAGGTCAAACAAAACTTATTTCAAGGGACCGGATGGATGGTTTTATGAAACTCACAACAAAAATTCTTTACAAAACAAAAACCAAAGAAATGGTTTGACTAGAGATGTTCCCCAACATCACAACAAACTTGATTCACACAAAAATAAGTCTTATGCACCTAAAGTGACAACCTATAGGAATCAAATTCAAGAGGTGAAAGATAAATATCAAACCACCTTCAAGCATGGTTCAACTAATGTCAAGCAATCGGTCACATTTCGTAATTATTGTTGTAAGATTGGCCACACCTCATTAGAGTGTAGCTTTAGGAAAGGAAGCAACAAATCAAAAGTTGTTTGGATTCCTAAAGCTAAACTAACTTAAAGTTGTAATTGAAATCTCCCCAACCTAAAACGAAAATCACTAAGGAAGGGGGAGATTAAAACAAGGTATATATTAATTGAAAATATATATATACTCTTGTAGGTATGTTTGATTACAACACACCAAGAAAATGCTTGGATCATTGATAGTGGATGTTCACACCACATGACCGGTGACAAATCTAATTTCAAATCTTTAGAACCATATGATGGTGGGTCGGTTACTTTCGGTAGTAACCAAAGAAAAAGTTCAATCATTGGACTAGGTTCGGTAGGTAACCAAAACTTGACCATATCGGATGTCTACCTTGTTGACGGCTTGAATTATAATTTACTTAGTGTAAGTAAATTATGTGAAGCCGGATATTATGTTAAATTTAACACTAATGCTTGTTTCTTGTTTAGAGAATCCGATGACTCTTTAGTCTACACCGGTAAGAAAAAGAAAAATGTTTACTATCTAGATTTTGATCATTTCGAGTCCGGTGAAATATGTTTGAATGCCACAACAACAGGTTCTAAACTATGGCACCGTAGACTAGGTCATATTGCAATTGATTCCATTAAAAAATTGGTTAAATTAGACCTAGTGCGCGGTTTACCAACTCACAAATTAGAACGTGTGGGATTATGTGATGCATGTGTACAAGGTAAACAAACCAAAAGTAGTTTTAAGTCCAAAGAAATGGTCTCAACCGATCAACCATTACAATTACTACATATGGACTTGTTTGGACCAATTAGTATACCAAGTTTGGCTAGAAAAAGATATGCATATGTGATTGTAGATGACTATAGTCGCTTTACTTGGGTCATATTTTTGCAACATAAGGATGAAGCAATTGAGAACTTCATTAAATTTTGCAATCGTGTTGAAAATGAAAAGGGAACAAAGATCATTCGTATTCGAAGTGATCATGGGGGTGAATTTGAAAATGCAAAATTTGATGAAGTATGCTCTAAAAGAGGATATAAACATGAATATTCGGCTCCTCGCACACCTCAACAAAATGGGGTTGTTGAGAGGAAAAACCGAACATTACAAGAGCTTGCCCGAACCATGCTAAATGAATACCCTTTACCCAAACACCTTTGGGCCGAAGCGGTCAATACGGCTTGCTACGTTATTAATCGCGTTAGCATAAGGTCGATATTGAAGAAAACACCTTATGAGCTATGGAAGGGGTATAAGCCAAAAATATCTCATTTTAGAGTATTTGGATCAAAATGCTTTGTGCTTAATGAATCACCTAAAATTACAAAATTTGATTCTAAATCCATTGAGGGAATATTTGTGGGGTACTCTTTGACAAGTAAAGCCTATAGAATTTACATTGCATCTCATCAAATTGTAATTGAATCCATACATGTCAAATTTGATGAAGATACTAATCAAAAGGCCGAGAAAGGTATTCAAATTGTAGGTGTTGAAGATGCCAAGCTCGAGAATGATAAGGTTGAGAATACAACCAACAACATTGAACAATCACTCGAGCAAGAACAACCCGAAGAAAACCCATTGAACGAGTCCATGCACATCGAGGAGGATCAATCTCCACCAAATGTATATCAACCTCCCGAAGACCTAAGGGAAGTTTCCTCTCATCCTCTCTCTAATGTGATTGGGGATCCTAGGGAAGGGGTTAGGACTAGATCGGGATTAAATCAAATGATTGCCCATTGTGCATTTGTATCAAATGTTGAACCAAAGAATTTCAAAGATGCCAATGGGGATTCAAATTGGATTAGTGCCATGCAAGAAGAACTTGCTCAATTTGAAAGGAACAAAGTTTGGGAACTAGTACCTAAGCCAAATGACCGAATGATTATTGGAACTAAGTGGGTCTTTAGAAATAAGAAAGATGAAAATGGAAATGTTGTTCGGAACAAGGCTAGGTTAGTAGCTCAAGGGTATAAACAACAAGAGGGCATTGACTTTGAAGAAACCTTTGCACCTGTAGCTCGTCTAGAATCCATTCGAATGCTTTTAGCATTTGCCTCAAATAAAAACTTTACTCTATTTCAAATGGATGTTAAAAGTGCATTTTTGAATGGATTTATAGATGAAGAAGTATATGTAAATCAACCACCCGGTTTTGTTGACCCGGCATTTCCTAACCATGTTTATAGACTCACCAAAGCACTTTATGGTCTTAAACAAGCTCCTAGAGCATGGTACGGTCGACTTAGTTCCTTTCTAATTGAAAATGGATTCATAAGGGGAAAGAATGATACAACTCTTTTCACAAAGAAGAAAAACAACTCAATTTTAATAGTACAAATTTATGTCGATGACATTATTTTTGGTTCACCTAATGCGGCACTTGCCGAGGAATTTTCTTCTCTTATGAGTAGTGAATTTGAGATGAGCATGATGGGTGAATTGAACTTCTTCTTGGGGCTACAAATCAAGCAACTGTCGGATGGCACCTTTGTGAGCCAAACCAAGTATGCCAAGGAGCTGGTAAAGAAGTTTGGAATGACTGAGAGCAAGACAAGCCCAACACCAATGGCTGCAAATGCAAATCTTGACTCGGATCCAAGCGGCACACCCGTGGACTCCCAATACCGAGCTATAATAGGTAGCCTCCTTTATTTAACTGCTAGTAGACCCGATATTATGTTTGCGGTATGTCTATGTGATAGGTTTCAATCAAATCCTAAAGAAGTGCATTTGAAAGCCGTTAAACGAATTGTTAAATATATCAAAGGCACTTTGAATTTGGGATTGTGGTATGGCAAACAATCGGAATTAGATTTAATAGGATATACCGATGCCGATTTTGCCGGAGACAGAATGGATAGAAAGAGTACAAGTGGTACGTGTCAATTCCTTGGCGGATCACTTGTCTCATGGTCAAGTCGCAAACAAACCTCGGTTGCGCTTTCCACCGCGGAAGCCGAGTATGTTGCGGCTGGTAGTTGTTGCACACAAATTTTATGGATGATCCAAACTTTAACTGATTATGAAATTCGCTTCCGCAACGTACCAATTATGTGTGACAATACCAGTGCCATTATGATATCAAAAAATCCCGTTCTTCATTCTAGAACTAAGCACATAGAAATAAGGCATCATTTTATTAGGGATCATGTTGAGAAAGGTGAGGTCCAACTCATTCATATTGATACCAAAAATCAAATTGCCGATATTTTTACCAAGCCCTTAAACACTCAACAACACAATGAATTGCGGTTTAAATTAGGCATGCTTGAACTTAAGGAGTGAGCATTTTTATTGGAAGCATAGCAATCAATTAGCTTATTTTAAGACAAAAACGCCAGAGACAAACGTCTCAAAACGTTTCTGAAACGTCAGAACGTTTATAAAATTGATTCCAGATTCTATCTCCCTGACCTAAAACGTCCCAGACGTTTTGTAAAACATCTGGACGATTTGCTCATTCAAAATACTTAGAAAATTTCATCTGAAAATTGACCTAAAACGTCCAAAACGTTTTACCAAACGTCTGGACGGTTCATTGTTTTTGATCTTCCAAATTTTCTTCAAATTTCCTGCATGACAACTATCTTGAAACGTTGAAACGTTTAGTCAATCGTCTGCACGTTTGTCTGCGAAATTTTTTGACTCATCAAACATCATTTAAAACGTTTCAAACGTTTTATCAAACGTCAAAACGGTTATTAATCAATATTAAATTCTCATAAATTTCAAATAACTCTGACCTAAAATACAAAACGTTTTCAACGTTTTGTAAAACGTCTAGGACGATTTAAATGCAAAATCAATATTCAGTATCGAAATTTTTGTCTCAAAATGACCAGACTAAAACGTTCTGAGACGTTTTATAAACGTCCACGACGTTTTCGGCGCAGCACCTTCAATAAATCTGCGAACCGACGCCAATTTTTTTTATCTTCTCAAGCCGCCTTCTCTCTTCTTCTTCTTCTCTTCTTCTCTTCTCCTATTCGCCACCTTACCTCTTCTTCACCATTCCCACCTCTACAAATCTCCAAATCACTTCGTTTAAAGTGATTTCTCCTCTCCTCTCAACCCCCCTTCCATTTCTCCTTTCAAAACCAAGTCTTTCTCCCTCCTTTGTTCTCTCCACCAAAACCCTACATCTCGCCACCTTTCGAAATCCGGCAATCCGACCGTTAAATCGACGATCCGTCTTCACCAACGCACTCGTAGAGTCGTTCTCTTCAAGGATTTGTGCTTCCTTCTTCAATCGGTATTTTTTCATTTCTCTATAAATTCATGTCGCTCCCTAAACCAAAAGCCTCGAAAATGGCTATCCTTCGCAAGAAGAGGGCTCGCAATGATTCGGGTCAATCTAGTGCCACTGAAATTGAACCCGACTTCAATATCTTTCGATCCAACACCTACTTGTTTAAAAACCCAATTGCTCATACCAATTTCACGGGTCAATTTTCGGATCGAAAACTATCCAATTGCTATTATTTCAACAAAGCCTCGGTTACCTTTCAATACCCCGAAGATGACAAAGTCATCGGGTTTATTCGACATTGGCCATGGGAATCTTTGATTACGTGTGATGAACCTTATAGTGAGATGATTACCAAAACATTCTATTGTAATCTCACTTTTACCGAAAACCCTTTTCTTGTCAAATCCTATGTTTGCGGTCGAGAGATTACTCTCTCTTTGGAAAATGTAGCCAATTGGCTTGGGTTGGTAAATGAAGGTGAAGAAACCTATATCCTTAGAAATTGGCCCGCTCAAGCCTTAGAAAATGCCGATCATTACAAAACCTGGTTTGCTCGCCGCAACCTTGGTGGTGCACCCCTCTATGCATCCTCTCTCCCTTCCTTACATCGTTTGTTATTTCTTCTCATAAATAATATTCTCATACCCAAAGCAACGATCAAAGCAAACATTGAGTGGGGTCCAATGTACTATTTGAGGCACCTCATATCTATGGATGAGAAACGACTCAACATTCCTTTCATTATTCTTCGTCACATGATTACTTGCTATTCTAGCTCCGTTGCCTCTCTACCCTATGGTCATTTAATTCATCGTATGATTCGCCTCAATGGCATAACCGTCCCCAGTCATCTCATTCAAAATGAGCCTAAACACTTACTTGATATCCTACCCAAACATGGTTGGTTGCACGGTACCTCGGCCTCGGGTTTACCACTGCTTAAACCTGATTATAGGCCTATCAATAATTGGATCAATGCTGTCAATGCCCTACCCAACCAATATTGGGATCCGTATGAACCAGAAGAAGATCAACCACCAATACCGCCAATGGCTCAAGGTGAGCTTCCTCAAGGAGCGGAAAACCAATTGGCTTGGCTTGTTCAACACATGCAAGAATATCAAATAGCCAATACCAATCAATTTACCGCAATCAACAACGATATTAAAATCTTGAAGGCAAATCAACGCAAAATCCAAATTCGTTGTCGCAAAAACGCAAAAGCATTATATGACATTGATCTCACCACTTCTGAACTCGCTCGGCGCTTTGTGAAGCAATATGGTGCCTCTGGTGGCGCGTCCACTAATGCTCCTTACATCCCTTCCGAAGATGAGGATGAGGAAGATGATGAAGAGGGTGCCGACGGAGATGATGATGATGCTCCCGAATTTTAAATCCATTCAACTTTTTCTAATTAGAATTTGCTAAGTGATTGCTATGCTATGCTATGCTATCTGTGTTGCATGAACTTTTATTGTTTCTATGTTGTGTGCTTGAACTTTTATCATTATGATGTTTCAACTTGAACTTTGCTAGGTATGAAATTGCATGCTACATTCTAAATTGATTATCTTCCATGATTGTATATTTGTGATGACATGCTTAATCTTCTAAATTTATGTCATATATTATCAAATTGAGGGGGAGTGCATATTTTGAGGGGGAGCACTCTTGATTGTGCTATTTGATTGTATTTTTGTCTCCCTTTCGTCGATTTCCAAAAAGGGGAGAAAATGCAAGACATGCAAACACCGATTATTTGAAAAATTGAAATTTGAAAAAAAAAAAAAATCGATATATGCACTTACTTGCGTTGTATGTTTTGCAAATCGTCAAAAGGGGGAGATTGTTGTTTCAAGCAATTCTCTTATAGTCTATTTGACTAATTTGCAAAACATATAATTATTGAATTTTACGATTTTCCATATGATTAGAAAGAATGCAGGTTCAAGACAATTGGAATTGCAATTTAGAGCACTTGGACTGAAGAAATCATCAAGTTATTTATCAAGTATTTAAACTGTAAATTTATAATTGGTAAAGTAGCTTTGATGTTGAAAAACAGGGATAAAACGTTGGAACGATTGATAAAACGTTTCAGACGTTTTCTTTGTACAAAATCTGGAGATTAAATCATCTGAAAGCTGGAAAAACAAGTTAAAACGTCCCAGACGTTTTGTAAATCGTCTGGACGATTTAAATTGTTTTTCAGACTTAAAATTTGCATTTCAATCGATAAATCTCCAGAATAAAACGTTTTGAAACGTTTTATAATCGTTTGGAACGTTTTATGATATCTCACAGAAATTTGAATTTTGACCTAATTTGAGTTAAAACGTTTTCTACGTTTTACAAAACGTTGGGACGTTTTATGGCAGAATACTCGTTTGAAAGCTGACACTATAAATAGAACCTTAGGGTTCTCCTCAAATTAATCTAGCCGACCCTAATCTTTTTAAACCTACTTTTCTGTGAGAGCAAGTTCCTCCATTGTTGTGAGAACACGAAATTCAATATCCCTCAACACAACCTCAAATCCACTTCACTAATCTTGAGTTAGATTAGATTAGAGTGTTTACTTGAGTGTTTCTCTTGAGACTTCGAACTTAGAGACTTCGTTCTCGACTCTAGTTGGCCGTGTGACTTCCCGTTGGTTGTAAGGGCTCACCGGTTCACAAGTTGTAACCTTTCTCTTTTGGGTAATAGAAAGGCGCACCGAGAAGCGGTTGCGACGCCCCGGAGACGTAGGCATTTTAAGCCGAACTCCGTTATCACTCCTTGTGTCAAATTTCTCTAAACTCTTTTACTTTATTTTATTTGCAATTATTTATTTATTTCGAATTTAGTGGTACCATAAGGGACAACATATTTCTCCACTGAGGTGAGTCTGCCGGGTGTCTGAGTTTTCCATCTGTTTTCCGGACATCGGCATGCCAACGCAACAACTGTGCATCTTTAAGATTTTTGAACAAACGCTTGAATCTCGGTATCACGGGGAAATACCATATCACTTTTGCTGGAGGTCCTTTTCTATATGTTTCATCATTACCGTCAGTTTGACCTTTTCTTTTATAACGAGATTCACCACATATAGGACAAACTTCACATTTCTCGTACTCGTTCAGATACAATATGCAATCGTTCGGACATGCATGTATTTTTTCTACATCTAGACCCATAGGACACAATAATTTTTTGGCTTGATAACATGATCTTGGTAACTCATTCTCATCTGGGAGCATATCTCCTAAGATTTTTAATAAGGCGGTAAAACTTTTATCACTCCAATTGTTACTTGCCTTTAAATTATACAATTTTAACACAGCATGCATTTTTGTAAAATTTTCACAACGAGGAAACAAAGGTTTTTCAGATTCAGCATACAACTCTTGTACATCAATGTCATTTTCATCATCACTAAACATTTCTCCTAAATTGTCATTCGGGTTAAAATTATAATTCACATCCATTTCCTGATCACTATCAACATTGGCATCCTCATCCTCCTGGCCAATCTCAGTATTAGCAGCGGTGCTTGTTTCTCCATAACTCTCTCCATGCCTGATCCAACGTGTATATCGCTCTTTAAAACCACGACGAATCAAATGGTTCTTCACCGTTTCTATAGTGCGAAACCTCTTCAAGTTCAAACAATCTTTACAAGGACACGGAATCGTGTCATCACCCTTTGTCTTCACGTGTTGCTCAGCAAATTTTATGAAACTTTTCACACCGTCTAAATACTCAATGGTATTACGAGCTCCATACATCCAATCTCGATCCATCTGTAATTATAAAAATAATTAGGTAAGAGGTCATGAATAGCTCTTAAAATTACAATTTGGGGCTTACATAGGACCGGTGCACAATCCTAACCCACTCTTTGAATGCTTTGTCTCAGTAGTGAGCACAAGTCAGCGGGATTTGGTATTTAAGAAAAATTCGGCAGCATTTCCCCTTTGTTTCCCAAGTACGCGTAAAAATCACATCCGTTTGGAGATGAAATCCAATACGTACTCGTGGGAACAATTAAGGACAAATGCTACCGAATTTTTCTTAAATACCAAATCCGCTGACATGTGTTCACATCCTAAATGAGACAAAACATTCAAAGAGCAGTCCCAACAGGGAACTATTCAAAATTAATCCCTATTGGATTAATTTTGAACGGGCATCGACCTAAAAGGCATACTAAATGTTCAAGGCAAATTGGATAGATCGCACAATACAATAATACTAAGCTACAAACTATTCCATATATAATTGGGTTGAAATTAGGAAATACCAATCAACATAAAGCCATTAATCTAACCCATTAACAAATTTAATTAAATTTACCTTCTCTTTTGAAGTAGTACAATCTCCTTTGAGCATCCAGAAATAAAACAAGGCGTACAATCTCCAAATCCCTTAATTATAAGCACCGCTACAATTTGCAAATTACAAATTTTAAATTTCAAAGACATAATTCAAACTAAAGCAAGCAATTGTAACTTCGAGAATAAAGTGACTTCTTGTAGAACCCAACATAATCACCAAAATACCCTTAGACATGGAAAAATTGGCATACCCCATTGATCTCCAAAGGTATAAGAAAAATCGCATTAACAAAACAACAAATTTTTTATTCATTATCATTAATTAGTATAAAAAGGAGCATATGTTGTAGTAATATAAATGCATGCATCATGAATCCAAAGTATAAGCGTCAATTTAAGTTTCTTAAATAACAAAAAATTCTAGCTTTTTCTGCTACCAGGATCAAATCCTTAAACTTCTAACAGTGAACTTCTAACAATGAATTATGGCAAACATAATATAGACAGCCATCACAACTAAAAAAAAAAAAAAAAACGAGCTAGATCAATGCTGATTTAGGGTTTAATTAGTTTTTCAGACAACAATCCAAAGAAGCAGCATACCTGGCCTTATCAATTGCAGTATTGCGTGCCTTATCACTAAACTAACAGCAGGTCGTTCAGAAGCTACCTGAATAGAATAATTCATAAAAAGTTTGAAGGGATTGAAATCAGCGAAGTACTTCCACACGGCGAAAACAATAGTTAGAAGAGAAATCAGAAATAGTTAGAAGGGAGAAATACTTACACGAAGCTACTGAATAGAACAACTTTCACGGTGATAGTTCAGATCTCCCTATCCACGACCCTCTCTGAAGAGCGAAATGAATTTTACCAGCGGCTGATAGAAATAGACTGCGAAAAGGAAGGTTGTTTAGAATATAAAAAGGAATCAAAAATCACCGACGGTTCCAAAATAAAACGGTCAGTAAAATGAATCAATACCGACGGTTCCAGAAAACCGACGTTAACCTAGGTATTTTATCACACACAACAGGGAGCAATACCGACGGTTTATTTAAATAACAGTCGGTGTTGATTACCTCTCAACACCGACTGTTATTTAACCGAAACAGTCGGTGTAGGGTGGAGAAACACCGACGGTTTTTATAAAAAACAGTCGGTGTTTGTAGCTTCTCAACACAGACTGTTTTTTTTTTAAAAACTGTCGGTGTAGGTGTGCGCAACACCGACTGTTGTTATTATGTTTCACTGACGGTTGTTTGTAAATAACAGCCAATGTTGAGAACTTCTTTTTTACGATTTTGGCAAGCATTCTCTACACCGACTGTTACATATTAAAACAGTCGGTGGTTGAGGGTCGGTGAAGGGGTTTTTTGTACTAGTGATAGCCTTAGAATTTTGAGATGCTCCAAAGCGGCCTTGGATCCTAGCGAGCTGAGAGATTCTAGAGCTAGAGAGATTCGCCATTATTCAAAAAAAAATTTGTTTTTGTTTTTTTTTGTTTTTGTTTTTTTTTCTTCTTTTTCCTAAGAAAATCGCCTAGGAATCGCCTGGACTCACAGTTAATCCTCTCTGATTTTTGCAAGTTGTAGCTCTTTTATTTTCTTAGCAAATGTTGTAATCAGTATGAAATCAGGGACTGAGATAATTTTTGTGATAATTTACAGGCAGCTTTTCAAAAATATGGAAATAGTCACGATTTTCTTCTTCCTGAGCTGCACAATGGTTTTCTTCCCAGTTGTGATAAATTTGAGCAAGCATTGGATAAAAGTTGACCACTGCAACCGTGGTATTCCCTTCAATGGGCCAGATCTTGAAACAGGGCCCACAATCTTCGATCAGCATTCATCCAAGGCTGCTGATAATTGGCATCTATTCCTTAATGGATTTGGATGTTCCTTTTGTGAGAAGTGGCTCCAATCCAATAAAGCTATCTTCTTTTACTGGTAATCAGCATCAGATGAATTCAGCACAGGCCTGTTTGTGGACAGCACCCTTACCATACCAGAACATACAGTATTGTGTTATTTAGTGTTCCTTTTTTTTAATGAAGTAGTGATTTTTATTTGCCATATTCTATCTATAAGCATTTTTCTTTCTTAATTGTTAATCAGTGATATGCGATTCTGCTCTGATGAATGCCGAACAGAGACGATGAGAACTGATGGTGCAAAAGAGGTGGAGAAGGAGAAGGGGAAGAAGTCAAGTTCCCCTACCCAGCATGCAAATGCCTTGGGCACACTATATATTGTCTAGATTTCGGTTTTGATGGGGAAATATACATATTTTTGTAAACTTTGAGATCATGTACGCAAGAGAGAAGTCATTAATTTATTTTTCTTGTAAGGATCTGATAGTCCTTTTATTTGAGTTAAATGCAATGGCTCTCTTTTTTATGTTCATGCCGAATTTTAGGTAATATGTTATCCCTTTCCTATGGGTATCTTTACTGGCAATCAGATGAAAGTTCAAAAGGCGAAGTATTATTTCTAACATGAAGTCCTGCAACAGATATCCTTTTAGATACTTTGTAACCTAGTATTTTTTCCACCACATATTTTAAATTTATGACGACACACACACACACACACACCAAAAAAAAAAAAAAGAAGTTCCATAAATTGTCAAGATCTGTGCAACCAAAACAAAACAGTAAATCATATTTTAGATATTCATTTTGAGCACAGAATGGTGTATACTTACAATTTCCAGTATTAAAAGATAAACTGAACATAAATAAATTGAAATAAGTAGCACATTGTGCTAGAAGAAATCAATTGACTGCTGCAACTGCAAATTAGGTCCCAGGAAGGCTTTTAACAAAAAGAAGAAGATTAAACTGAGAAGCAGATTGGCTTAAACATGAAAAACTGCAATTATTGGAAGGATCACTGCCGAAAACAATATTGTCAAGCTTTGCAATGATTTCCCATGAGCTCCACTTTCATCTGAGGGTGCTGCTTCTGCTTCAAGAAATCAACGTGGTTGCTAATGTTAGTAATTGTAAAAGGGTGAAGTAATGTTACACCTATGAATTATAGAGCATATTACTTGATAAGCTATTATTCCTGATACACACATTGAAGGAGAAAATTCATAAAATATCCAAGTAAATGAGTTGAGACATATGTGATTCATCTCCATTTCTTATTTTTTCTATGAATTCACTCGATAAGACTACTTTGATTGGCAGGAGCTTATGAGAGTTCTGTTTCTAAGAGGATGTCATTGCATCTTTTAATCTATAAAAAGATTGGCACATCTTGGTTTAATAACATGAGAGTTCTTTCATTTCGTTTCTCTCTGTCCTTTAGTCAAATTGTATCCAGATTTTCCAGAGGTTTACTGTTTTAATGTTTTCAAATATCACTATAGAAATGCTAACTTGTGATTGCTATTTCTTTCATGACCAGGTCAGTATAATCAGAGAAAATAAAGGGAGGTATGGCTGCTAAGGTTGAACAAAAATTTAATTCAGCTTTGCTACCTGTGTGTGTGTGTGAGAGAGAGAGAGAGATGAGATGGGGTGGTAGCACAGTTGTCTAGGAGAAAAAGTCCTAGGACTGTGGTTACCCAAAGGTCGAGAGTTCGAGCCCCTCTCACAACTTCGCAGCTTCTGCAAAGCTTTTCAAAAAAAAAACAGAGAGAGAGAGGCTACCGGCAGGTGGGGGAGCTTTGCTACCAGCAGGAGCGTCGCTAGGAGCAGGTGAAACTTTGTCATGTTGGCCTGCAATTGAAATAATTTAGATAAAAAAAACTACAATAATGCATTACATGAAAAAGAAAGCAGAGACTGCAAATCTTTGCGTATATTCTTATCCGTATAAAAGATTTATTTTATTAAATTTCCATTTTGGTTTTCTTATATTTGATGTTTGCAAGGACATCAAATCCACCATACTTTTTCTATTATTTTTATTAGTTTCGGTGCATCTAAAAGATTTCTAATTCATGTATATATATTCAGGAAGATGATAGAATGATGGGTTATTGTTTTTTTTTCTTAAGTTTGAAAGGCGGATCGCCATAGAAGGCAATAATTCAAAATGAAAAAATAAGAAAAAAAAACAACACAGCCAATTAAGTTTAAAACCGTTCGTGCTCAATTTTTTAAATGATCTTCTTTCATTGAATTACAAGAGACTAAATATGTTCAAACTTTGTGTTATAGATGACCTTTTGATAGTGAATCTCAGAACTAGTTGATAGAGGATACTGTTGGACAATTCCCCTCTATTACATAAAATTAGTTTGTCATTTTTGTATCTGAAATTGTTAAATTGGACAAGAACATAAATGAAACACAATCAGATAAATATAGTCTAGTAAACAAGAACCAAAAAAAGGGGAACTCACTGGATAAAGCTGAGCAGTTGGAATTCTCCGGCATCGAGAGACCGCATTTGCTAGGGAATTTAAGCATCTCATCTTGTGTCATCTTTATCTTAGTAAGCAAATTCGGGTCCTTGAAAGCTGAGCAGAGGCAATCCCCCTGTTCTTCCATTGCATTTTCAAGAGGAATGCAGCAGGAGGGAGGTGGTGTATCCGAGTGCAAGTAACTCAAGCATGGCGACAATACAGGTACACATGGTGGAAGCCCAGATAAACCGAAAAATTGGGCTGCTGAAGGAACGAGAAAAAGAGAGAGCAGCGAGAATAGAAGAACAACTTTTCCCTCCATTGTTTGTGCAATAGAGAGAAAGAAAGAGTGCGTGCTCTGCGTTTGTGATTTATACGTTCTATTCTCCTTTTATTTTTGACTGAATGGAAAAGTACTTGTAATCGTTAGAAACGTGTACCTACAGGTAGGTTCTGGCTGTTTATGTAGATTTTGAGTAAAATTAGAGCGAGAGCTATCAGGGTTAGTTATTTATGGCTAGTAAACTTGGGTGGTTATCAGTTTTCCTTTTCCTAAATGGGTGTTTTCTGTTAATTAGCTGTCCAGGTCTTACGCAGGTCTAAAAATTTTTACTCAATTATCACTGTACTCTACTGCTATAAAAATATTTTATGCACTGTCAGTTGTTTGGCATTTAAACTATATTGGTATAATACTATAATTGTTTGGTTGATTCGCTAGCTAATTAGTGCGCAAAATAAAGTAACCAAATTGTTAGATGAAGCTTGGCCAGTCTCAAGTGTTTCATTGGAAGGCTATTGACAATGCTCCTTTGGATTCATAGAAACCAACAGAGGAAAAGACTGGGGTCAGTCATAATTTTTCTCCCAAGTTTAAGAAAGTCATTTTTTTTAACAAAATCAACAAAATAGATCATTTGTTGTTTGGTAATGTAACTTCTCAGCACAAGTCTACCACGAGAAACAATATCAAAGTTCAGTACCGAGTAAACCAAGGTCATTTTTACTGATCTAATTGTTGCTTTATGTTTGGGCGATTTTTTCCTCAAGCAGCTCAAATTATCAATGATAAAAAAAAAAATATGGTAAGACCAGCTTATATTTTGGTAGAATGCCCACTGCGTGAGAATCTAATAGGCACTGATTCAAAGTAGACCTTCATAATTGGTTTGGGCGTTGAGAAATCAGGGCATCCCCTTCACTTATTGTTATCTACAAATCTCCACATATCTCAGATTTTACAATCAGTATGTCTCACAAAAGAACCATTTTTTTTTTCTTGAAAAAGATCAGCGGGCAACTTATCCAAACTAGCAGTAGCTGCACATCACACTAAATACCTTTGCTAAGAGCAACCTCACTTACCTGCGACTCTAGAGAATCCAAAAATAGCCACCTAGATATAATTATATGAGCCAATCTTTTAATCCAGAACCCAGTACAAGTTGTTTCAAGCCGATAAACTGACCATATTGTATTGTAAGCCACCCTAAGGCAGAGAAATATGCAACAAAGAGGCAAATGCGCTTAAGCCATGTTGCAAAGGCTCTATCTATGCAGTGCTTACTGGAGATGCATAAGAATAAACCATGGATGCTTTTGCGCAAAACTATGCCAAAAATTGAAGCCAACAAACCACTCAAGATACCAGCTACCACACCGATAAATGCGTATAGAATCATCTGTCTTGAATCCACATTGTAGGATAAGGAGGATTGGATGAATCTGATACAATAATGGAATTATTAATTTCAGAAGAAAACAAAGAACTTGCAAATTACAAAAGTAATTTCTCTGATCTGTGATGCTATTGAACCAAAACATGAGAGAGAGAAAGAGAGATAGAGACTTACAAAATGGAAAGCCTTTTGATCAACTCTATAAGAGAAGGTTCCTCCGCTTGACAATTGAAAAGATTATCATCTGAATAAATGTCAGCCTTCCAATTACCTAGCGTATATCTACAGTTGTATGTCTCATTCACCTATGAAAAGTAAAAGAAAATAATAACGAATTAAAGAAAAAACAAAACCTGGAGTATAATAGGACCAAAATAATTGTGTCTCCAGGTTAAGGTTACAGTAGGAGGGGAGGATACGGTTGGCAAGGGAGCGGCCCTGTTGAAACTCTTCATGATGTTTCGGATTTTATTTTGTATTCCAAGTGTCAAGGGGAGGAGAGAGAAGGTTACTACCAAAAAAAATATTAAGTTGGCAGCTTGTGGACTCCCCCACCCCCCTCCATCTGGTTCTATTAGAGCAGACCTGCCCCCAATGCTTTTGCTTTAGGTAACGGATCTATGTCCACAATTTCAACTTCCAGCAAACAATTAAAATGAAAAATAAAAAAATTCAATATTTGCCAAATAGAAAATATTATTAGGCAATTTGGTAATAATAATGTATAGGAACGAAAATTAACCCATGATCCAATAAATTAACCAGTTTTGGTCAACATTCCTTACCAGCTGACAGGTCAAAAGTCAGCCTGATTTCTTACCACAATATAACATATAATGTACCTTAAATTTTGATTGTGCCAACCAAGCAGTGTTGAAATCTGGTCTACAATAATGAGGAAGAGCCTCTTTTGGAGCCTCGGCGACTGCTTGAAATGTTTGGCCTGAGAAATATTCTTTATATTCCACCTATAAACAATATAACAACATAATTTGACACCAATCAAGGAGCACAAATGCTTTTTTTTCAATCTACATTTTGATGACAATAATAGAAAAATATAATCTAAGCATTGTTTCATGGCTTAATAATAGCACCAGGGACCAGCTGAGTAATGGGGAAGACAGCATGGCTAGTTGGTAAGGGGACAATAATACCATCTCCATCCCCAAGGGAAAACTGCACTCCCACTCTCCATCACCATCCTCGAGTTCACAAGGGATAGGAATTTGGCGCCCCAATAAGTATATTAAAGATCGTACCTATTACATAAACAAATATATTAAAGATCGTACCAATTGTATTAAAGAATGAAGGTTACAACTGGGTGCAGTGATATTTAGTTATTACATGGGTTCAGTTTTGCAGATAACAATAATACAAACAGAAATGTGATGTAAGCCATATATGTAACTAAACAAATGGACCTATCAAAACAGGAAAACGAAAATGGGAAAAGCAATAACCATTCCATCTCCATCGCCACACTGATGTGAAGGGAGGGATTTTGTTATACCCTGAATTTTCACATAGATGAAATTTCTTAACACCTTGAGGACCTTTCTGCAAGATTTTAAAGTTCTCCAATAATTCGTTTTAAAATTCCCACCCTTGATCCATAGACCGTTCTGTTATATCTGTTTGGTCTATTCCCATTGGTCCCACCCTTGCTCCATAGACCATTTTGTTAACACACTCTTTGCTCTACCCCTCTCCGTGCCAACCAAGTAAGAGCAGCAAACTGTAAGGACTTTATTTATTTATTTTTATTTTTTGACAAAAGTGGGACCTTCCCACCAAAACTGTAAGGACTTTATAATCTGATTTTAATAAATATCACCATATTTCCCCCAAAGCATTATCCTTCATTGTGTATTGATTTGCTTTAGTGTTTGTCAATCTACAGCACTACCATCTAAAAGTGTACAATATAACTATCTAACAATGTCCTGGAAATTCAGTTAAACCCAACCACATATGATTGACAATGTGGAACCAACTGAAGCCATGGTCCTTCCTAAATTTCACATAGAGAATTGCAACCCATAAAGAACTCAACCAAGTATAGAATGCAATTATTACCTGAAAGATAGAGGCCCAATAATAATCATCACGGCACCGGAATCTTCTCTTCTCAGAAGGATAAAATACATGCTTGGCTTTATAGTTCAGCAAGCCCAGCTCGCATATTCTTGAAGATCTAATGTCCATACCTACAACATATGTCATCATACTGAATAAAAAAACTGCTATGTGGTAACTGAGTTTAATAAAAACAAAGGAAAGAAAAGCATGTTTAAAATAGCACTCCTGTTGCAACCCTAAATGCCAATAGCAGTATTTTTAAGGTTTCCCGTAACCTCGGCATCCATTTCTTATAAGATGCCCTTTGCAGGAATTGAACCTGCGTCTCTCCATAGAGAGGCAAGATCTATCACCATACCATCTCCGCTAGACCTATGGTTCAATTGACCCCACTTAAATTGACAAAATATCTTGCATCTGAAGACCTTAAATAATTTTACTAGTACTGTAAAAAGACTAAATAAAAACTCCCCCTTCCCCCAATTACACTTTCGATTTGCTGCTGCTAAATGCTATCTTGCACTACATCTAATTAGGAAGGAAAAATAATCTCATGGTCTACAATGTCAATCTAAGCAGAGAAAAAAGGTAGGCAAATATAAAAAACGTCAAAAATTTCTAAGTTATAATTATTTCACACATGGTTTGAATAACAGACAAAGTTTTGAAGACCGAGAGAACCATAAGAAAGAAGGAAACCTGGTGATTTAGTAACAGATAAACACTTCCTGGTACAAAAAATGAAAAATTTGACGGGGGTTCAAGTGAATTGAGAAATTACTTTTCTGATAGTGTTTAATTTAGGAATTTGTTGCGGATATAAGTAGGAATTAGTGTCTTTCACGCATACTCGCACATAACAATATATTGATTTTATATTAGGTGGAAATTGGCCTTTCCAAGCCATGCTAATTTCATGAAGAACTAAAGATCCAATCCGAAGTTCGCAAATTAAATGAGAAGGATTGAGTACTCACTACTGGAGAGGATTTTGCAAGTGGAGGGCACGGAAACCGAGGTAGACGCTGATAGATTGCCAATGGAAAGAGCTGCAATCCCTACCAAAAGCGACAACAAAAACGAACCGACAACAGAGAAGCTGAAGCTCACGAAACAACGAATCAGGATTCGCAATGATCTCTTTCTGGTTCTTTGATCTCCTCTTTCTACTCCTGTTTGTCTCTCTCTTTCGGGTTCTTTTTCATCCTCGGATCGATCCTTTGACGGATCGGAGGGATCCATTAGAGAGAGAGAGAGAACTGAGTCAGATGAAATCCATGGCCATGGGGGATAGGAGAGGAGATAGGAAGGAACGGAGTGTTCAGCTAAAGGAGAGCAGGAACTTGGAAAACATAGTCACTAACTTGCACGAATCTCTGTGAACACCAACGATTCTGATTTCGGAATCATGTCACGTACACCATATTTCTGGAGGGGTGTCTCGCCGACAACCCCATGAGCGGGTACCGAAGCCGAGAGATCAGAGAGGCGGATCCACAGTATTATCCCAGCCGGCGCACCGGTCGCAGCCATAGTATTTTTAAATTGAAGTTTCAAATTAAAAATTAACAATATTTAAATTTGTACAACTTTTTCATAATTTTTTTAATTTTCAGGCATTATATCTTGTCAAGAGTTGTGTCATAGGGGGCTATGATGGCCGTGACCAGGGGATGGAAGAGGCTCGGGAAGGTCATCCTCAAGCACAACGTGCCCGCAGTGTGCCAGTGTGGGTACAGGGCGCGTCTCGACTCTCTACTGAGATGCGCTGGTTTGGGCGGTGTTGATGCGGTCGACGACATCTCCGGCGAGCCCGATGTGTACGTCCCGTACACTGGTGATGAGGACGTGTTTGCAGCCGTCCATAACGCTGAGATGGTCGGTCAGGCCTTCGACCGAGGTGCCGAGTTGATGCGCCGAGCAGCACATGAGGCCATGGCATCCCAGCCTAGGATAGATGCCGAGGTATAATTGTAATTGAAATACATAACTGTGATTTTTTTCAAATTCAAAGCATTATCTAATTTGTAAGTTACTGCAGGGTAAGGACGAGGAGGAGGAGCCGCTGGGCTTCAATATCTCTACTGATTTTGGCACAGATGGAGATGGACTGTATTCTCAGGGTTACAGTCCGACTCAGCCGGTACCACCTGCCTACCAGCCAGGGTATGTTCAGACAGAGCCCATCCGACAGTTCCCTGGACATTCCTCATAGCAGGTATTGCACCCTTCCCTTCACGATGACCCCATTGCTAGACATGCTGAGTCTGGACAAACCACGGTTTTTGGTCCTGGGGTCCAGCAGACATCCGAGATTGAGGAGATTCATGACGACCCGGTTCAGTCTTCGGTTGTCCGGGCTGAGGACTCTACAGACTCAGCAGATACTGACGAGACACCACTCTGCAGGCAGGGGCGAGGTTTTAGGAAGAAGAAGGCGATGACGGTGTTTAGTCCTGAGCCGTAGACTTTTATTTGTTGTACTATTAGATGTTTTGTTAGATTCTTATTTGTAGTATTGTCAGATGTTTTGTCAGATACTTATTTATTTCGTCGATTAGTTTTTTGTTTTTTTGGTTTTGTTGTTATTTTTTTTTTGTTGATTTCATTATCTCATCGTACACAAAAAAATTCCAAAAGAACGGCATATCTAAAATATTTCCAACGAACAACATATCTAAAATATTCCAAACGAACGATATATCTAAAATACAATACGACCAAAAATATATCAATTTAAATAACATTTGAAACTAAAATAAATAACAGATTTAACAAATTACAGATTTCAATTTTTTATTTAAAAAATGGGTCCGCATCGGCATTGTGCGGACCCAGGGTCCACAATATGCCGGTGCGGACCCATTTTAGTGTCCGCATCGGAATTCTGCGGTCCCGCTGAAATGGGTCCGCAGAATGCCAGTGCGGCCGTGCTAGAAATCTAAATTACAGAAAATGATGGTTATTTGGTAACTTTTTTTCTAAATGGTATAAATAAAAATTTCGGGTCGCATAGAGGTAAATCAGAATATTTCTGTTTAGATCTGACCGTCCGATCAGAATTCGAACCAATCCGGTTCTAGGTAGAATGAAATCCGGTCTCTTTAATATTCGTGCAAATTATGATCAGACGGTACGGATCTAAACAAAAATATCCTGTTACCTTAGAAGATATGAAATCCAAATATCTAAATATTTCAGGTTATAATTATTTATTCAAACACTTGGTCTGAAATCCAAAAGACTGGAACTTTTGGATTTCATAACTTAGCTAAAATAAAAAGAAAATATAAAGAACCAAAATTAATACAAAAAGAGTTTAGCTGGATTTGGAACAACTACTGTAACCGCTACTTGAATCGTTATTGTCAATATAAACAACAGTTTTACCTTCAAATTTTGGAAGTAAATCACCACGAGTTTTTTTTTTTTTTTTTTGGTGCTTACGAGTTTAACATCTCTCTTAGATTGCATAAGCATAAATAAATAAAAATAACAGGACCATGCAAATTTTGGCCGCTAGTGTACGCATTTTACATGCCTAAACTATTAAAGCAAAAAAAAAATCTTTCTTTCCCATCTTTTGAAGTTGGTATATGTTGAGTTCATTTTTCTACTTTGGTTGGAATGATAAATAATGGGAACTAATTAATTTGGAAAAGTGCAACTAATCTCAAAAAGGATTAATGAACATTTAACAAATATTTTTATTATATATTTTTCAAAGAAAGCTAAAGCAATATTTTCTGTGTGAGAAGTCGTGAGTTTAAAATCTGAAAAAGAATTCACTGTAGATAATAGATAGTTGGATTATTCAACCTCTGATATTTGCTTAAAAAAAATGATGGACATCTACGAAAAAAAGAAATCTCGCTGAACTCTTTCTCTGTATCATATATCAATCTAGTGTTTTAAAATTCAGTTATATCCAGTGAATATACGGCCGTATATTCCTATTCAGTGTCCGACCGAATAAAAAATAGCTATTCGAACCGAATATTGAATCTATGCTTTAAAAAAATTAAAAAACATTCAAAACCCATTAAAAGAGTTCTGGATCCGAATCCATAACCCATTAAATAAGTTTCAAACCCGCCAAGTAGGTGTTCTCTTCAAGCGTCCCACTCAGAAGTCTTTTATAACATCTCTACATGCTGCCTTAGGGCCTGTTCGGCTGCAGTAACGAAATTACTGTTCACGTGGGAAAAAAAAATTCACTCAGACTGAATTTTTTTTTTCCCACGTGAACAGTAAAATTCAGTTCAAAAGTTTTTCATTCCTGTTCCCATTCCCTTTCCCCTAATGCAGCCGAACAGGGTCTTATTGTATTAAGTATTGTGGGATTAAATATTTAATAAAAAATCCGCATATATAAATCCGAATAAGAATCTGCATATTCGGCCGCATACCGTATATGAAGTATGCGGTGGCCTTCCGAATACCGTATGAGAACCGAATATTAAAACACTGGTAATCAAACTAATACAAATGGATGGGAAAATGTTATAATACAGCAGTGTATAGAAAGAGTTATCTCACTTTTTGCTGGGTACGGTCAATTTTTCATCTTTTCATTTCAAAAGCTAGATTCATTTAAAATTAATTAATCCGGCAATTCTAATAACGTCTTTTCAAATCAATTTAAAAATAAAAAATAAACATAGAAAAAATTACCAACATATTGTTTGCTACATCGATATGTTATGCATCAATTTTAAGTAATTTATATGTTATGATAATTCATAAAACACCATTACATATCAACTATTGTAAATTTCATATCATTTAATAAACTGTAGAACTTACATCAAGTTTCATTGTTTTTGATGAATCTGATATTCATAATGTGTAGATTACCTTGTTTGTTGAATTTAAAATTGCAAATTTTTTTTAACGAATTTTAAATTACAAATTATATTTAACGGCTGTCGAGACTGTCAAGTTATTTTGTTTGTCAATAAATCTCAATTCTTATTTAATAAGTCTTAACTAGTTTAAATTAAGGGATAAAGACCATAGCATGATCAGTGATCTTCAAAGAAGATTTAACTATCTTTTTTATTATAATACTGATATTCCAAGATCAACTAGCAATAAGGCCGCTATGATAGATTAATTCACATCACCTCAGGTTACCTGACTCAGGCAAATTATGATCGAACGGTTCTTTTAACATGGCACGAATCTCAAAACAGACCCCTACAGTCTCCATAGGCACCGGATTGAGTTTGGCCTAGATAGGATTAATCTGGGCTGTCCGTTTCAATTTGCTTGAGTCAGGTACCTGGGAGGATACGGATCATAGCTATGATATAATACAGTATCATTTTTCACAGTTTTATCATAGCCTTTTTCTCCTTATTATTTTTTTTTTTTGAAAATTTATCCCCATAGAACATTTAATTCTCTTTTGCACAACAAAAAAATTTGAGTAATTACAAATTAAAATCAACTTGACAACAGAAACAGTCAGTTCATGAATCATGAGGCCGCATTGTCAAAGGTGTCAGGTGATAAACAACTCTTAAAGGATGCTCAAGTATAGCAGCATGGTCGATTTGATATATTCTTCTTCATGTCTCTCAATTTTATCAGTTGAGAACAGTGATAGCACCATCCTTCCAATCCTTAGAGAACGGAGGCTGGTTTCGCTTCACAAAAAATTATTCATTTATCAACTGATCTCGATAAATTATTCATTAGTCAACTGCTTAGCAGGAAGTACAATTTTTTGTTCCTTATTTTGCGGGTTACTGAGGTATTAGGACTTTGGATGGTTTCTGGGGCCTGGGGGTACAGTACAGTTATCACTAGTACAAGCCTGTGGGAGTGGGTACTACAATTATTTACTGGTATTTGCATATCTAACATAAAAGTAGAAAGGAAAAATGCCGCAAAGTTTACTTCTCTAGGCAGTAGTAAAAAAAAAAAAAAATTCTCATGAGAACTTACGTGTAAGATTAAGATATTAAATGTTTTCTTTTGTTATATATGAGCAAGCAATTAATTTGGTTTTCCTTTTTAGTAAATGAAGAACGCCCGATTTTCTTATCTACCATCTCTGGATTTTCATCCTTCTAGTAGTAAATGAACAACCATGCATCTCTGACAAATAATCAATACAACAGATGAATCAGAGCATTATCATCTTAAGATACAAGAAAGTCCATGAAATACAAAAGAGAAATTCATCCATTAACCTTTGAACATTTCCATTCAATGCGACTTCTCCACGCATATGAAAAGGTAGGGTTTCCGAAAATCTAACACAACATTTCACAGATAATGCATGATATGAAAGGGTACCAGACTACTGTATCAGTAACCATTATAAGAATAGATGTTGGACTGAGTTTAGGGTTAAGGAAATATAATAATCGTTGACATTTTTGCTTCCTTTTCTTGCCGCTTTACTGAGACAGAACAGAGTGCCAGCACTGGATATTCTGAGATAGGGTACACGGTGAGGATGGAATTTGCGAACTGCAAGTTTCTAACCATGACCATTTGTTTCTATTGCTAGTAATAGAAACCTATAGTAAAGTAGACTAATTTCTATAAGAAACAAGAAACCCCATTTCCCAGATGAAAAAAAGTAAAGGCTAATATAATATGGGATTGATCTTCATGCAAAGTACAAGGACTTCCCAGGTAAGTGGAAGGGTTTCACATGCAAACTGTTGCCTTATTCAGTTCCCTCAAACAAACCTATATGTAAAAACAACCTAAGCAACAAATGTCTCCTCCTCCTCATCCTCCTCTTCCCTGAAATCCGGTAAATCCGAATTAAATGAAAACCTCACCCACCTCTTCTTCTCCACATGCTTCAAACAAGGCTGCAGCACAAACCCAATACAAACAGCCACAAGGCTAATCACTGCCACCTTCAGAGATGAGAGCACCAAAACGACCATAATAAGAGCCGTCGGTGGTATAAGCATGAGCACACATCCGACTGTGCCGAATGGTATCTTGTATGGCCTGCGTGCATTTGGGTGCCTCACTCTGAGCACAATAAATGCTATGAATTCCAAAATCATGCCAAAACAGTAGAGGAAATTCTCAGCTGCCACTATTTCTTGGAAGCTGAGCCAGGAGAGAAGAAGAACACCAGAGGCTGAGAACAAGATGCCAATTAGTGGGGTTCCATGGCGGGACCTCTTGCTAAAGAACGCCGGCAGCATTCCTCGCTCAGCCATACCAAGCAACTGGTATGAGTCGCTGCTCATCTCAGCAACAAACATTCCCATGTTAGACAAGGCTGAGGCGCCCTGGACCCAGCCCATGAGCCAGACCCCACCGATCATCTTTGCTATATCAGCAAAGTACCCGTCAGTCCACTGATCCCTGTCCAGAGGAACAGCCCCAGTGCCGGCGAGTAAAGGATAGAGGTAACCCACTATTACCAGAATAACAGCATACAATAAAGCCTTTGGGAGGGTTTTGGTCGGGCTCTCGACTTCTCCTGCTAAGGTACTGATTGAGTCCCAATAATTCAAGTTCCAAAATAAAGTATTCAGATATAAATTCCAATCAACACCACGTAGATTAACCTTGAGCCACCGAGAGGGGCGAATCTTGGGGATGGCTATCAGCCCCATAACAATAAATGGCAAGAGGGAGAAAACACCAAGACAGACTGCAACCCAGCCTACTATGGTCAAACCACGATAGTTCATATAGGTTAAAACAACAGTTAAAGCTAGAACTGCAAAAATCCGAGGTAAACCCCCACCCACGGCTGGTATGGCCGATTTCAGATAATCCAAGAACAAGAGTGGGTACAGAGCATTGTCAATGACTCCACTAAGCCACTTCATCCAGCCTTGTTGAAAGCCCCAAAAAGGACCCAAAGCCGAGGAGACCCAAACCACATACCCACCATTTTCGGGAAACATGGTACCCATTTCAGCAGTTATGAGTGCCTCTGGTATGCTCCATATTAAGGGGAAGAGTAAAAATCCTAGAATTGATAGAAGGGGGCCTGCAGCTTGCACACTGTCTTCTATGCCGAAGGGACCTCCAGAGACTTCGTAAAATATTAGAAATATGAGGGGGATGATGGAGACTTTGTGGAGATTGTTTGAGGCTGGTGCGACATGTTCTTCTCCAAGACCACGGTACCCATTAGCTTCTTCACCCATCGAATCTGAAGTCAAGGTGCTTGGGTCAGTGCTAGATGAATGCCTCAGCCTCTGCAAGTAAGAAAATTGGTGAAGCACAAAAGTTTTGAATGGTGCATGTCAAACTAGTTAAATTGTGACTGATACTATGCAATATGAGATCAACTTCCAATATTTTAGATTATAAAAATAAGTTCAACTGATGAATATATTTGTTTATTAGCACCAAAATAACTAAGTAGCGAGAATTATGTACTCTCAGAGCGTAGTAGCCACTGCCGAGTCAGGAGGCACAGTACTTAGACCAAACGGTCAGAGTGATGCTTTAATCAGACAGTACCCAACTAATTAATCCTTTATATATCACAGATTATGATATTCAGTTTAGATTTACATAATGTAAATCTAACAAAATCTCCGCCAAAAACATTTATAAGTAGAAGCAAACAGAATAAAATTAGATTCGAGAAAATCAACAATCTTCGATTAAATTACTCAATCCAACCTAACTACGCTTAAATCAGGTGTCAAACTTGTACACCCATGTCTCGCTAGGCAAAATAGATCCCATCACGGAAATACAAATCGGAGGAAAGAACACCCACCAATATGCGGAAGTGCTAGGAATCGTTTGAAACAACGAATCCAAATAGCCACGCGCGATAAGAGGAAGAAGGAGACTCCTCGTAAATTACCAACATGAGGCGAGAGATTGAGAGAGAGAGAGAATGAGGCTTGTTCAATCAAGTGGTTCCTTGTGAAGCAAGGAGCGAGGTGGTGGTATTAATAAATGTTTATTTATTTTTTACCCTTTTTCCCCTCTGAGATGGTTTAGTAGATAACTGAATCGGTTCACCGTGTTATAATGGAAACAGACAAGTGGAGAGAGAGAATTGGAACGGGTGGAGAAAGGCGAGAGCCACGTACCATTAAAGAGTTCGAGGGAAAGCGACACCTGTGATCCCGCCGGCATGCCCACTCGTAAGTCGATACTGTTCGGTTTCGCAATAGTTGTTCGATCGGCTGCGACTGCGGGATATTTTTTTTCCTTAAAAACAACTGTTCGGTGACATCGGTCAAACAGCAAGCCGAATTCGCAAATTCGGATAACATTAGCAGGCCTGAGTTGTTTGACTTGTCCCAAGGCCCAAAAATGAAAACAGATATCGTCCTGCCTCATCACAAAGAAATTAAAAAAAACTATCACAAATAGCATAATTATAACACAAATTATTATACATAGTGTTTTTTTTTTTGAAAATTTATATTATATATTTCTATTAATTATCAACATTATCAATATTGGAGAATTGAATTGACGTAACAACCAAACGACAATTAATCTAAGTCTATACATTTTTTCAATCATGCAAATAAGAAAAATAAAAAAAATTTACATGGTAACATTATTTAATAGTTCATACTTCATAGTATTACATATTATAATAGGCGAAGAGTAATTAATTTTACATGTGAAATGAAATCAGTACCTATTTGATCATTTTACATATTATAATAATTAAAATTAGATTTCAATTGAAATGAAGGACAATAATTTTACAAATGAATACTATACGAAGAGTAATAAAAAAAGAAGAATTAATATTTGAATATTTTTCGATATAGAAGGAGATAAACCATATATTGAAGAGAAACCAAACAGGGCCAAGCACAGAGAGACTTCATAGGTTGATAGTGCCCATCAATCGGATTTGGATCTGGTGGATTCCTTGGCAACTATTTTTAAGTTGAAGATTTAGTAATTGATCCACTCTAATTAAATTGTCCATGCGAATAACAAACATTTAATTATCAGATGATTGAGAAAACCATTGATCAGTTCAGATAGATAGGTTGGATTCGGAATTGATCGGCCTTCAACATCAAGATTCTGTGCCGATGGCGAAGAAGAGGCATTCAGATGATTTGCTAACCCAATGCCATCAACAATTTGCTCGATTTGGAATTTCCAGGTAAGGAAATTGTGTCGATCAAGCTTGGTGGAAGCTGGTATTGTGATGTGAAGAGGAAATCAGAAGGGAGGGGATGAGCGGAGAGGTTTGCGAGCTGTTTGTAGTCAATTGTTTCAAAGAAAAATAATTGATTTTGATATATAGATGGATCATGCTCTGATACCTAAACGGTATTGTAAATTTGTAATGTAGAGAGGAGAGGAGAAAGAAGATCAAATGAATTTGTATTATGATTTTTTATCAGTCTTTACACACTGTTAATCTCTTTGTATCTCATACATCACTAATTAGCTACGGCTAACTGAATCTGTTACACAGCTAATGAATGAGTTTGACTTATTCAACTCTTGTAAGCGTATAACTAGAAGTTAACTTGTCCCGGCTGGTAGGGGTGTCAATGGCACTCTTTTAACCGTTTATCCTACCCGTATCGTATTCGATAAGGCGGGTATAGGTAAGTTTTTTTTTTCATTAGCTTATTAGGTATGGGTATGGGTAAGGATTTTTTTTCGTTAGCTAAACGGGTATGGGTACGGGTAAATGCTATTTTGTACCCGTTGGGTAATGGGTAATTATATAAAATAAAATTATAAATAGATATATAAATATATATTCAATTCTTTCTTTTTCCATTGATGTATCCATGTTGAACCTGATAATAAAATTTTCTTCCTTATTCGTTGTTGTTGTCTTGTTCCTCAATCGTGAAAATGAAAATAATCTACGGTACAATCTGGCTCTCATTTCCTCTTCAATGTTCTCTCTGTTGTTAACCTGGCTTTTTAATTCAATCATCTTCCTCCTTCCTCTTGAACCAATCTTGAGTATTGCGTGGTTGTATGACTGTAGCTTCCTCTTTCAAGCCTCTTCAAATATTGACTTCCTCCCTCGAATATCGTAAATAATCTTTGTATTTAGTAAAATAGAATTTGTAAAACACTTGAGGCTGAGATTTTTGAATTTATTTGATAGAATAGAATATTAGTATTATTCGTTATTCATCCGCTACTGTTTCGTTACCCGCTAATTTTAACGGGTATGTATAAGGTAGGATAAGAACAATTCTTAATGGATACGAGTAGGCTATGTAAGATAAATTCTTAGTGGATATGGGTATGAAAATGCTTCCACCCTACCTGTATTGTACCCATTGACATCCCTACCGGCTGGTATTAAGCGTAAAGCCGTGGGCCCACCTCTTGTAATTTCTATTATTTTAACTTCGGTTATGTGTATGGCTTTTGGATAGGAAGAGTATGAGTTAATCTCAGTAAGAGTAGTGATCTTTTTTTTATTCAGATCTACCGATCTTACTATCGATCTTAGATCGATATACATGAATTTTTAAGAATCGTACTAGAATAAATTAAAATAAATGATTCAGATCTCATTTTATTTGGTCATGTAGCTGGATCTCATGAATTATTTTGGATGTATTAATGGCATCCTAATATCCTATGAGTGATGTAACTGGTTAGTTCTTATTTTAAGACAAAATTAGTTATTGGAAGTCAAAATCGTTACTAGTGCATCTGAACCGATATTTTTAAATATACCATTCACAAAAAAAAAAATAATTAACTACAAAATTTTGTAAATTTCAAATTTACAACATCCACCAAATGGTCCACATCGCCAAGTTGGTGAGTACGGTTTCAGAGGGTGGGAGATTTTTAGAGAGAGTCTCCCTTCTTGGCATTCCGAGATTCACCCCTGGTGGTGTATTCGCAGGAGGTTGCGTGCTGTTGTCCACCCCTGGCGGGGTGAGATTACTGCATCTTGTTGAGCCATCTAGTTCTTCGAGTTCGAGTTAGAAGTGGCTCCACGGTGGTTGATACGTTCTATCTCAGAGAGAGTAGACCGTATGAGAAGTGGATTGGGCTGAGTTTGTCCTGCCAAAGGGTGACAGGCCGAAGTATGGATTGAGTTGAGAACTCGTGAAGGTTTGGAGATATTCGGACTCTAACCTATGCGATATCTCTCTTAGCAAAGGATTCGATCTCTGTTTAATGGGATTTCTTGCCTTATGTAGTCTGTCCATAACCGCCATCCCGAGCGGTTATGGGGGACTTGTGCAGTTATGCAAACCGTATCAGCGGTTATCCCGCGCAGAGGCGGTTCAAGCCATAATCGGGCTGAGCCATATGAGGCAATTTATTGGGCCCTGTTTAAACAGAGCTTGGGCTTTTCGTATTGATTCCGGGTTGGCTGTTAAGGAGGTCTGAATCCTAGATCTTTCATGGCCCGTAAAGGGTAAGTTAAAGGGCCTGTGGAATATGGCCTTATCAAATACAATTAGAAGAATATAAAGTACAACTAGAATAATAAGAACTACAACTAGAAGAAGATGAAATACAACTTGTAGTAGACGAAAGACAGCTAGTAGAACATAAAAGACAACCATTAGAAAATGAAATACAACTAGAAGAAGATGAAATACAACATGTAGTAGACGAAAACAACAAGTATAACATGAAAAAGAACTAGAAGAAGATGAAAGACAACTAGTAGAAGATGAAAGACAACTAGAAAGAAGGTGAAGACAACCAGTATAAGATAAAGGACAACAAGAAAAAGATGAAAGATAACCAGTAGACAACTAGTAGAAGATGAAAGCCAACCAATACAAGGTGAAAGACAACTAGAAGAAAATGAAATACAATTAGAATAATATGAAATACAACTAGTAGAAGATGAAATACAAATGTAATAGATGAAAGACGACCAGTAGAAAATGAAATTGAACTAGAAGAAGATGAAATACAACTTGAAGTTGCAGAAACAACAAGTAGAACAAGAAAGACAATTAGAAGAAGATGAAAAACAACTATTAGAAGGTGAAAGACAACTATTAGAAGGTGAAAGACAACCAGTACAACATAAAAGACTACTAGAAAAAGAAATACAACTAGAAGAATATGAAGTACAACTAGAAGATGATGAAATACAACATGTAGTAGACGAAAGACAACCAGCAGAACATGAAAGACAACCAGTAGAAAATAAAAAATACAACTCGAAGAAGATGAAATACAACATGTAGAAGACGAAACAACAAGTAGAACATGAAAGACAACTAGAAGAAGATGAAATACATCATGTAGCATACGGTAAAAGCCAACTAGTAGAACAAGAAAGACAAGCAGTACAAGGTGAAAAGACAACTAGAAAAAGATGAAATACAACTAGATTAATATGAAATACAACTAGAAAAAAAATGAAATACAACTATTATTATATGAAATACAATATTTGATTGACGAATGACAACCAGTAGAAGAGTGAAAAATTTGTAAGAAATAACATCTGAGGTAACGCTTCTGCCCCCTTAAGAGAGCCCTTGTAACATTTTTAAATGTTTCTTTCTCCATTCAACCCGGCTCGGAGCTCATTCTACGCGGTGTTTAGAAGTCATTTTCATGTCATGTAATATTTAAAAAGTGTATTAGTGGTATACAATCAGAATGCAATTGAGTTTAGTTAATTTATTGTCCTTTTATTACTCAAAATAATATAAAAAATATGCATCCAATTCCACCATCATCTCCCATAACCCAAATCCATTGTAGCAGCCATCCATCACCTTTCATCATCAAATTCGTCCATCAAACCATCTTAGAAGATCATTAAACTTTACTAAAGAACTAAAGTTTTGGCTTTGGGCATCTCTGCTCTTGTGTTAAATCATTTAATAATCTTAGACATACTATTGTAAAGCTTGAGACATTAATAAATTTGGGTTGGACTCCATTGTACACCATGTGAATCAGTAACTCCATTTAATGTTTTTAAACCGTGCAATTTTCATATACTCTAGTAGAAACTCTTCAGGTTTAGCAAGAAAATAATAATTTTTACATATACTTGAGGACCTAATGAAATCAAAATATGGGACCATATATGGTTACCTTAAATAGTTGCATAACTCATAAAATGATTTCATTATGTGATTGAATATATCAAGTTGAAACAATTATATATTCAAACACGTGTTTTTTAAAATTATTGATGAATGAGGTTTAAATGGTTTATAACATATCTCTAAATGCTTCAGAAAATGTGTCAAAAGTGATTGTTTGTCAAAAGTGTGATTTAACGGTTCAAAGTAGTAGTTTAAATGATATATATCAGAGATTTAAATAGTTACAAATTATCGTTGTTATCAGAAGTGCTAGCTGTTACAACATAAAATAATTTTAACTTACTTTTTTTGGATTTTAATCTGTGGAATTTAATAGATTAAATTGTAGAGAATACGTTTTAAGACTTTCTAAAAGGTTGGTACAACTCTTGCAACGCGGATACTTCCAAATTTCCAAGAAAAAAAATAAACTTAAGTTTGTGTTTTTGAAATCTTAAACGTACTAGTTTCAATGGTATAGACTTGAGGTTTAAGTGTTAGATTATGCAATGATTTACTTGTCTGTTTGACTAGATTTGCAAAATATATATTTGTTGAATTTTACAGTTTCTTGTCTTGAGATATGATCCAGGTTCATGAAGATATAAAGCTTCAATAAATATCAAGAATGCATGTACAAATGCTACATATATCAATGATGTGCTGCAATGAACCAAAGAATGGACTAAGAAGACTTAGCTCAAGATTAGTATTAATTAGAAATTTGTGAAATTAGTAAAATATGCTTGAGATTGAGTTAATTTACATAAACATTTACACGGTTATAATAACGTTACAATGGATTAATTCATATGCCAAATACATAGTGTAATCGATTTATTTCGTTACAACGGTTAAACTAAACGTTGCAATGGAATAAATCAATTTCGGACCCCAAAACTTCCAGAGAATTCTGTTGTAGCAACCGTTGTAAAGCTTGACAGGCGTTAGGGTTTCCAGCGTAGTCAAACCTATTAACTGGGGCTAACTGTTGCAACAGTTGATGCCAATTACCAAGTATTACTTTTCTCTCTATAAATAGAAGCAAAATCTAGTTTGAAAAAAAAAATCTAGCCGCCCCCAATTGCAATATTTCGTATTCTTTTCAAATCTAGAATTCTTAATTGTTGTTCGTGCACAAAACTTCAATATCTATACAACAATCTCATGCATACTCCACCAAATTTAATATTGTGTAAGAATTAGAGTGATTTGTGTGAGATCTCTTGTTTGTTTCAAACACTTGAGCCTTTAGTGCTTGTGAGCCAATTTCGTGTTCGGGTCGTGTGACTTCCCAAGATTTATAAAGGCTCACCGGTTCCACCTTGTAATCCTTTCTTATTGGGTAAAGAAAGGTGCGCCATCAAGAAGGTCGCGAAGCCCCGGAGACGTAGGCGTTAGTGCCGAACTCCGTAAACAACTCTCGTGTCAAGTGTCTCTTAACTCTTCTATTTACTTTACATACACTTGCTTTATTTAAGTTTTCTTGTTTCCGCCAAGAACAACTTACGTACACGTTAGATATATACATATTAGTGATGAATATTAAATTACTTAAGTATTAAAATTTAAAAGGCCCCATATTCACTCCCCTCTAGATGCCGTTAGGGACCAACATTAAGTTGTTCACAATCTGCGTTGCAAAATGCATACAGACCTTCTAGAAGATTGTTTTGGTAAAGATCTACAGCTGTCAACATTCTAGAAGGTCTACCAAAATTGCGCGCACCGAGACTGGGGGCGCGCTTTGGGATTGGGGGGCGAGCTCGGGCATTCGTTGTTTGGCCCAAAAATTAGAAAATTTACTCATTCATATTGAAAGTAAAACACTAGAAGGACGATGTTTAAACGTTTTATTTTACAGGTTTAAATGATGAGCATGTCGACGCTGGATATGGCGCTGGATGAGCGCCGACATTCTAAAAGGCTGGGGGGCGTGCTTGGGGATTTATTTGGGGGTCAATTATCATGCTCCTAATTTGTATTATGAAAATTTAGTAAAATACAAAACTTTATCGTATCATGTATTATATTTATACAAATATATATCTATATCTATAATTTTATTTTTAAAAATTATCTTATAGAATAGAGGGTAAAATAACGAAAAAAAAATCGTTACTCTTATCAGTACCTGATAAACTAACAAAAAAAAATCTTATCCTTACTCGTTTTTTGAAATACGATACGGATCGGATAAACGGATAAAAGAGTGTCGTTAGACACCCATACATATAGTACAGCGAATTTGGAAGTAAAATTAAACATATCATGGGTCGAGAATATAACTCATGACGAAAGAAAATGCAAGCAGAGAATCATCATATAGTCGCACAAAAGGATTAATTATATAATTGAAATCAGACAATTACAGATCTTTACAATTTTCAACGTCGAGAGAAAGTTGAAATATAATATTTCTATTTGAAGGAACACAATCATATAACATACTAATTTTACTTCGTTGTTGCCAATATATCTCTTCTTGGTCTATATAATATATCTTATAATTTTTTTTTTTTTTTGATAAACTAGCCAGTCGTTATCAATTTAAGTCGATTCTAGCTTTCTAGAATCTTTTATTTTTGAAAAATTATCCAATTTGAAAGCAATTAGAACTTATTTTTCCTCTTTTGACTCTTCCAATTTATCACCAAACCTCTAAATTTCTTTCTGAGAAAACATAATTTGGGAATCCAGCTTTCCCAAAATTCTCATGTATTTGAAACTCCAATAACCATAGATGTTAAACTCCTTAAGTCAGATTTTCTCAAATCTAAATTGTCTAGGGGATCATTTAAAGTAGAAATATTAATCACTGGGATGCTGCCGAAATTCCAAACACTATCTTTTCCCCTGAATTGGATGAGTGAGAGAAAACAATATTTTATAATAGATGCATGTAGATTAACTACGGTTTCAACTTAACCAAATAGAATCAATTTGGTATAGATTAAATTTTTTTAATGACTAAAATAATGCTTTTCAAAGTTCAAAACTAAAATAAAAAAAAATCTGGCGATATTTGTATGGACTATCTGTTGAAATTTTACTCAAAAACATAAATATAAATAGCATGTGATTTATACCTTGTATAATTATCCAATTATATATTTTTAAGTACTTTGTTTTAAACTAAACAAAATATAATAAGTTCACGAAACTCTCATATATATGGAATTCATACCATCTACATTAACGCACCGTTTGAGTTTAGATCCGCTTCATTCGTTTCATATTAGTACGAATCTTAAAGGATTTCGTATATTAGGACTGAATTAGTTCGAATTTTAATCGAACGGTTCGGAGCTAATTTCAAACATGAATTAATGCAGACTCCGTATATGGTGGATAGCATAAAGAGATAATTGTGATGACAATGATACAGAGAGATGATTCGCCGACATTTTTATTAGAGAAAATTGGTTATTTGCCACTCCAAAACTTTCAAATTGTAAAAATGCCATCCCAAAATTTGAAATTGTAAAAATGCCATTCCAAACTTCATTAATATGTAATTTTGTCACTTCAAATAATTAATGACTAAATACCCTCCCTTCTTCTCCTCCTCTTCTTCTCCTGCCATGGCGAAAGGCAAGATGAAACCTCTCCGAACTGATTAGTGAAAACAAAAATTAGACTGTGGCCTTCGTGCCATTTCACTTGACCTGTAGCCTTCGAGTTTGTTTTGCTCTTGCTGGCTGTGTGAGCCTTTTTGTTGATCTGTGGCCTATGTGCCTTCTTGTTTGACCTACGGCTTATGCCTTTTGTTGATGGCGGTTGTGCCTTAACTTGCGGCCTTTGAGCCTTCTCTGTGATTACGGCCATCGGGCCTTGTGTGTTTTTCTGTTGGGGATTTTGGGAGTTATCAGGTGGGCTTTGCGGACCGCGTTACCAGTACCGATCCGGTACTGAGGAAGGGGTGTAGACCCCTTTTTATTTCTCGGGATGCTGGTACCATATCGGTACCAGCCTTGTGCTGTTGTGATCGGCTATGGGGCTTTCCGTTGTTGTTTTTCGTTAGCCCCGACTGTTGTTGTTTTCACCTTGCCTTTCGCCATGGCAGGAGAAGAAGAGGAGGAGAAGAAGGGAGGGTATTTTAGTCATTAATTATTTGGAGTGGCAAAATTACATATTAATGAAGTTTAGAATGGCATTTTTACAATTTGAAGGTTTTGGAGTGGCAAATAATCAACTTTCCCTTTTTATTAATATCTAAAGTTAAATATAAATTAATAAATATACTCAGCTCATCTGGGTTTCGATAAAAATATTCCTACCGGCCATAAAATGATCGGTTTTGAATTTTTTTTGCCTACTGGCCATTAAATGGCCGGTACCCTCAAATTTTTTTTTTTTAGAGAGACACTATGAAAAGCAAGTTACTGAAATCTTACACTAAAAATTCGAATTTTTGTTTAAATTATTTATTAGATTACTTCTTTTGATGTATAATTAGCATTTTTAAACTAAAATACGCTAAATTACTTGAAATTATATTAAATTACGTTAAATTGCACTAAATTACGTTAAATTAAGCTAAATTACAATAATTTCGCTAATTATACTGAAATACGCTAAATTACGCTAAATTAGGCCGATTTTGTGCCATCTTTCATAAATTATTAAAAATAGTAAAAAAATTCCAAAAATAGTAAAAATTGGTATTCTACAAGTTCATTATATAACTAATTTACTGAACTACTTAGATTGAATAATAGAAATGAAAATCATAATCGGAAACTTTAACTCAAGTTTTGAGGCTCTTCCCTTGTTTTCTGGCAATTCTGAATTTTGAAAAACGGCAAAGCCGTCACTGATGCATGCGTATTTTCGCAAGTTTTCCAAAAAGTGGTCTACTGAAATCGGACACTCGAGTGCTGTTTTATAGCCGTTTGAAGTTTCGTCGTCGTTTTTCGCCTTCTCAGTAAATATATCGTCCCTATTCATATGTAATTTAGCGTAATTTACCGTGTTTTAGCGTAATTTAACATAATTTAGTGTAATTCAGCGTAATATAACATAATTTCAAGTAATTTAGATTATTTTAGTATAAATATACTATTTATACATCAAAAGAAATAATCTAACAAAAAATTTGAATTTTTAGTGTTAAATTTCAACATCTTGCTCTTCACAGTGTCTCTAAAAATGTTGTGTTAATAAAAAAAAGTAATTGCGCTAAAATCAGCACCCGTAAACATGGAACAGTCCCAACAACAACGAAATCTGGGTGCTACAGTTGGAAATTAGAGAACAGAGATCATGAAGTCGGTCAAAAGTATAAAATAAAAAATAAAAAATCATGTTTAGAAGTTTCCACTTAATTTTTTTTCAATTTTGTTTTTTCAGCGGAGAGGAATGTTCATAGAGTTGACTCAATCCTGGATTTGCTGTGGATCCTACATATGTCTTGCTCTGCTTTTTTTTTTAATTTATAAATTAAAAAAATTAAATTTTCAGAAAAAGAATTGATTGATTTTTTTATTCAAAAATTAGATGGAACCGCACAAATTACGGTTCCACCAGGTATAGGTTTCTGATATCACACTAATAGTGAGGTTCTAATGTTTTTCAGGTATAGGTTG
Source organism: Carex myosuroides (assembly GCA_028015225.1). Lineage (NCBI taxonomy): Eukaryota > Viridiplantae > Streptophyta > Magnoliopsida > Poales > Cyperaceae > Carex > Carex myosuroides. Next base: position 1,559,112 of record CM051489.1, on the reverse strand, counting down.
CACCAGGTATTTGTTTGAAAACTAATTCTGCGTCTCCTTGCTGGAATTTATTTTTTTAAAGAAAAAAAACCATCAATCTCTTTTCCGAAAATATGATTTTTTTTTTTATTTTCAAATTAAAGAAAATTCTTGCTCTGAGTACTTGTCATAGTTTGGTTGAAACTGTAACAATATATCTTTCTCATGGTACACCGTCTGATGTAAAATGCACGTACAAGAATCGACTACACTTTGAATTTACAGAGGAGCTTTTCTCCTTTCAGTAGAACGGTTCAAACTTAAAAAAAATATATTATATTATCTGAAGAAGATTCAGCCAAGTAATTCCAGAGAGGTCACTTTCAGACAATGGAACCAAATAATAGGGATTGCTTTAAACCAATCGTACATCATTTAAAATTGTATGGACGAATGAACACCTCGGATCGTAATCAACCCAACTAAGGACTAAGGACTAAGGAGCAAACCTTGATAACAAGTATTAACCTCTAATGTAAAAGTACAAAACAAAACCAACACGGAGTAGGGGTGAGTAAATTGTTCATAACTCGTTCGCTAAATGCTCACTAACAACTTATTTCATTATCAACTCGCTTATTAACTTAATGAGCCGAGCATGAGTAATACTCAACTCGCTCATAACTCGCTCATTAAGAACTGAGTTACATAAATCCTGCCACATCTAATCCACTTCTCTAATAGCTATTAGTATATCCAGAAAAATAATATTAAGAATTTGCAAATTTTCCTAAAACAAGCAGAATTACAATTCCCATTCAATGCACTATTTCTTAATTTTCTTTGATTTCGGGTCATACTCATCAATACCCTAGTCTCAAAATATAACTCAAAATTTGATCATTAATACACCGTTCTGGATTTGTACAGTTCTGAATTTATATATTTCTAAATTCTACATTGTTATTATTGTTTTGATAATGTAAATTGTAGGAATGTGACAAGGAGATAGCTTTGAATATGTGACATGTAGTGCCGTGAAAACGATAAAAAGATAGTTGTTTGATTTTGTTAAATTTGCTTATGGACAATTTTTTATTAAATTATGTATTGTTTAATTAGATTGAATTATGACAATTTGTTAAATTCTATAAATAAAAATTAGTTTTTGAATGATGTATTTTAAACAACTCAGTAACTCCGCAACTCGTTCATTATCAACATGATCATTAACAACTCAGTTCTAACTCGCTCAATAAACTAATGAGCTGAACATGAGCATATCTCAACTCGCTCATGCTTGCTCATTAATCACCTCCGTCACACGGAGTACCCTCTTTGACTTCAGAGAAGACTAACACATTCCATAACCCAACCCATTTATTTATTTATCTATTGTACACGAGAAATGGTACGCATGCTCTGCTCGCTGCTCCTGCTCTGTGGCTCCTATTAAAAGAGAGACTTGAGGGGGTACATGTATCCTCAGTTCTCATAACCTTGTTTACAACAGAAGAAGCAGAGGAAAGAAAGAGAGCTGACTCCTCAACAAAAAAAAAATACATAAGTAGATTAAAAAAGAAAGAAAGGTAGAAAAACCACCAACTTTGGAAGCTAGCTCAAGCTTGGCAAAGGAACCAGCTCTACCTAAAGAAGAAAGCATCAAGTTAATACAAAGCTGAGAGCTTGATAGAGTTGAATCATGGCGGGTAGTGACAGTGGGGAGACGAGAGAGCTGTCTGAGACGCCGACTTGGGCTGTGGCGTTAATTTGTTTGGTGATGATTGTTATTTCTCTTTTGCTAGAGAAAGGCCTCCACCATATTGGCGAGGTATGTGTTGCTACCAAATTTAACTAGAAGAATTATTACAAATCACATCATGCTCCACACATCACACATACAGAGCAACAAAACCATCTTATATATAAATTTCTTTTTCAGAAAACAAGATGGAAAAAATTGTAAATTAATAAGAAGATTTCAAAGAAATATATACCTCTTCTTCCCTAACTCTCCTCTGTGGACATAGCAGGGTTCCCTTTTAGTGTTTCCTTGTTTCTTTTCTCTGTCTATTGTGGCTTTTCCTTATCTATTTTCTCCATTCCCGTTTTCTTTTGGGTTAAATTTGGTTTCCTCTGATCCGTTCACTACTCACTAGGCAGATATTCCAAGTCCCATGAGAGGTGCACAGAGGAGAGAATTCGCATCTAGAGATATCTCAAACTTTGATTAGATCGGTCTAAATTCCGGACCGTTCAAATCTTTCTGCACGAATCTCAAAGCACAACAATACTGACCTCCTGCATTCTCAATAGGCACAAAAAGAAAATTAAATCGGTTTTAGATAAACTGAAAATTTGAAATATCTTATTCCTAGTAATATTGAATTTTTTTTTCAAAACATTAGTAACTTCGACCTTAAAAAAAAACATTAGTAACTTTGAAATTTTAATATATTCAAATGGTACTAAATAAATTTAGGAGAGAATAGTAGACTTAAAAAAGTATTTTCCTACGGATTTCAGCCCAAAAATGTAAAAATGAATTAGGAAGAAACATTGCTTCTAAGTTCTAATCAATGGCTCATGTGATTTATTATAAGCTGCACAAAGTGTATTGTGCCTATTGGGCCCAACATTCTCTACTATCTACATCTAAACTTGATTTGTATTTGCAGTGGTTCCACAAGAAGAACAAGAATGCTCTGGCCGAAGCACTTGAGAAGGTTAAAAATGGTAAGCTCCAATACCCCTTTTGTTCGATTTTCTGTGCCACCTCAACCCCCCTCCCCCCTCCCCGCCTACAATAAATAAAAAGAACAAAAGAAATCTCAAAGAAATCTCTCTACTAATATTTCATCAATTTGAGGGGTGTTAAATGTATTCTTTTACTGACCTTTATCGTATTTGATACGACGGATATAGGTAAGATTTTTCTCACTTGTTTATCGGGTACGGATAAGGATAAAGTTTTTTTCGTTAACATAATGGTAACGTAAGAGTACGGATAAAGACTATTTGAAATTAACCCATTAGCCTATATGGTAATTATTAAAAATAAAATTATATATAGATATATATATTTATTTAGTGATGCATGATGTGATATAGTTCTATTCATGATTCATATATATCTATTCAATGCTACTCTTTTATGCATTTATCCGACCCGTACCGTATTCGATAAGACAGGTATGAGTAAGGTTTTTTTTGTTAGCTTATCGGGTGCGTATAAGGATAAAGTTCTTTTTTGTTAATTTAACGGGTAAGGGTATGAAAATGCCTCCACCCGACCCATGTCATATCCGCTGACACCCCTCCTCAATCTGTTGCGTCCTTGTCAGTGAGCCGCTAGCTTAGTTATGCAAAAAATTATATCCACAATTGTACCCTGATTATTCATGACAATTGCAGAGTTGATGATTCTTGGCTTCATATCGTTGCTCCTCGTCTTCTTCCAGAATTACATTGCTGAAATATGCATCCCAGAATCAGCTGGCAACACCATGTTGCCATGCCGTCGCGGGGCAAAAGTTACTAGACGACTTTTGTGGGCCGACACTAAGGATTTCGGCTCAAATCGTAGAAGCCTTGCTAACACCACACCGTTTAATTGCACTGGTGTGAGTCTGCAATTTATTTCATTTATGATATAGTCACAAAATATGTGCTAATATGGTACCACAAAGAAGACTATTAATACCTTTCTCTTGCTTTTCTTCTGGTATGATTTCATTTAGCTGTTTTAAATTTTAGAAGAACTTCAAGTTTACCATCTCAATTGTTTTTCCCTCAAAAGGACAATTATGAAATTAGAAAAGTTCGGATGGATGTCATTTCCAATTATAAATTAAAAAAGGGTCGTTCTGTATTGTAAATATTTATTCTAATTATTGAGTGTTAATTTGCTGCCATTAACAGGGTAAGGTACCTCTCATGTCAACAGAAAGTTTACACGAGTTGCACCTTTTCATATTTTTCTTGGCTGTTGTTCATGTTGTATATAGTGCTTCAGTGATGGCTCCTGGAAGATTAAAGGTTTGTACAATAGCCCAATATATAAATATAATTATGTTTAACTTTATGATAATAAACTTTTATTTATACTTGACTAAAAACTAATTTTTAATGCAGATACGATCATGGAAAGAATGGGAAAAGGAGACTATGTCACTTAATTATGAGTTTTCAACTGGTACGTAGCTTTCTTTCAACATATATAAGACTTTTATGTGGTTAGGTTGTAGCTCTAGAATTGAATGTTATTGCTTTCTTGAAACCAAACGTTTTGCCCATTAATTGCTCTAAGGCAAACAATCACCTCCAATTAAGCAAATTAGTCTCAAAATTAATACACAAAAAATCAATCCAGGAATTATCTCTTTATTAAGATAATATAATTGTATTAGTAGGTCTGCATTATTTCTAATATTCTCAGATATTGGTAAATATTTGTACTTGAGATCTCCAAAAAATTTACACGCTATCTTCAATAAAATACTTTCACTACATTGGTCACCAGCAATTTCAAACAATCGAACTCTTAAAAATTACAAATCAAAGCTGAATTTTATTGTATAAATATTTATAATATTTGATCTTTCAGATCCTTCAAGGTTCAGGTTCACTCATGAGACATCATTTGTTCATCAACATGCAAACATTAATTTGGAGCAGATCAATCATTCTTCTTTATATTGTAAGCACTATTCTGAGTATAATTTATTTCATGTGCTTTAACTTAAGTTTGGTCTTATTTGAACAACCTTTTTTGGGTGTTTTTCATTAGTATTATAAACAAAAAAATTGTTCATTTGTGTCCATTTCATCAGTGCTACTTTATATTAATTGCAAATTGATCAGGCAATAGCCAATTACATGTTACATGCATGTGTCTATCCGGCCTCTATGTCTCATATATGTTGTAAGACATGGAAAAAACTACAAATAATTTTGAAATTGTACTAGATCGATCACAACAAACGGCTCTGATTCTATGTTCAAACATTAATAAGTGTAGTTAAAGCAGTAGGGCTGATATGTTTGTAGTTGGTACTAATTATAATGTCTCGATCGACTATGCAGAAGAGTTATCCTATGTCTTATATTTTCTGCTTTATTATACTTTGTTTCTTCATTTTTTCAATAAACATATACATTAAGGTTCTAGCACACACCACATGAAAAATTCCATAAAAAGCAGAAGTTGTTTCATATAGGTAACAAACAAAGAGGGAAAAACCAAAGTCTTATATTTTTTTGCTTTACCCAAAGATTGATACATTAGGAAGTTGTACAAAAATAAGACTGATTGTGACTGATTGCTTCTCTTTTTTTATACTTATAAAAATTAAGTTGATATCTTTGTATACCCTACCTCATAGTAATCCGCTTTATATGATTATTTGTCCTTTATTTATAATAGGTAAGCTTCTTTAGGCAATTTATTAGGTCTGTTCGAAAGACTGATTATTTAACATTGCGCCATGGCTTCATAAATGTGAGTTTCCTTCAATTCAATATCTTTATTTTATAAACTCATGTAAGTATCTTTTTATTAACATCATATACTTTCTTACAGGCTCATTTCAATCCTGGAATGAAATTTAATTTCCAGAAGTACATTAAACGTTCACTAGAGGATGATTTTAAAGTGGTGGTTGGAATAAGGTATGTAATATTGTTAGTTATTGTTGTTACTATCCTCTTTTTACTGAACTTATATAGATATTAAGATTGCATTATTTTTGGTGTAATAGTCCAATTTTGTGGGGATGTGCCGTTGTCATCCTACTTCTAAATGTACGCAGTAAGCATCTCATCTATATTTTTTAGAGAACATTTATAGTCTCAAATATTTTTCTTTTGTGGTCATTTGTTAAATATATTTTAAAACTTTTATTTCACATTTTTTTTTATTTTTTTCAGAGTTTCAAGAACTATTCTGGGTCACATTACTGCCACTATTTGTAAGCTCTTACTATATCATGAATTTTGTTTCTACAACATAGTTCATGCCAAGATGAATGGACCATCTTGCAATAGTAGTCTTGCATATCGCTAATTACTCATGCCAAGATCTTGTGATTTCATGAATCCAATTCGTCTTTCATTGAAATTACTTGTGTTTTTCTTGGACTTAATGTTCGAAGCAATGTATTTTTTTTAAATTAAATTGGGTGCCAACTCAGAGTGATTTCTTAAAAGCATAACTTCATGATTGTCATTTTAGATGATTTTGGCGGTTGGAACAAAGTTGCAAGCGATAATCGCATCAATGGCCCTTGAGATACAGCAGAGGCATGTAGTTATTCAAGGAATGCCACTTGTGAAATTAAGTAACCACCATTTCTGGTTCGGACGGCCCCACTTAGTTCTGTTCTTGATTCACTTTACATTATTCGTGGTATGAAAACCATTTTTAGATATATCATTATATAATACTTACACTTCTCAATTCTCATTATACAAAACATTGTTTTTGTTAAATCCAAATGAGATCTTTTTCATTTCTTGCAGAATGCTTTCCAACTTGCTCACTTCTTGTGGATTTGGGTAAGTGCTTCATTTTGTGTATGAGAGAGCTAAAAGGCTACACTGCCATTTTGAATTTGTTGGATGCACTGACTTTTTATATTGATGCAGTATTTGTTTGGATTAAGATCTTGCTTCCATGAAAACTTTGCCTATGTCGTTGCAAGAATATGTATTGGGTAAGTCCATAACTTAATTGTATAATTATCTAAAATATAACTTTTCTCTTTTTTCAATGGATATAATCACAGAGACTATTTCAAAATTGAAGCTGTTGTCTAATAAATCGGTAATGACTGCCATGGTCCTTAGTGTGACAATACTATATATATAGTAATGTTAAATTAGCTATAAATTGAGTTCATGAGTCACTTGTAATCTTTAATTGTTCAATTGAGACTTGATAAGTCTTCAATTTGGTATTAGTCCAAACTTATTACGATTACAAACTGATCAACATCTAATTCTTCTATTGTCCTGCAATAGGGATACACTGAAGAGTCGGGTTTCAATAAATTCCACATTATAATATACAATCAAGAACAAAAAGAATTGAATTACAATGAGATACTGCCTTTCTAAATGGACTAATCCCTTATCTACATGTGAAGAATAGAATAGATTGTTATATGATATAATTATTTATGTTTGCCGCTTCTATTTTTTTCTTACTTTTTTAGAGTCGTTGTTCATCTCCTTTGCAGCTACATCACACTCCCCCTCTATGCTCTTGTATCTCAGGTAATTATCAATTGCTGATTCTTGAGCCAGACCTTATATGCATATAGTTACTTGTCAGAAAAATGTTCTTCTCAATAAGTAAACTAACAATTTATGGATATTTCTTATTCAGATGGGATCACACATAAAAATGTCTATTTTTGATGAGCAAACATCCAAGGCCCTCAAAAAATGGCGTGATGCTGCGAGGAAAAGGAACAAAAAAGGAAGCTCACATTCACCATCTGTTACTCCGAGTCCAAGTCCTGGTCAGAGTCCAATGGCATCACCTACTTCTCGCCATCTGCACCGGTATAGAACAATGGGATATGCTGGTGAAGGTATTAGAAGGTCACATTCTGACAATGAGATCTCAGATGTTGACATTGAGATGTCAATAACAAGATATGAGTTGAACCGGAAAAATGCACCACAGGAAATGCGATTGAATGTAGAAGATAGAAGAGATGAAGATGAGGGAAGAGATAGAAGAGATGGAGATGACTTCTCATTTGTGAAACTCGGTTAAAAAAGGGGGGCAAAGTAAATGAAGAGATTTTCATGGTGATTGCTATTTTTGGTGGATAGTAATTGTGTAACTTAGTCATAGGTTCTTTTTCGCATTCTTTGCTTTTGTAGCCCATTAGGTATTGTAAATAATTTCACAAGATTTATCTTTGTCAGTATAATGTAATATTGTGATTTTGCATGCTAGTGTACAGTTATTAAATAACATGTTATTACTTGATAATATCAATTGTATGATCTAACTTTGCTCTGATACCAATTTGTTATGACTCGAGTGGTCTTGTGAGGAAAAGTAGACTGTAGACCTTTTGATGGTATTTTGGGGTACGTTTTGATTGGTGAAAGTGTGGTAGAATAAGTAACACTAACTTACTTTACTCCTAAAAAATAACAACAATAACAATATTGATAATTTACTGTTATATTGGTTGCTTATTTGTTATGACATAGACTAGCTCTGTCCTAAACAGTCGACCTTCTTATGATTTTTAGGATGCTTGGCAATGATTTTGTGGGAGTTTATGGGAAAATTTAACCGCATATGACGGACACCATTTTTCTCAAAAATTCAAAATTCAACTGCAAATTTGAATAGGTTTTTTTATTAATTTTTGAAAATGAATGGAGCAACTTATAATTTGATTTTACTAGAAGGAATATCAAACAAAATAAATAAACATCTTATAATTTAAATGTAATAGAAGTACTACGAAATATTTTTCAGACAAGAAATTTTGCGGCTGTAAAAAATTTAAACTATTTTTTGCAGTGTTATTGGAAAAAAAATAAAAATATTTTGAATCATAGTTATTGATTCCAGTTCAAAAATTACTTCCGAGTATATAAAAAAATTATTGTGGCCCTTCTAGTACATTCAAATTCTAAGATATTTATATATTTTGTTTGATGTTCCTTCTAGTATATTCAAATTATAAGTTGCTCTATTCATTTTTTAAAATTAATAAACAAATCTATTAAAATCAGCGTTGAATTGGGAATTTTGAAAATTTTGGTTGTCCGTCATCTGTGGTTGCGGACACCATAAAAGTTTCTGCAACCACGGATTTGAATAGTATATTTAAAAATTTCGGGCATCTGAAGCCACTCCGTTTTTACAGTTTGTATTTTTTTTTTATTAAATGGTTTTGATACACCTCAACATTTTATGTAATTTTGTATTGTCTTTTAAAGTTAGAAATTTTGAAATAACGGAATTTAAAGTCTCAGTCCAGGAACCGTGATTTAAAAATTCAACTCTTTCTCTTTTATTTTTTTTATAAAAGCTGAGCTTTGGACAAAATTTGATTCCCATAAAAAATGCAGGACGGCAATTCTATACATCGAAATGTCTAAATTTTTTAATTAGTCTAGTATTTTTCTATAGATTAATTCAATTTGAAATTTTATATTTATAAGATAAAAAGGATTCGATTATAAAAGTCCGAGTACTTTTTACTAACTTAAAATTGTCAAATTATTTATTTCATATGAATTATTAAATTAAATTGTAAATTAGATACCGAACTTTATAATTTCAAAACTGACTAAATTAATTAAATCAAACTATTGACCTGATATGTTCAAAATAAACTTAATAATTAGTAAGTCTTCAAACAAAATAAATCCAATTTATTTTAATGTTCCTAGACTTAGTAAAATGTATGAAATTCAAATTACAAAATATAACCGGTATAAGTTATGTATAACACAATTCCTTCCACGCACAGATGAAAGCCTATGAAATTTTAATTTATTATAATAGCTACCATAAACATGACCATTTAGGATACACAAATCGTTTATACCATGAACTTATTTTTTTTTTTATATTCATCAAAATAAGACATGCATGTGTTTCTTTTTTAACTAATAAATTGTCTGAAAAAGAAAGAGCTGGTCGTTGGTTTACGGGCAAAAGATAACATTCCCTCAGGTTATCTGAATTAAATCTATACTTTTTTAACCTGACACGAATCTCAAAGCAGCCCCTTGCAGTTACAATAGACAGTGTTTTTTTTATCCGGCTAAGATTAAATACGGACCGTTCCTTATTTATTGCATGATGCCATATCTGAGGGGATACACTTCCATTGATTTATGGGTTCTCTATGGAGTATGGACATTGAAATTTAAAAAAAATAAACCTCTATTTAAAAATAATAATGGTGCCAAAAAAGAATCAGCAGAATAGAATAATAAATTAGTAGGTTGTCAGGATCTGACAAATAAGATTTTATCAATATTCGTGTAAAGTTATTAAGATTCATACTCAAATCTCTCTTAGAAGTTCACAATGTTGGTGCAATGTGTTGCACAATTAGGGATATGTTTTGATGTGTCAAGAATAGAGATCATTCAGAATAGCAATTGCATCCAAACAACAATTTTGCTATTCGGAATAGCTAAAATAACTGTTATTTTCTATTCTTTGCAAATGTTAGAGAAAGAAAAAATGTTTTCTTCTCGAATTTCCGCTAACACGGTCCCGAAATGTCAAACATCTCTATGTCGTGATAATTCGTTTGAGACCCCACTTGTTTTTTTTTTCTTAATTAGCACATTGTTAACACTATTTTTTCTTGGTTATAGGTACTTATTTTTTCTCGGTTAATTTTTTTTTTATTCAATTAAAACGAGTCTGATGTACATTTGGAGTTGGATTTTGTGGATAATTATCTGGGCCGGATTTAATTAAAACCATACTTAGAAGGAACTTTGCAATTAATGAGAAAGGAATCTGTACAGAGGATCAACCGGTTATGAGAAAGGAATCTCTGTAGAGGATCACACGCCAACTCTGACTGGTCTCCGTTAAATCATTTAATTTGAGCCTGACTTGTTTCCCAAGAAGCTCAAATTTAATGTTTTCTGGAAATAGTATCGTAAATGAATTCTACAGAAACCTCTACTACGCTCGTTTACTTTCCAAATTGTCGTGAGGTAACCTTGCATCTCCCCACGGTCACGGAGTTCCAGTGATTCAAAATAAGAAAAGTAATACACTGAATAATTAAAGGTGGGAAATTAAAGACGGTACTAGCACCGGAAGATGTCGTCAGCACAGCTTGCGGACCGAAAGAGAAAGCTCTAAGAGCATCTACATCTCTAAAACTCTTAGAGTTTCTAAGTAACTACTAACTAATTTTCAGAAATTATAGGCTATGGAGTTTCTAAGGGTTCACATTCCTGAAACTAATTTAAGAGTTTCTAAAATGACAAATCAGCAATAAAATAAAATAAAGAAAAAAATTAAGCGAACACCGGCCAATCATTTTGCCAACTCACAGTTTATAAACGATTTCTTATTAAGAAATTCTTGAGCACAGTTGCTAAATAAGAAACTGGTCTACATCCCTGAAACTGGTTTAGAAACTGCCACATCAGATTAGAAACTCTGATAGTTTCAGGGATGTAGATGCTCTAATAATCATAACACAGTTTGTAATATGGAGGGAAAGATGTAGTAGAATTTTTACGGAAACAATCAAACAGACGGACCAACTGAAAATGGAGATAAGGGAACAGTGGGAGCAGTCACAAACCGCGAGAGATAGGCCATGATAGAACGTACCGGTATGGTTACTGGTACAAGTGGAAATTTTCCCCTCCTTGTATTGTATTTTACTTTTATCGGATCTTAACTACTGTACCACTTGGTTCATAGTAGGCACTGATTGGGGATTTCGTTGTTTCAGTTTGTTTTGTTTTCTTTCTTTTAATCTAGTTTAGAGATTAAGGTTATTAATTAGCTCAACTGTCTTGAGCAAATTGTACTTCGTTACCGTTTTTGGTACAAATCTCTTGTAACAGCCTTATATTAATCAAATGAGGGCGTGACCCTTGTTTCTTCCTCAAAAAAAAAAAAGGTGGGAAATATCCAGTGTTTTAAAATTTAGTTATATTCAGTGAATATACAGTCGTATATTCTTATTCAGTGTCCAGCCTAATAGAAAATAGCTATTCGGATCGAATATTGAATTCATATTTTAAAAAAATTAAAAAACAATCAAAACCCATTAAAAGAGTTCCGGATCCTAATTCATAATCCATTAAATGAGTTCCAGACCCGCCAAGTAGGTGCTCTCTTCAAGCGTCCCACTCAGAAGTCTTTTATAACCTCTCTACATGCTGCCTTATTGTATTTAAATATTGTGGGATTAAATATTTAATAAAAAATCTGCATATATAAATCCGAATAAGAATCCGGATATTCGGACACATACCATATATGCGGTATGCGGTGGTCTTCCGAATACCGCATGAGAACCGAATATTAAAACACCGGAAATACCACGGGTTGTGAATTGAAAATATAGAAGTAACTTTTAAGGAAAGATTGGGATGACATGACATTGTAAAAAGTGTCATAAGAGGAGTTTAAGAATTTAGTTCTGAATATATACAAATTTAATTTTATTTAACATGATATTTTTGTAAACACTTCAATAATTAGTCAAAATTTTGACCATTTGACGGTGAATTTTAAAAATATTAAACGAGTTATTTATGTAAATTATTAGTTAGTTTTTTCAATATTTTGTAATTTATTTTAACACATACAATTCTCAATATATATTTGTTGATGGTACAAAAGTATATGATTATTGCACTTGTATTCCATTTAGACGCGTTTTGAAATTTGTAACTATATAATTATTAAATGAAACTAAAAAATAAAATAAAAAAAGTATTCAAGTGTTTACATAAATAATATTTATGATTATATTTTAAGTTATCTACTGATCATTTTTAATTAATATATGTAAAATAATTTACTTACAATTAAAAATAACTAGATAAATATTTACATGTACAACATATTGTTAAAAACTAGATACAGATGGATATTAAGATAAACAATAAAGCAGTATCCATTAAAATAAAAAAAATGTAACCGTTGCTTGCTGTAGAGATCCAGGTAAAGATCCAGACCGAAGTTTCGTCTCAGGGTTTATAAAAAAAAGGGGAATTTCACGTATACCCCTCAAAAACTTCAAAATTACGTATTTTCCCTTCTAAATTTGAAACACTCACAAATTTACCTATTTTATTATCTTTTATATTAAAACTTATTCTAAATTTATAAAATACCCATTTTACCCTTTATTAAAAGCATAAAACGCCTCATTGGACTCAAATTTGAATCTGAAGAGTTCCTCTACCATCCGATCTGCGAGCATCGCATTAAGATCTGTGCGCATCGCTTCAATATCTGTATAGGTCCGCTTCAAGATCCGTGCTGATCCACGCGCATCTTAAAGCAATTTCGATCCACGCGCATCGCATTAAAATATGTGCACGTTGCTTCAATATATGTGTGTGTTCGCTTCAAGATTCGTGCTGATCTAGCGGGTACAGATCTTAAAGCAGTTCGGACAGTACAGGAATCCTTCAGATTCAAATTTGAGTCTGATGGGCGTTTTATGCTTTTAATGAAAGGGTAAAATAGGTATTTTATAAATTTAGAATGTGTTTTAATATAAAAGACAATAAAATAAGTAAATTTGTGAGTTTTTGAAGTTTAGATGGGAAAATATGTAATTTCAAAGTTTAGAGAGAACAATACGTAATTTTGAAGTTTTTGAGGGGTATACGTGAAATTGCCCCTGTAAAAAAAGTAATACAATAAAACTAAACTAAAAATCCTGGTTGAAAAATCACGAAAATAGAAAAAAAAAAAAAAAAAAAAAACTAACGTTCAGATAACATTTGGGACAGACAACATAAGATAACATCAACAAATTAACTTTATTTGAATGATCGCGATCTAACATACCGAAACTGTAAAAAAGAATCTTCCAAGCAGCCGCGGATTAAACAAAGATGATTAATTTGTCACATAAAACATTATTATAGGTTATATAGCATTTTTAATTTTAAGGCGGCTTGAATTCACAGGGGCCCACCTTCCATACACCCACGTGCTCGCTACAACTCCACCTCAAACAAAAAAAAGTCCATCTTGACATCCTCAGAGAGTCGAGGCGACTTGCGGATGTAAACACTGACGCGTAATACTATTTGGTATCGTCTGTACTGTTCTGTATAATCTTTTGTGTATCAATTTGTGTTGGCTTCATAACTTTTTCTCCCTTGTTCTTCGTAGTAATTCGATACACTCTCGACTGTATCGTGTGAATAAAAAAAAATGCGAAACAAAGCTGTGTTAATTGTCGTCTATTAAGAAACGTTTTCCCTGCTCTTTATTTTCGGACGGGTGTCGGAGTGTTTGAATGGGTCTTTAAAAAAAAATTCTAATTTTTATTTTCAATTTTATACGAACCATCATGTGTTTTTTCTCTCAAGTTTGATTTTCACGTGGCCTTTCGTTGAATAGATTAATTTGCCAAATTCAAATGAGTTAAATCCATTCGCTATTTGGTCCGATCATTTTCTCTGTTATAGCTCATCGGAACCAAAGGGGGCTGCGCAACTGATAGAGGCAACACACCAATGTTGTCTGTTCAGATCTCTTGTGGTAACAAGTGGTATCTTTCGTGAATCAATCTGACTACCAGAGCTTTCAGATAATTCATAGTCCAGTCGCCACAATTTATTCCGCTTTGTTTGGAAAACGCGCAACCACTGGTGTCTGGTGGCAGTTGCACTGCCCCTCCCCTAAGATTGTCGCTTTTATAAGCAAGCCCCTGCAAAAATTTTAACTACATAATTTGAGAAAAAGTTAAAATTTTTAAATTTATATTTATTTCAAATGATAATTTAAGATCAAAGTCAAATCTCAGTCAAGATAAGATATGTGCGCGTCCAGTGTACTTTGTTTTAACGTCGACCTTCTCAATTTAACAATCTTTTATTTTACATTTTCAGTCTGTTTTTTTTCGTTATTTAAAAAATTCGGACTGAAGCTCTGGTTTTTTCTTTTGCATTTTTTTTTTCATACACCAGATCAGCTTCCAAACCTAGAGTATTGAAAAGGGTCCGGGTCGGGTCGGTCCGGTCCAAACCCGACCGGTCCCCGGGTTGACTCGGGCACGGGTTAGCCCGGGTCAACGGGTTGAGTCGGGTAGGGGGGATCGGGTTGGGGTCTGAGTTGGCCGACCCTTACCCGGCCTAAACCCGGCGGGTTAGCTCGGGGCAGGTTAGGTCGGGTCGGGGGTCGGTCCGGTCCGGGTAGGTCCAGTTCGGTTTTTTTTTTTTCTTTTTCTGTTTCTGTTTTTTTTTTCTGTTTCCAGCAGAGACGTTTTCTTTTTTTTTTTCAGTTTTTTTTTTCTTTTTTTTATTTGAATTCAATATATTTTTGTTTAAAAAAATTTGAATTTTTTTGGGGAGGTCGGGTTGGCCGGGTTGGGACGGGTCCCGCCGGGTTTGGGGGGGTTAGGTCGGGTTAGGGTCGGGTTAGGTCGGGTTAGGGTCGGGTTTTGGGCGGGTTAAGGTCGGGCTAGGTCGGGTTAACCCGGGTTAGGGTCGGGTTAACCCGGGTTAGGTCGGGTTAACCCGGGTTAGGCCGGTTTTGGTTCGGGTTTAGGGTCGGGTTCGGGCGGGGCGGGTCGGATTTTGGTCGGTCCGGGTCGGGTTCGGGTAGGCGGGTTGAAACGGTGGGGGTATGGTCGGGTTTCGCCCAGCAAACCGCATCCGACCCGTTTCAAACCCGACCCAACCCTTTAGGACGGTTCGGGTCGGATTCAAGGTCGGGTCCGGGTCGGTCCGGGTCCGGGTCCCGGGTTTGGTCGGTCCGGGTCGACCCGGTCGGGTATAATCAATACACTATCCAAACCCATGGGAACGGTCTCTATATATATTGCTCTTTGGGCCTGTTCAGATGCAGTTGAAAAATTAATGTTCACGTGGGAAAAAAAAATTCACTCCGAGTGAATTTTTTTTTCCCACGTAAACAGTAATTTTCAGTTCAATTTTTTCATCCCATACCCATTCCTCTACCGCGGAACAGGTCCTAATTCACACACTACTTGCGTTCGGGACTTTCACATAACAGTAAATTCCATCTGGATAAATTGGTGAATAGATAGAGCAAAACATATAACGCGGAACCTTTTTTCATTTTACAAACAAATTTTTTCTTTTCTTTTACTTTTCTCCAGCCAAGGTCTGTGCAAGCGGTTCAACTCGCACGCAGCGTAACACAACTCAGCTCTACACATAAACCGACATAGCTCCAGCCTCCAGCTACAGGATTGACTGTGTCTTCGACGTAAGTGTTGACTTTGTCGCTGGTTGCATTTCTTAGTTCGTCTAAATATATTCCGGGTTTGACGGGTTAGATCAGATGGCACAGAAAATCCAGATATAGATTGATCCAGATTCCTATATTACACGGCCTGACCTTCCTTTTCAATTTCCTTCCATCCATAACAGAAACAAAATCAGAAAACACCGCACAAGCATAAAACCCCCACTATCCTCTTCAGATACCAAATATCAATTTCGTATTCAATCAATTTAATTCATTCTCTTTTTCGATCGATCAAAGATCTCTCTCTCTCTCTCTCTCTCTCTCTCTCTGTGTTGGCACCATGAATAGCTCACGCATGGTGGGTTCCCTCCTCGTCAGGCACCTCACACACCACTTCTCCCCCTCCTCCACCACCACTGCCACCACCTTTCTCAACGGCGCTGCCACCAGATCATCGGTGGTATGGATGCGCTTTGCTAACACATCAGCCTCTGTTGCACAAGAGGAAACCGTGGCAAAGAAGGAGGCAACGACAGCCCCACCATCTACTAAGGATATCACTAGCTATTGGGGCATCCCTCCAACTAAGCTTGTAAAGGAAGATGGTACCGAGTGGAAGTGGTCTTGCTTCAAGGTAAAAAAATTACAAGTTTTTTTGTTTAATTAGTCTAATTTGACTGTGCTTCATTTCCTATACTCTTGGAACATAATTTCAAATTGCTTATGATCTGTGATTGATTCGTGTGAAATGGCCATTGGAGCTTATTCACACAGTTATTCGTCTATGCTTATTTGAAGATTTCCCCAGTGTTACTTGTAATCGGATCGGTGTTTGATCTGTGTGTATAAATTACAGCCATGGGATACATATAAAGCTGATGTGACGATAGATTTAACGAAGCACCATGCCCCGACAACTCTCACGGACAAGGTCGCATACTGGATCGTCAAATCACTCCGTGTACCCTCCGATATCTTCTTCCAGGTACACCTCCCTTGCTTTTTCCTTGGTACAATGCTTCGTCAATGGTTAGATACAGTCCCGTTTCGTTGCTAACTGGAGAGGATACAGACGTCTCTTTTATTTAAAATTATAAATGTCACATGCGAAGTTTCGTGTAGTGTTTTTTTAATTGGTTAGCTTGGTTACGTCGAATCTCCATTAAGCCAATAAGCCTACGGCAATTTTATACCAAAAGTAAACAAAAAAAAAACGAAAGAAAAATGTTTTTCTATCCGATGGGATCATGGGAAGTTGGAGAGCTGTTTTTTTATGTTTGTGGGCCCGGCTGCTAAGTTTCAGGAGAATATTTAAACTTTACGTTTAATTTTGAGCTGAAGGGAATCCGTTTCTTTTTATCTTTGCCCCCTTCCCCAAGAAACTGGGAATTGAATTTGTTGACTATTCTACGGAGGCTGCGAGAAATCCGGTGCGATCAATAATGATTCAGTGTGGCAATCTCGTGTTAGAGATGTGTAATTATTTCTTTCCATAAGGATGCGGTTTACGGTTGTGCTTGGGGGCTTGGGGCGATGTGGCAATATTCGCGGGACCCGACGCGTATTTTTAACTTCCATTAACCTGCTTTGTTTGGGTGTGGGGCATGTGGGCCAATGGGGGGTTAGGGGCATTAGTGGGTAATATTACTAAATGTTGGTTGCTTTCCTATCAAAAATAGGATATACGGATAACAAGAGCAGACAAAAATCAAAGTTAAATTCTTTTTTTTGAGAGAATCAAAGTTTATATGCATCATTGTTTTTGCAACAAAAAGGATTTGGAAATAGTATAAACTTGTTCATAAAATGGCCGAAATTGTAAGGAAATTATATACTAAAAGACAGCTTGGGGGAAATCAAGTGACTTTTCTTTTTCCTTTGATAGTATTTGTCCCCTACGGCTGTGTTGTGTCCCCTCTCTATTATTAATTTTATGCGGGGAATATTGTGCCATTTATACAAAAGTAAAATATTTCACAAGAAGTTTTGCAGTCTTCCTTCATTTGTAAGTTTAAAGTTGGATATTTCACTACTTGTATGAGATCCAATTGCTTTACAGATCGTTACCCATGTATTCTACTTTATGCCAGTTTTAGGAACAAGTTTCCTTTTCTTGCTTGATCTGCATTATGAACATTTGGTCGGAAGCTCATTACAAGTTTTAGGATCGCAAACAGTTATATGTTTGTTTCATTTGGCAAATTGGTGTTTTCTTATTTTTATTTTTTTTAGAACTGATATTTAGGAGCATTCAAATATAAAGTAATATTAGAACAATATGCCATTTAGTTGTGAAGATTGTTGTTATTTGAAACTGTCCAGAGACTCAGCTTGCTTGATTGTATATAACCTATTAGCTCCATTTTGTAGAGGCGGCACGGATGTCATGCGATGATGTTGGAGACGGTAGCAGCTGTTCCGGGCATGGTCGGTGGGATGCTGCTGCACTTGCGTTCACTGCGTCGCTTTGAGCAGAGTGGTGGATGGATCCGTGTACTACTGGAGGAGGCTGAAAATGAGCGCATGCATCTGATGACCTTCATGGAGGTTTCCAAGCCTCACTGGTACGAGCGGGCCCTTGTCATGCTTGTTCAGGTATGGAACGTGTGATTTTTTTCTGGTAGTTTGCAAATAACACTGGATTTGTAATTATAATACATCACTTGCTAAACTTTTTGGTAGTATATAGGACATTTTTAGATTGGATTTCAATGGAATTGGAACTTGAGAACATATTGTATTAATTATTGGTTAAAAGGGCAAAAATGTCAACATGTGATAGGTGTAGTTTCTCCATTAGATAAATAAAAAAAAAAGCAATCTCGGTCTTGGACATATTTGTTAATGTTTTGTTTGGTTTTGTTTCAACATGTCAAATATACAAAAAATTTAAAAATAAATATCGTCGCTGAGAACTAAACAATTTAACACGGCAACTTGCAGGGAGTATTTTTCAATGCATACTTCTTGGGATATATAATCTCCCCAAAGTTTGCTCACCGTATGACGGGATACTTAGAGGAGGAGGCCGTTCACTCCTACACCGAGTTTCTCAAGGACCTCGAGGATGGAAAGATCGAGAATGTGCCAGCACCAGCTATTGCCATTGATTACTGGCGCTTACCAGCTAATGCCACTTTGAAGGATGTTGTCACTGTTGTCAGAGCTGATGAGGCACACCACCGTGATGTTAATCACTTTGCCTCGGTAAGTTTGAGTTGGATTATTTCTTAAGTTAATTGTTATTTAACTATATCATTAACATTTCTTTATTAGTGTGAACATTTTCTTAAGTTAGTTGTTCTTTTAGTTGAATTTGTGTCTTGTTTTTCTTGGTTTTCCTATCTACTCCAAATTTTCCACATAAAACAACTTTCCTTGAGTGAATAACAGGAGCTTGTAGTGCAAAGTGTCAATAATTTATAGTTTTATACCCACCTTTAATAAGACCAAGAATATTGTCAGTTGTGTGAAATATGAAGACATAATGAAAATTTGCAATTAGATGAATCAACTGTTGTCTTTCTTTATAGTAGTCTAATGTTAGCTGCTAAGTGCAAACCAATTTTGTTTGTTAATTGATCAGAACTAGATTTTGTATTGTTTTGTTTAATAAGGGTATGTAATGCAAATCTTTGAATATTACAGGACATTCATCATCAAGGAATGGAACTCAGCCAGACTCCAGCACCCCTGCATTACCACTAAAATTAACTAATCGTGTCTTGCAATGTAGGAGAGTACCTGATCAGGATATCTTATATCTAAAAATAAATAGCTGGTTTGCTTCTTAAAAAAATATAACTGGTTTGTGTTAAGTAAGTCATGATGTATGGATTGTTTTTTTTTTTTTTTTTGTTTCTCAAGGCACCCACTTGTGTATAACTTTGGTTGATGCACGTTATGAGCAAGTTTGTGTTATTAGTGTGTGGAAATGACATTTATATTTTGTAGTTTTATTATAAAAGGCGAGGGAAATTTTATCCTTTGTTCCCATTTCAGTGGTTTGTAATATTTACTAAACTCTTTTTTTTTTTGTTTAATGACATTATTGGTTGATAATCGTCAACTAACATTAAAAGAAATATAGAATGCAGGATGAACATTTGTCGAGTGTTTTTCATCATTTCTTTTTCTTGATCTCAGATGTTTAAATTTAGGGATCGAGGTGTTATTTTGAGAGCGCCATTTAGTTATAATATGACAAGTGTCATACTTAAATGTCGAAGAACACATTTACAAATGTTATTTAAATAGTTGAACGTATAATTTGTTTTTGCAAGAAGCCCGTAGCCACATGCTATTAGCAGCAGTTACATCAGTTTTTGTGCATTACCAGCACATGAAAAGGCATATTACAGCATGCAGGACACATAAGTCCCTATTCGATAATACCAATCTAATTCATCATAAGCCGTCATCTGTCAAATAGGCAATTCATTCATAAGCCGTCATCTGTAAAAAGCCTATTACAAGAAGCATGACATTTCATGACATATAGGTCCCTAATCACTGATCTCC
This sequence comes from Carex myosuroides, assembly GCA_028015225.1. Taxonomy (NCBI): domain Eukaryota; kingdom Viridiplantae; phylum Streptophyta; class Magnoliopsida; order Poales; family Cyperaceae; genus Carex; species Carex myosuroides. Next base: position 1,538,699 of record CM051489.1, on the reverse strand, counting down.
ATGTAACGCATCCAGAAGCCAGATTGAAGTGATTTGTGGTATATCTGGGACCTGACAAACTTCTGATTATATGCCAAAAAAGCCCCCAAGCAACAATACCAGTATTCACATAAGAACTAGGGTGTTCCTAAGTTTAAGCAATGGGGTGAGAGTAGAACTAGGGGTGTTCCTAAGTTCACCAAGTCCCTTTGTGAACTCAACTCTAAAATCTATCGTATTGGCTTCAAACGACGAATCCAAACCGTTGAAATCCTTCTACTTTACGGGTGATGAGTCTACATGTGAAAATTTTAAATTTTCGAATAAAGTCAAGTGGTCAAAATTAGAAGATTTATAAATTAATTTTAATGCATTCATTTTTTGGATGCCTTTTGACCATTTGACTCTATACAAAACTAATTTAAAATTTTAAAATTTTCACATGTAGACGCATCACTCGTAAGGTAGAAAGATTTCAACGGTTTGGATTTGTCGTTTGAAGCCAATTCAATAGGTTTAGAGTTGAGTTCACAAAGAGGCTTGGTGAACTTAGGAACACCCTAGTTCTACTCAATTTTATGACGTGAGCTCAGAAAATTCTAGAAACTAAATAATATAGTATCGTCGAGTCCGGATCCCCTAAAGTAATCCAATTTTTGGGTTTTGGATTGAGACCGTCCGATTCAAATTTGTCGCTCGAGATCGTCTCGGAATTTGAATTGGTCGTCAGAATGTGTGCACTCACTTTGCGGATGAATTTTCGCGGATTCGAATCGGACGGTCTTTGTCCAAAACGAAAGATTGGATCCGAATTGCACTCGGTCCGGCCCCTTTATTCTTCTTTTTCCCTTTTGTCTTAAAGTAGTATGCGCAGACCAGTGTCTATCCCGGATTCCCGGTAGTGACAGTGGCAGCGGTAGTAAGATAAGATCTGATGTGCAGTGTAGGCGTAGCAATTCCCAGTCTCTTCTCTCGTCCGAGAGGACGGGAATTCTTACCCTTCCAGTTCCAGAAGAAGGCATTCACAAGGGACAGTTTGAAAAAGGCATTCATCAAGTCCTCACGCAGGCACACTATCCTTCGTTGCTCCTCTGGCCAAGCTGCTGTCGGACAGTTCGATTCCAACAACCAACCTTCGCAGGTTTCATTTTATTCTCTTTATGGATTTACTTTTGTTTTCTTTTTTCTATCTTTTTTTGTCAAAATGCGACTCAGGCACCTTCTTAATTAAACCAAATGTAGTCCAGTCCTTGCTAGCTGAATTTGGAATAATTTTTATTATATACTGCATTAACAAGCGCAGCATATGGAATTTGATCTGATTATATGTTTATGCTTAATCTCGGGTGTATACAGTTGTTTATTTATCTAACTGGTAAATTGGATGAAAAGATCAATATTGAATAAGTTGTTTTTCTCAATTAATTGAATGGTTTCCTTTTGTAGGAACAATCAAGCACAAAGGATATTGGTTTCTTGGGAAAATGGATGGTGAGTTTCTAATTTCATGTTCTATTCTCTAGTGCTGGTTTTGTCATGCAATATTTCTGTGGATCACATTAGGTGCATGATAGTTCCTTTTTGTTATTTTTTGCTTTCTATTTTTCTTTGCCCAAATATAACTTCACCTATTTTCGAAAGTTCATACTAATAAAGCATTTTTCTTCTACTGTATTGGCTATTTTGATTAGGTACACTCTGCAGAAATGAGAGCAAAAGTGGCGAAGCTTGGACTAGCGGCTGTGTTAGCATATGGCCTGTTTGATGGTGTGACTTACACTACCTTTTTTGTTCTCGCATTTCTTGGATATGAGAAGAGCACCGGAAAAAACCCCGCTGCTAATCTTCAAGCATTATTGGGGGTATGTTTGTCTGTTCTTTTATAACATTTTTTCAATTGTAAATATGGTTACAGTCTCAACTGCCTATTTTTAATTTTATTTTGGGTAATTTCATGTATTCTCTTGCAAAACCTTTAATTAACAAGCATATTCATGTAGCAGTGCACTCCTAAAATAAAGAGTAAATTACACAAATAGTCCTTAAAGTATCACTTGTTTATCATTTTGGTATTAAAAGTTAAAAGTATCGTTTTTGGTCCTTAAAGTATCACTTGTTTATCATTTTGGAATTAAAAGTTAAAGAAGTATCATTTTACTCAAAAAAAATTAATGTATACCAAATTGGTCCTACATTTAACATCCATTGATAATGTCATTTATAGCATTGAGACTAATACAGATGTAGTCATCAAACAATAAATATAATGTGGAAAAGAATTATTCATGGCATCAAATATCAATTAAATTGATCCAAGTATTAATTTGTGCCATCATAAATTAATTGAAAATAATATTTGCATATTACTTACCATAAATATAATTAGGGTAAATTTCGCTGGAGGTCACTAAACTTTGTCCTCTGTCACGATTTGGTCACTCAACTTTGATTTGTCCCTCCATAGCCACTGAATTTTTAATGTCCCAATCAAGTCACCCTATATTTTTTCATCCAAAATATTAACAGAATATAATTTTTCCGTTAGTATTTTGGACGGAATGAGCATATTCCGTTAAAATTTTGGATGGAATGAGCATATTCCGTTATATTTTGGACGGAATGAGAATATTTCATTAATATTTTGGATGGAAAAGTTATAGGGTGACTTAATTGGGACAAATTAAAAGTTCAATGGCTATGGAGGGACAAATCAAAGTTGAGTGACCAATTTGTGACAAAGAACAAAGTTTAGTGACCTCCAGCGAAATTTACCCATATAATTATGAAATGGATGCAAACGTGTATCGTTCAGGTTTCTTGATTGGTGATAATGGTAGGACTAATTTGTTGTAAATAAAAAATCTTGAGGACCAAAATGGTAAATGAGTGATACTTGAAGGCCCAAAATAGTATATGAGTGATACTTTAAGTACTAAAATGGTATGTTGAAACTTTAAGGACCAAATTGGCAAACGTGTGATACTTTAAAGACCACAGTATGGATCTCACATGTCTCACCACAGTATGGAAAGCAAAGTATATAACCATCTTCTGCCATTATTGTCACTTTTTCCAACACACCCTTCTTTTTTTCCCAAACATCTAAAAAAGAAAAAAAACTTAGGAAGGGGCAGGAGGTAAATTTGGCACCTTCTAACTTGCATGGGGATGGGAGGGAGGGAGGGAGGGGGTGGGGGTGGGGGGGGGGGGTTTACATGGGATGTCTAGTATGTTTTTTGAGCTGTACTAGGCATCAGTTGCAAATCATCGGGCATACATAGAATTTGTCATTTTCCATGGTTATACGTGAAATTGCCCCATTTTTATATCGGCAGAATGGATGTACATCACAAACTTGTTCTTCTGAATGGACTAGATAGTCTTGCTGATGTGGACGGGAAACAACGTGACAAGACCGTTTCGAGTGGCTGGTGCTGCTGCACTGGCACCGGCAATCAACAAAGTTCTAAAAAGCATACAGGAGAAACTCAACCTCCCCAGCATTGTATATGCATTTGCACTTGTGGCTGGTATTTTTGGTTCAGCATGCCTCAGTGTTGCTGGATTGTTGATTCTCTCGCGATGGGGTAAATAAACTAAAGATCCCTTTTTTGTTTGTTTTATTGTATTTACTTGTTCACTTTTATGTCAAGCTGAATCATTTTATGGATCCATCTTTCTTTCTTTTTTTATGTGTTTTGTTGAAGTAGTAGGCTATCTTTCTCTTTATGTGTTAAATGAGCTTTTGGGTGGATTATGGCCTGTATTAGTTGCTCAGCTAGGATGTTTGAGCAAAATAAATTAATAGAATTGAAACAAGGTGTTTTTTTTTTTTGTGAGAATAAACAAGGTGTTAATCATTGGTATGTCCCTGATAGTACTATGCAATTTTTGTATGAAGTGGTGAGATATAAACTGTCTGATTGAGCAGCCCCTAGTTAAGCTTTTCAGATTAACTGGATTCACATGCTTAAAATTAATGTCTGTAAGGGGTAATTCAAAAGTTGTTTCACATAAAAACTAATAAAGGTTTAAGATTTTAATGAGTATTGATAAAAGTTGGGATCCAAGTGTCTGTATTCTGTTAGGTTTTTCAAAATTTCAAATAGAACCTTGGTTATTTACCCCCACAGGGTACTAAATCGGCTTTATAAAGTATGTTCCTTGTTGAAGTTTCTTTTTTCTTTTGAAAATTGCAATGCTTATGCTTCCTCCTGAATTTGAATTTATTTGCTTAATGTCTTTGTAAATTTGTTGTCCCTATTTCACTTTAGCTATCAATGGTTTGTGGTTGCTTCTCTAAAAAGGGAAAGTTAAACCTGATTTTGTACTCAACTTTTACTCAAAAGTACTATTATTTTTAATAGCAATCTACTATGTATGCCTTTGATTCTTGGCCTTTTGATGGGAAATTAGACATTGTGAACTAAATTTCTATTTGTAATCTTAGCATTAAAAAAGTAATAGAAGTTCCACCTGGACTATATCCAATATAGTGCAGTAATGCAAAATAGTACTCTGTTGTAGAATTTAGTAGTTCTATTCGGAACTAGTCAACCTTTATTCAGGCAGAATTACAACATATATCGAGCTAATATTATACACCGAGCTCGCATTTTGACATTATTATAATCAAGAAAATTTGTATCAAAACAGATATTTGCATTAGTACAAGATTACTAGGTTTTTTTTTTTTTTTTTTAATTCACATGTATTCCGCCTTGTCAAGTTACATTCATTGAGATTTGACATGCATTTCACAAATTTTAATGTAACAGTAATAACATAACCAATATCGCCAACATGACTAATCACTCAATTCAAAATTTCTATCTTAGAATGACCTAATTCGAAAGTTTTATCTCCGTTGGGGGTTTATTTGCAAATCCAAGTCACTAGTTTTTATCCCTCCATGCAATTCATATTCCCCTTTAATGTTCAAATCCAAAATACCCGAGCTTTGATTTGCACCAAATTTTCCATTTGCATCTGGGGCTCCTTCATTAGCACCCGTTCTTAGTTCCATTTCCATCTCTGAATCATCCTTTTCTTCTTCTGGTTCCACGAACCCAGATAGAGCAAGGTTAAAATTTGTGACTGTTGGTCTATTATCGAAGGAAAGGCTCTTTTGGGCTTGGTCTAGGATTGCTTGTAGGTACTTCCCTTGGGCTTCTATTCTCATTTGTAATTTCTTTTGCACCTGAAACAAAATGAGGTCAATTTAACATAATTAAGCAAAGAATAGGACAGGTTTTGCATAAAAATTGATGTTGAAATATGTTGAATTACAAGCAAACTCCCTGGACTTCTCAGCTTTTGCAAGGAACATTTCAATTTCCTTGTAAAAGAGAACTAGTAGTATCAAATTAGTAAAAAGCTCAAACAAAAAAGTTCTGCTCATTCTTTAATGAGTCCGGCTACTATACCACTAGTGTCATTCCAAATTAAATAACACCATATCTTAAACCATTAGATCTATTTTAATATTCGTACCAGATACTAGTGTCATTCCAGCGCTCTATCTTGTACACAAATATTAAAATAGATCTATGGTATAAGATGTAGTGTTATTAAGTTTGAAATAACACTAGTGGTATAATAGCCGGACTCTTCTTTAATTTTACAGTTTATTATTCCCTGCTAATATTAAAAGAAACAATGTTGGTACTTGTTCAAAAGTGAAACTGTGGCAGTGGCATTATTGCAAATATTGAAAATCAAGAAGGTCAAATAAAAGAGAACGAAATTATGCCTTACAATGTCCTACGGGCTACGGTACTTGTAGCCAAAAAAAATAAAAAATACAAATGCTTAATTTAAAAGAAAATAACCTCAAGCTGTTCCTGGAGTTTTCTCTGAACTTCAATTTGATACTTTAAAGCCTCCGCTAGTGGTATTTCTCTGAACCATACGTAATATAATAGAAAAAAAAAAAAATTAACGATACGAGAATTACACAAGTCACTGTATTATGTTAGTTGTTTGATTCCATACCCTACGCCATTTCCAGAAAGTATGTTGTTTCCAGAGTAGCTTATTCCACTTGAATTATGTCCTGGGACAAAAGAAGAACATTAGTAGGTGATAAGTACTGATGCAAGGATATCAAAATCAGAATTCAGAACTGTACTGGTCTAGTGCAATTATTAGAGAATTAGATGATTTGAAGCTAGTGAGACCAACTATTGAATATATAACAAAAGAACTTTTCTGGTACATGAACAATACCATTATACCAATAAAGATGGTAAGTTCTATTAGACGATTACAAGAAATAAAAATTAATGAAATACAAATTTATCACTTGTAATTAAATTATCTTGCATACCTGGTCTGTTTACTCCCATGGCTCCCATGTCCTTGCCAGATTGCTTTCCAAGTCTGTATTTCTACATGCCGGAAAGAGAATTTTATGAACTAATTGAAATTTCTTCAAAAAACAAAATATGGAGAGATTAATTATGGAAGAAAAATAATGTGATGTAATTACCTGAAGATGACTCTTCAGATGGTACAGCGTAAGGCCTTTCATCCCCATTAATCTCAGCACGGATTTCGGTGTAGCTTCTGTGTATAACAGCAATTAATTAACAAATGTCTAAAAACAGAGCAAAAAATACTAATCCAAACAACACACGCATAAAGAGAGAGCTAGGCTCATTTGACAGCTTTTAAATAAGTAGTCTGAACTCTGAAGGCGACTATAGTTATTGAGTTATCATGCTGCAAATTACTACATGAAAGGCCACTGGGTTTTCAATTATTTAATATTCGGTTTTAATTGCTTTTGTCTGACAGTAGTATCCAATGCTGAGATCCCAAAAAAAAAATCTCCAGAAGAATTCTACCAGCTTTTTGCAGCTTTTCACAGATCCGTTGTAATTTCCTCTCGTTTCAAATAACCAACTAGAACAGTAAAATACCAATTCCATAAATAACATAAATTTTTGGAAGCAAGCACCGAGTCTTACTCTCTGGGCCGCCGAGCTTGGTGACCGCATCGACGAAGCGCTCATGGAGATCAGGCGTCCATCTCAGCCTCGGTTTAGGATCTCGAGACATCAGCACACCAGAAGAGCTCTTCTCCATCTCATCGTACATTTTCTCTTGTATCTTGAAGCAAATTCTTGTGGAGGGATTGTATAATATCGTAACTTGGAAGTATCAATGTTTCTATCAGAGCTCTCTAGCAAAGCTATTGAATCCCTCCTGAATTGTATGCCTTCGAATTTGATATATTGTATATGGTTTTAGTCAACAACGACAGTTCGATTGAATAATTAATGGGGATCGTGGTGAATCGAAAGAGAACAGCCGTAAGCTATTGGTGGGAACTCAAAATTTAACAAGCAGAGAAGAGTGGAAGAGAGAGAAGGGAATCTAGGAAACTTGAGCTCAGAGGCAAGAGCAATATTTGACCTATTAGAGAACACCACATGGTTGACGTTGAGGTGATGTTTAATTCCGATTTTTTATTAATCGAAAATAAAAATAAAAAATATCACGAAAGAGTGTCGTTTCGAAATATAGGTAAAACGGGTTCATTTATCCCGTCATACTAATCTAAATTCGTAACCCCGCTAATCTAATTTTCTAAGAAAAAAAATTTGTGGAACAGGTTAATCTATTCCGTCTCACATTTTCTTCCTATGTAACTTATTAACTAAGAAGAGAAGAAACAAAAAAAAAATTGTGGGACGGGATAGATTATCCCATCCCACAAATTTTTATTTTTTTTCCTCTGTTACGGATTTGGATTAGTGGGACGGGATAAATTGTCCCGTTTACCTAAATGTCAATTCTTATTTTTATTTTTTTTTCTTTGTTACGGATTTGAATTAGTGGGACGGGATAATCAATTCTGGTTTACCTAAATATCAAAATTTCATCAAATCGATCCCTTTCAAGATATATTTTTTTTTATTAATAAAAAATTGGTGTTTAATTGCCCGCCGCCAGAGCATGTTTAATTAAGTGATGTCGGAGGACATGAGGCCGTCGGATTGAGAAATAAACAGCTAGATTTGAGGGAAAGGCTGAAGAGCTCCGAAATTTTTATTAATCGAAAATAAAAAAAATATCGCGAAAGGGGTTTGATTTGGCGGAAATTCGATATCTAGGTAAACCGGGTTGGTTTATCCCGTCCCACGGGATGGGTCATTTTAACCCGTCCTACTAATTCATCTCTGTTTGAGCTAATCAAATTAACTGAACAGGAAAAAAAACCAAGAACGGTATATTCGTTCCCGTCCGATCGCAAAAAAAAAAACCAGAGACGTTATAAACCAACCCGGTTTATAAATCAATATCGCAAAAGAACGGTATATTCGTTCCCGTCCAAGATATTGAACTGAGTTGTACTGCAAAATTTGAGCAAGTATCTCTGCATGCCACGAAGCTTGCAAAATGCAAAGACGAATATCTAGATATTAATTTCCTGTGGCATTCGCGTAAGGTACATTGTTAACAGAGCTATTTTGGCCTCATACAGTACATGAACTATGTTACGCTGTTTTGATTCTATAGTTCGTACGCTGCATAAAGTCAAAACTACTATGTTTAAAGGTTTTACCCATTCCCGCACTAGCTTTCCACTTTTCCTTTTCCATTATGGTGTTACATTTTCGCCTGCCACACAGGATCTGAAAGTAGATATAGCTTCTTTCACAGATGAACGCTTAAAGGTTATGGGGTTTTCTTGGGTCTTGGACGGAACAGATTAATCCGTCCGTGAATTTTTTTTTTCGCTCCTTGGACGGGACGATCTATACCGTCCCTGATTTTTTTATTTATTTATTTATTTTGCTCAGACGGGAACGAGTATATCGTCTCTGAATTTTTTTCCTCGGTGGTTAAGCTAAATGGGCATGGGTTAATGGGACGGATTAAAATGACTCGTCCCTTAGGACGTGATAAACCAACCCGTTCTACCTACATTTCGAAATTCCGTCAAAATGATACCCTTTAGCGATATTTTTTTATTAATTTTCGATTGATAAAATTTTCGGCTTATAGAGAGTGCCACGTGGGCTTATGCGACCCAAATTTTTTAAACATAACACAGTTCAAAAAAAAATAAACCAAAAAACTATCATTTTTGGTTAATTCGAAATCTACCATGACCGCTCCGGTATTGTGCGACCTCATTTACTGGGGATAGCACAATGCCAGAGCGGACCTAGGGGCCACACAATACCGGAGCGGTCCCCTAATTTTTTTTAATTTTATTTAAACCGAAATCTGTTATTTGTTTTTTTGTTATAAAAATAGTTTTATTTGTTATAGTTTTAGTTTGTAATGTTGTTTAAATTGATATATTTTTTGTCGTATCGTATTTTAGAAATGACGTTCGTTTGAAATATTTTAGATATGTCGTTCGTTTGAAATATTTTATTTTGTACGACGAGATAATGATATAATGAACAAAATAAATAAATAACCAAAACAAATAAAATAAATAACAAAGCAAAAAAATAAATAAGCGACATAATCTAACAAATAAGTCCAGTATCTGACAAAACATCTAACAAACTAAAAGTCAACACCTACGGATCAGAACTAAATATCTTCCTCTGCTTCTTCTTCCTGAATCCTCGACCCCGCCTGGAGAATGGCGTCTCATCAATATCTGCTAAGTCTGTAGTGTCTATAGAGTCATCCGCCTAAAAATCTGGACACCAAACCGGCTCATCATGAACCTCTTCAATCTCGGATGTCTGCTGGACTCCAGGACCAAAAATCGTAGTATGTCCAGACTCAGCCTGCGTGAATAAATACGCTTGTCTGGCAATGGGGTCATCATGGGGAGACTGCTGTGAGGACTGTCCAGGAAACTCTGGGATGGGCTCTGTCTGAACATACCCTGGTTAATAGGTAGAAGGCTCCGTCTGAGTCGGACTGTAACCCAGAGAATACAGTTCATCTCCCGTTGTGCCAAAATCTATGGAGATATTGAACCCCAGCGCATCCTCCTCCTCACCCTGCAGTAACTTACAAATTAGTTAATCAAGAAATTTGAAAAAAAAATCACAGTTATGTATTTTAATTACAATTATACCTCGGCACCCGTCGTAGCCTCGCCTGATGTGCGAACTGGCACATCAACTCGGCACCTCGGTCGAACGCCTGACCGACTGTCTTAGCGTCATGGATGGAAGCAAACAACGTCTCGTCACCAGTGTACAGGACGTACACATCAGGCTCGTCGGATATGTCATCCACCACATTAACTCCGCCCAAGCCAGCGCATCTCAGTAGAGAGTTGAGACGCGTCATGTACCCACACTGGCACACTGTGAGTACGTTGTCTTGAGGATGACTTTCGCGTGCCTCTTCCAGCCCGTGATCATGGCCATCGTAGCCCCTATGACGCAACTCTCGCCCCATCCACCAAGACCTGGAAGTACAGATTTAATACATATATCAATTCAAACTGAAAAATATGAAAAAAAATTAAATCAAATTTAAAATAAAATTAAACTTACATATTCTCTGTAGGGCTCCCAAGTCACATACTCTGGATCATCTCTGAGATGCTCGATCTCCTGTCTCCAGAATGTGATGCCGAGTGATGAGATATGTCCTTGCCCGACCCATATCTTCGGATAGTAGTACTTAGTGTCGTATGCAGGGCAGTTGTCTGGCTCGGGCTTGCCCCACTCCGGCACATCTGTCTTGTTAGCCATGACTGGACGGCGAACGATCAAATGTGCGTAGGACCAATGCTGTAGTAACATGCATGGTCCAATAAAGGTCTTGTTTTTCTTCAGACAAGGCATTGTTAAGACCCATTTACAATGTATAAAGTCAATGTTACTTCTACAAAGATGTATAATATTTGAAAAAATTAAAAAATTATACAAATAGGTTTCTTACCTATATAAGCATGCCAGCGTGGCACCACCCCAGTTGAACCTGCCCGCAATGGACAAATCGCAAAGAAGCTCAAGGTAGCACAGCCACACCGATCTCCATGTGAATCTGGAAACAACCGACAAGTGATCATCTCCAGAATATACACGCGCAGGTATCGGTCAACAATCACCTGTTATTTATTTAAATTAGAATATTGTTTACAAGTAAATAAATTTGATATTATTTAAATTAAATAAGGTACAATTTACATACCTGATCTGGACGATTCGAATAATCCTTGAATTTGGCCTTCAATTTGACAAGCTGATGGTACTGGGCGAGATCACAGTCCTCTCACATTTCTTCTTCTCTTTCAGAGCTCCTCGTGCGAGATACCCAGTAACTCCAAGCACAATGAACAGAAGTCCCCGTACTCAACGCCCGTCACTGGCTTCCCAATAATAGTCATACCCCACAGACAGCTGACGTCCTGTAGGATGATTGTTATCTCAGCATGGGGGAGATAAAAGGTGTGCGTCTCGGGACGCCATCGCTCAACGAGGCTAGAAGATAAGCTTCGTCATGGTTCTCCTTAGCCATCTAAGATAGCTGAAATTATCTCATCACACGTAATGTCCCCCCGTACGCCGGCTAGTACCGTAGCCACATACGGTTGTGACGAACCGTAACCGTATCCAAACCCTGCATTTAATTAAAAAATCAAATCAAGTCCAATCATAAAAAAAATTTAGGTTATTAGTATTTTTATAAATATGACTAATTTATAACTTACTCCAGTAGCAGCCTCTAGAATCCGGTGCTCCGTATTTTAGTACCACAAGAAGTCGCTGACCTTGTCAGTGCGACTCCGGATACCCGGAACATCTGCCAATGCACTCTCGATGTGCTGAGACATCTCGTACGGAGTGGCTGTAGGGCCATGTTGTGTACCTCTACTCGAAGATGATACACCCCTACTTGAAGACGTTATATCTTTCTAGATGCCATACTGTATTTGATAAAAAAAAAAATTCAAGGTACCAATTTTGGTCAAATATGATAATTTTGGTATAATAAACCTAACTAAATTTCGGTACTAGTCCAGTTTAATGTCGGTGCTCAAACAATTAATTTTGATAAAATAAACCTAATTAAATTTTGGTACAAGTCTAATTTAACTGAAACAATTAATTTTGGTAAAATAAACCTATTTAATGTTGGTACAAGTCTAATTTAATTTTGGTGCTAAAACAATTAATTTTGGTTAAATATACCTATTTAATTTTTGGTACAAGTCTAGTTTAATTTCAGTGGTCAAACAATTAAAATTTGATACAATTCTATTTAAATTTTGGTCATATTCTAATTCTAAAACCTAAATTAATATATAATTCTAAACCCTAAATCTAAATTCTAAATCTAAATCCTAAACCTAAACCTAAATCCTAAATCTAATTACTCTCTAAACTAAAAAATAAAACTAGAAAAGAAGAAGAAAACTTACCGAAGTCGAAGTGATTGAAACTTTTTTGAATTGATACAAAAAATGAAACCTGCGGACCCCTTTTATGCTTCTCAGGGTCCGCTCCGGTATTGTGCGGCCCCATTTCAAAGTCCGCATTGGCATTATGCGGTCTCCAGTAAATGAGGCCGCACAATGCCAGAGCGGTCGTGGTAGATTTCGAATTAAACGAAAACGATAGTTTTTTAGTTTTTTTTTTTTTTTTTGAACTGTGCTATGTTTAAAAATTTCGTCTTGTGCGAGCTAAGGATATTTCACTAGCATGTGCACTGTTTTTCCGGAATTATATGAATTGCTCTTGGAGCACCTGCTATAAAAGCATTGGAGTGAAGGTTGGCAATACTGATTAAGTTTTCATAAAACAATGAGATCATGGCATATTGTAAAAGTAAATCAAATAACTTGTACAAAGTACGTAATTTAGTCTAAAATAAAATTACTGAGTTTCTAACAATTAATATGAAACTCTTAATGCATAAGAGCAGGAGCAGAACTAGAAAATTGAGATTGGAGGGATAAAAAATCAAGTGTAGTGTAATTTATATTACGAGGGAGGCTAAAAACAGTAATACATAAAAAAATTATAAAATTTAATAGATAAAATTGTAAATTTTTAATTTATAGGAGTGACTTGGCCACCTTTTCAATGCATTACCTTCTTCCACTGCATAGGAGTTCATAAATTTAAGTGCAACATTGTAAAATTCTATAGATATTATCTAAATATGAATTTTAGACAATTTAAAATTTGATATTTATTTCAATATTTTTTGTTCGGTAGTATTGACGAAAGAAAATAATATCAGTTTAAGTTATATTGACAAAAAAAATTATTAAAATCATGACAAGTGACAATCAACCATAATGTTATCAAAATAATTTATACCTTCTTTTTAGTTTAGATATATTGTGTAAAATATAATTTAATCGGTAGTTGACAAATGAGTTTTAAATTATATCATATTGATACAAAACCTATCCATACTATAGTTTTTATAGAACATTTGTGCTTTTTTAAAATTTAATAATTATTTAAAAATTATTGTGGTTGGCCATATACTATTTTCCAAATATATATTTTACTTCGCTTATTTACCGTCGGGTACCATTCTCCATAGACCATTGGGGGCATACTAATTGGTGCAATGATCCAGGTCCAGGCACACCAGAGCTAAGGATGGAAGGGACGTGGTGGGTCCCGGGGCAGCGACACGTACGGCCTGAAGCGAGGCGAAAAAGACGCCGAGGGAATATTCCCCTTCGCTTGATAAGGAGCTAGGTTCCGTTCACCGCCCCCAAAAAGTATCCTCTCCAAGATACCATCATTGCTAATCTTTTCTTTGCATTTCTTTTTATTTTGTTTTGAAGAAAAAATAATTAAAAATATTGTATCAATCATTCAAACCGTGATAGTGTTGAGCCAATAAAATCCTAATTTCTGCAAATAAGTCCGCGGACAAGCTATTTAATGTAACATTTCTATTAGGAGTGTCAATGACATTCTTTTATTCGTTTATCCGGCTGATATTGTATCCATAAATATGGGTAAAAAAAAAAATTCGTTAATTTATCAGATACAAGTAAGAGTAACGATTTTTTTCGTGATAATTTTTAAAAACTAAATTATATATATAAATATTATTTGTACGAAGATAATACATGATACAAAAAATTTTGTATTTTACTAAATTGTTATAATACAAATTAGTTGTATTCATTATTCTTTTTTTTTTCTAAAAATATTTTATTGAAAGCACAAATCGAGATATCAATGACATTTTTTTATCTGTTTATCCGACTCGTACAGTATTCGAAAAAGAGTAAGGATAAAAATTATTTTTCGTTATCATAATGGTTACGGTATAAAAATACCTCTAATTTCTATTAACTTGTGGGTATTGCATTAATTAGTATATCTGCAGCCTTGTGATTCGCTTCATGGCATGTTCGTTATGTATAATAGATCTAAGAATACAAATTTTCCATTTCCACGCAGTCGCAGACTCGCAGTCAAGTGAGAGCAGCTGTACTTGTCCTTCTCTTAGTATAAAATATCTTAAAAAAATCATTCTTATGTTATAGTTTGTTAAGGAAAATTAAAAAAAATTGTAGATAAAAATATATATAAATTATATCACATTTTAAATGTTTGTCCTGCTCTATACAGACTTAGATTCACAGAGGCCGAGGGATAGATAGCATTTTTGAGTTAATGCACGATGCCGACTTTTATCATCTCAGAGGATAAAGCACTCCTCACACTCCTGCACTATTTTTCACTTTTTTCCACAGTAATGCACGAATAATTTTGCATCAAAACAGACGGCAATATTTCAGACCAATCAGAATTTGCCGCGTCAGCACACTATTGAATGAGTCGACATTCATCGGTTGATTAGTTGCTATCAGCAATCAACTCTTGGCCCTGCTCAGTCATTTGTAATAAGACTAAAGTTGGATATATCTACATCCAGCGGTGAAGTTAGGAATTTTATCCGAAGTAGACAAACATACATAGAAAAACATACTGACATTTTTATTAATATCCAAAGTTACTTACAAATTAATAAATATACTCACAATTTTTTAGTTTTTCGAAAAATGTCCAAACCGGTCAGATTCTGGCCGGTTTTCTCCTCTCCAGAAACCAGCCAGAATTTAGCCGATTTCTTCCTTTTTTTTTAGAGACACTATGAAGAGCAAGATAATGAAATCTAACACTGAAAATTCAAATTTTTTGTTTAAATTTTTTGTTAGATTACTTCTTTTGATTTATAATTAGCATATTTATACTAATATTACTTGAAATTATGTTAATTACACTATATTACATTAAATTACGCTAAATTATGTTAAATTATGTTGAATTACGCTAAATTACACTAATTTTCTCTAATTTTAATGAAATACGGTAAATTACGCTAAATTAGGCCGATTTTGTGTTCATAAATCATAAAAAATAGTAAAAAAATTCCAAAAATAGTAAAAATTAGTATTCTACAAGTTCATTATATAACTAATTTACTGAGCTACTTAGATTGAATAATAGAAATGAAAATCTTAATCGGAAACTTCAACTCAAGTTTTGAGGCTCTGCCCATAGTTTTTTGGTAATTCTGAATTTTGAAATCTGGCATTGCCAATATTGATGCATGCGTATTTTCGCAAGCTTTCCAAAAAGTGGTCATTTGCTGAAATCGGATACTCGACCGCCATTTTATGGCCGTTTGAAGTTTCGTCGTCGTTTTCGCCTTCTCAGTAAAGATATCATCCATATTCATATGTAATTTACCGATATTTACCTTATTTTAGCTTAATTTAACATAATTTAGCATAATTTAATGTAATATAGTGTAATTCAACATAATTTCAAGTAATATAGTGTATTTTAGTATAAATATGCTAATTATAAATCAAAAGAAGTAATCTAACAAATAATTTAAACAAAAAATTCAAATTTTCAGTGTTAGATTTCATTATCTTGCTCTTCATAGTGCCTCTAAAAAAAAAGGAAAAAATCGGTCAGATTCGGGACTTAAAATAAAAGGGTAGCAGGCTGGAGCCTTGAATATATAATTTATTCTAAACTAAAGTAGACAAATTAGTTTGGGGACCATTCTGCATAAAAACTTGTTTTCCAAAGATAGACAACTGCCTACTTGTGTAGTACTCTACCCAGAGGCGGACCCACATAGTACCAGGGGGGCAGCTGCCCTCATGGATATTGAGTTTTAGTAGAGATCTATCGGTCTCGACCGACTTCCCACCGACCCCCCCCCCTTCCCGAAATTTTTTTTGCCCTCCTTATAAATGTTTAATTTGTAATTCGGATTAAATTTAGAGTTAAAATTCAATTAGTTCATGGATTTAAATCCAATTAACTATTTAAACCTTATTTGCTATTTTTTTACCTCCTACGAAAATCTTGGATCCACCCTGAATCTACCTTCCCCTTTGTCAACCAAACCAAGAGAACACAAGTTTGTTTGCGCACATTAACATTTTTTTCATCTCTTACACGACCTAAGACAAGTAATTGATTAAGATTCTCACTTGGAAGAAAAAAAAATTTCCATGGACAATGAAAATAAAATTCTAGGGACCCAGTAATTGCTCTTCTAGTTAGCCAAATAAATCTCATGTTTTTTTAAAAAAAATTACGATTTAAATCATCCGACTATTTAATGTCAACAAGCAATTTTCAATCCTTATTTTAAATTTGCAATCTCTTTCATGAAAAATATTATTTATTGTTATAAAACTAAAGACTGATTCTCAAAAAAATTCTGATATTAAATTTATGTATATCTTAATTATCAAATTCTTTAATCAGTCATTTATCTATGCCAAAATGTATATTTGACTAACTACATGTAAATTTATTACTGGAAGAAGCTAAGACAGATCTAATCTACTCATTCAAAACTAATTAATGAGCGGTCTAAAAATCAATTATGATATTTCTTTATTAGTGTTTTTTTTTTTCAAAAAATGAATGAGATTCATTTGCTGTCAATATAAGACAATGGCCGCACTTTAGCTGATCTAAAATTGAACATTTCAAATTGACTCAAATTAACTAATTTATATAAAAAAAGCAGGGTAAATTTCACTGGAGGTCACTGAATTTTGTCATTAGTCACGAATTGATCACTCAAGTTTAATTTGTTCCTTTCTAGTCACTCAATTTTGTCATTTGTTTCAATCAAGTCACTCTATATTTTTCCGTCCAAAATCCTAACGGAATATTCCTATTCCGTTCAAAATATTAACGGAATATACTCATTCCGTCCAAAATACTAACGGAATGAGCATATTCCGTTAGCATTTTGAATGAAAAAACATAAAGTAACTTAATTGAGACAAATGATAAAGTTGAGTGACTAAAAAATAACAAATCAAACTTAAGTGACCAATTCGTGACAAATGACAAAATTTAATGACCTCCAGTAAAATTTACCCTAAAAAGTAACATAGTCATTATTTCAATATGGCACTCTCAATCCCCTTATCTATCACAAAATGGAATTTGGTATATTCTGTCACTTTAGTCGGATAAACCCCGACTTGCCGAGTCCCGTGCTCCAAGTTTAAATTAGTTTCTATTTTTTAAATTTTTTAAATTCTTTTAATTTCCGGAGAACGACAACGAGAACCGAACAAAGGGTGAAAAGAAGAGAAGAGAATGATAACAATTTTATTTAGGTCTGTTCTTAAGAAGTTTTGTATTGAGATTTTCTTTTAATTTATAAAAATACGTTGATATTTTCTATTTTTTTTTTTTTTGAGTAGCATAAATTTTAATTAAAATTTTTTTTTTTTGAGGGTAAGGTGGCAATTTGCCATCTTACGGATTTTCATAGATAAAAAGGTATTTACACAAACCCAAATGGGCCTCCGAAAAGTTATTAAATATTTACAATCTCTGAATCTTTATTATCCCGGATCCTCTAATCAGTATGTGATCCTATGTCGATCTATTAAGGCTACCGCAGTGCCGCGCCCACTGGCGGGCTTCAAGCGCCGTGTCAGTTGACAAGGTCATGACTGATTTTGATTTGTTGGCGAATATGCGCCGATTTCTTTCTCGCCATAGAGCCCAAAGACCGGCCGCCCATGTCGTTGCCCACGCCCGTCCCCGGTGTCCTGAAAACGGGTTAGAGACCCAGAGTTGTATGTGCGAATCGGTGCCTCGTGGAATGATCCCCAGGCCCGATATGATTAGCAAGGCTCTCCACATGGCTATAGAGTAAGGGCAGGACCACATGAGGTGCTGTATTGTTTCAAGCTCGGTTGCAGCACATAATACACATCCTTGGGTCACCTGGCAACCCCTTTTGAGCAATGTCTCTCTTGTCAATAGCTTATCTTGAAGCATGACCCAGAGGAAGACACGGACCTTGGAGGGGGCAGAGATCTTCCAAAGTTGTTTGTAGTAGCGACACGTCAGGCCGCTCTATTGGAGTGTTTTGTAAGCGGAGGATGTGGAGAAAAGGCCAGTAGGCTCCCACATCCAGAGGGTTGTCGAGCCCTGTGTTGTTACTGACACCCTGTAGAAGGGAAGGAGATCTATGAGGTCTTTCAGGAAAAAAGAGAGGTTCGCTTGAGTCTGAAGGTGAGAGATGTTAGTGATGCCACATAGTCGCCGAAGGGTATCCGCCCAGATGCCGTGCGGGTTTGATTGGAGTGTCCAAATCCATTTAACCAGAAGTGCCTCATTTTGGACGGGTAGGTTGATGATCCCCAGACCGCCATTCTGTTTGAGGGCGCAAGTGCTCTCCCAATTCACCAAGCAATTAATTGCTTTGCAGGTGTCGTGACCTTTCCATAGGAAGTTTCGTCTTATTCGATCCACGTGTTTTATTACCCACTTCGGTAAGCGAAAGGCCTGCATGAAATGTAAGGGCATCGATGAGAGAACTGACTGGATGAGTGTCAGGCGGCCCCCAAGTGACAGCAGTGATGATTTCCAGGAGGCAACCCGGCCTTCTATCGCAGCTATCATCGGTAGATAATGTACCTTGGTGGGCTTACCCACGGACAGGGGTAGACCGAGGTATTTGAGCGGTAGCACTGAAGGTGGGCTCTGGAATATGGTCTGGATTGTCGGAATCAGGTTTTGTGGAATGGCAATGGGGATAAATGAGCTCTTTGCCCGATTGATGCGCAACCCTGTTAGGCTCTCGTAAATGGATAAAATTAGGGAAAGCACCCTGAGGGTCTGTGGATGAGCTTCCGCTACGATGATGGTGTCATCCGCATACTGGATCGGTTGAGGCGATAAGTAGATTGCCGGATGCATTGTCGGGATGGAGTTCCTGATTAGCCAGTGTAAGGAGTCCGTGACAAGGATAAATAGGAGGGGAGAAAGAGGGTCGCCCTGTCGTACCCCCCGAGTGTGCCTGAAGAATGGTGAAGAGCCCCCGTTTATTCTGATCATGGAAGATGATGATTTTAGGAGGGTAAGAATGATGGAGACCCATTTGGGTGGAAAACCTCTTTCAATCAACAGGTTGATGAGAAAGCACCAGTTGACCGTATCGAATGTCTTTTCAAAATCCACTTTGTATAAGACGGATGGGACCTTTCTTTTGGCACAATAGTTTAGAATTTCCCTGGCCACCAAAAACGACTCCATGATTGATCTTCCTTTGATGAAAGCCATCTGACTGTTGGAGATTAGGGTTTGCAAGAACGGTTGCAGTCGGTTTGCCAGGACCTTGGATATGATTTTTGCAACCGTATTGATGACGCTTATCGGTCGGTAATCACCGATTCTAGTAGGTTGATTTTTTTTGGGAATGAGAGTAATAGCGGCTTTATTTAAGGAGGAGATGTCGGTTCGACCATTGTGCAGATTTTGAATTATAGTGACAATTTCTGTTGCCATGATAGCCCAAAATCTTTGGAAGAATTCAATAGGGAAATCATCGGGGCCACTGGCTTTGTTTTTTGGCATCTGCATTATTGCACTGTGCACCTCCTCCGGTGTGATAGGTTCATCCAGGACTAATAGGGTTGTTGTCAGTTTTGGCCCCACCTTCCCCGTTAGGTCGAATGGTGTTTGGGGTGCAGGTGCGCCTGTCATCATGGCTTTAAAATGGAGATAGATAGCTCGATCAATTTGATGGTGTGGAATGGGGGTTCCATCGTCAGCGAGCAGCGAGGTGATACAATTTGAATTTTTTCTTGCATTTGCTGATGCATGAAAAAATTTTGTGTTCTTGTCTCCCAACTGAAGCCATCGACAGCCGGATCGTTGTCTCCATTTGATTTCCAACAATAGTGCCAGTCGGAAGGCGTGTTCTCGAATTTTTATTCGTAGAGCGAACTCCTCATTATTCAAGCATCTTTTTTCCTCCACCCGATCTAGTTGCTGCAGCGTCCATTTTGAGCGTGATAGAAAGGTTTCCTTCTTTGCAAAAATGGAATCGGACCAGACTCGTAGTGCCTTAGCCACTGCATCTAATTTTTTGTGGAATTGCCTCGGAGTCGGATCGATGCTTGGAATGGATGTCCACACTTCTGTGACAAGCCGATCAATGTCCGGATGCCGAAGCCAGAATAGCTCGAATTGGAAGTGACGTCTTTTCCGGTTTGAGTGTGGTTGTAGTGAGAAGAGAAGAGGGACATGATCCGAAGCAGTGGCTGGTTGATCACATAACTGATAGGAGATTCCGAGTGAATTCCAAGTCTCTGAAATTAGAACTCTATCTAATTTGGAAAAAGTTGGGTTGGGGCGTTTGCTATTCCAGGTGTATTGACGACCAGCCAACGGCACATCAAGGAGGTCCATATCCGAAATAAATCTGTTGAAGGCCAGTATAGTGCCAATGTTCACATTATTTCCAGTGGTTTCATTTGGAGATCTTATGAGGTTAAAATCTCCAAGTATAACCCATGGTAAGTCGTTAGTTGCTCGTATTGTTTGAAGTTCACTAAGGAATACAATTTTCTCACTGTCAGATTGAGGCCCATAAACTCCAGTTAACATGAAAGAAAAATTTGCTCTTGTGAGTATCACAGTAGTGCTATAAATTTTGTTGAAAGTGTTTAAAAGCTGAAAGGCTGAACTCCACGCGAGAACAACCCCTCCTCTACTTCCGACAGAATTTAAGGTCACAAATTCTCGAAAAATTGATGGGCACACCTGCCTCATTCTTATAATGGAGTTTTCACTCCACTTAGTTTCTTGGAAACATAAAATATCGCATTTAGAATCAATAACGACATTTTTTACCACCGCACATTTATTTATATCACCCAATCCACGGACGTTCCAAGATAAAATTTTAAAGCAGAAATTTAAAATGGGGCTCATTGATAAACTGAAATTTGTAGAAGCATTCATTGATAAACTTTGACATTCACAAAATCACCCACTAGGTAGTGCACTGAGATAACAAAATCAACACAGATAACATAAAACCAAAAAAGGCACACCCTAGTTGACTACTATGCTAGCGGTGAGGTTCAGCCGGAGGTGTCCTGTGACGCCTCTACCGGCTCCTCTTCGGGCTCCTCATCATCATCAGTGAAGGCATCCTCTGCCGGGTCATATTCGAGCGATTTGAGGATCGATTCGTCAAGGTCGTATTCGGGATCACCGTCATGTGCTGCGGCTACCTCTGTGGTACTCGGACCCGCCTCTGTGGTACTCGGACCCGCTAGTAGAGTAAAGTTGGTGCTCAGGTTGGTTCCACAGTATTGTTGTACCTTCCTAACCATGCCGGCTTGGAGTGGTTGCGCCGCTAGGGTCTCGTCGGCCAACGCTTCTTTGACCGCCGCAATGAGGTTGGGGCTGCTGCCGGAGCTTGCCTTGTCTTTGGCTTGCTTGTTCCGCTTCTTGCGCGATTTTTTCGGAGTATGTGTTGTTGGCGGAGGGCGGTCAGAGAGGCGAGCGCTGCGGCGCGGAGTCGGTGCGGTAGGTCGTTGGATTTGTTTGGCTCGACCATCGCTGTCCGGTGATTCCCTGTCCGCGCGCCTGCCTGTGTTGATGTCCAGTGGGGATGGAGGAGTGACTGGGTTATCGGATCCTGTAGACCCGTTAGCAGCGTCGGACCCGGTATCGGAACCCCAGTTGCGGTGTGCAGAATGGCCCTCGGAGGGCAGAGGAGATGTAGGAAGGGGCTGGTTCGGTTGGCCGGGTTTGCTGGACTGTTGTTGACCGATTTTGGTGATATAGGCTTCAATCTCCAGTTGTGTGTAGAGCCAAGGGTGAGATAGCGGGGTGGGAGGGAGAGGGAGATAAGGTTGGAGGCACCTGACATGTGGGCCCGTGTTTTTGGCAAAACCTGGGGGTAAAACATAATCCTCTTTCCAATTAAAAGGTTTTTTCTTTTTTGGGCTAGGGACAGGGGATGGGGGCTGTGGTTGCGTTAAAGAGAGTGGAGAGGAGAGTTTAGGAGAAATGGGCTGAGGGGAATTGGGCTGCGAAGGTTGGTCTGGATTAGTAGGCTGATTTTTGGTGATAGCAGACAGTATGATAAGGCCTGCAGAAAGTCTCTCTTTTGGGTTTGAATTTGCTACGGATGGTGGTGGGGTGGGGTCCTGAGAGACAAGAGAGGCTGAATTGGAGTGCTGTAGATTAATAGTTGGGGAATTAATGAGAGTGGGGAATTAATGAGAGTGGGGTCTGATGTCTCATTATTAGACCTATAAATCCGACCAATTTCTGTACCAAAATATGTGTTTCCAACCACCAAATCGTGTCTTTTACATTGAATATACATTGAATATCTATAGAATGTGGTACTGCTGCATTTTCATTCTTACTTTGCAGAAAACGAGCGAAATCAGGGTAGATTGTGAGTTCTGGAGCCCTACACGCGGGTAGCATCAGATCCCACGCGGGTAGCGTCAGATCCCACGCGGGTAGCGTCAGATCCCACGCGGGTAGCGTCAGATCCCACGCGGGTAGCGTCAGATCCCACGCGGGTAGCGTCAGACCCTGAAATTTCAGCACACAAACTTAAAACAGTCATAACTTTTGACTCGTAACTCCGTTTTGAGCGTATGACCACTTTTCGGAAAGCTTGCGAGAAGATCTACAATCTGACCATAGGCATGCGGACCGCGTCAGATCCCACGCGGGTCGCGTCAGACTTTTCCGGAAACAGAAGCAGAATTGGAAACAGAGGCTAATTGAAGGAAGGTCGGCCAGAAAAGCTATAAGAGGGGATTTCTTGCACCTGAGAGGGCATGCTGGATATGAGAGACAAATTCGAGGGTTGAGGTTCGACGGCTAGCTTGGAGACGAAGTTGAGAGGAGCATAACGAGAGTTTTGCGACGAATCTTCATCGTTCTTCTAGTTTTTCTATGAACTCTTTTATCTTTATTTGTTTTCTTTGTTCTTTGATCATGCTTGAGTAGTTTACTTTGTTTCTAGGGTTACGATGTAGTTTGATACTTTGTTTTGCATGCATGTTGTTTGGATTTGTGTTGAACAATAGTGTTTAATTGTTTGAGTATTATCTTAATTGCTTTGTTGAAGTTGATCGAATGATTCATGTTTGTTTACTGTTAGATGCCTATAACATCTTTCTTGTACTTTGGCCTTGATGTTTCTTTCAACCAGACTTAGTATCTGAGGTAGGTTTACGAGCCGTAAGGCGAGACCAAAAAGTAACTGAGAGGTGAACTTTACCATTTATCGAGAGATATTGGTTACCTTTAGTAAACCGGACAATTAACTTAGATTAGAACCCTAAGAAGGTGAAATTGCAGTTCCGATACCAAGTTTATTAAGCCAACAAACGAGAGTTGAGGTTTAGGAACATTAGGTTCGGTCAATGAATCCTTACACTAAAGAACAACGCAAAAACAGACAACTGCTGCATTTGCTCAAGGTCCACGCGGGCCGCGTATGAGAGTACGCGGGTCGCGTGTTCCATGCGGGTCGCGTGTGAAAGCACGCGGGTCACATGAGTACCGAGAGGCAAGGTTGATAATGAATCGAAAACCCTGGAAACGCTTTTTCTCATCTGATAAAACCCAAATTTACTTTCTGTCAATTTAATTACTTCTGTTATTAATTGAATTTAGGATTTAAACAACCAAACCAACCTTTTTTCACTTCTAGTACCTAATTAATTTAGATAGAATTCCAGATTTGATTAAAGAACCGTCCTGTGGATCGATACCTAATTATACTGTACGACGGGATTGTGCACTTGCAATCTAGTCGAAAGTTGAATAAGGTTAAAAGCTACAGCTTGCTGTAGTGAAACTTTGTGATACACTTTTGTGCGAACAAGTTTTTGGCGCCGTTGCCGGGGACGGCATCATTTATCTTTTCTGGATTTTTGTTTATTTTAATTAATCTAGATTTTAATCTGTATCTTTTCTTTCATTTTTTTTTTCTCTCTCAGGAACACACTGGCTTTCAAACCAGCTCCGAAAAGCGATTACCATCTGAGGAGCTCAAGACACCATGGATATGATGTACAACATGGCGACAAACCAACAGTGGTTTGGCCGCAACAGTTCTCGAGTTGGAGGAGGCGGCCGATCCAGAGTTGATCAGATCACAGCTCTATCTGCCAGAGCTACCGAGCTGGAGGAGGCCATGCAGAAGGCTTTTATCAAAATGAGCGTGAGGGCAGTCAGTAACCCTCAACCACAGCCATGTGTCATGTGTGGGGACAGGAGGCACTCTTACGAGTATTGCCCACTGGCAGAATGGGATGAAGAACCCGAGCAGGACAGCTATCTCAGCAACAACAATTGCAATTTCTACAACATTGCACCATTCCATAACTCGAACAATCGCGCATTTCAATCCGATCCACCCGAGCCGTACATTGATCCCGCTGTGAGCGACTTCATGCATGAGCAAGGGAAGATAAACCAGATGCTATTCGAGCAGATGCAATCAATAAATGCTCAACTGACTGCTCGGATTGCTCAGAGCAAGATGATGATGGAGCAATTGAGATACAAAGCCAGCCCAAGCCAACCACAACTTGGTAAGCTACCCAGCCAGCCAGAGCTCAACCCTAGAGGAGAGGCTGAGGCGGTCACCCTGCGAAGTGGGACCCAATATGAAGAATCATCCCAGCCAACAGACCAGACCGCACTGCACGCGGGCCGCATCAATGACACGCGCCCCGCGTCACCACCTGAAGAACAGAACCCGAGCCGCGTCAAACTGACTCGACCGGCAGTCATTGCTAAAGAACCTGTGAACGCGGGCCGCGTAACTGACACGCAGGCCGCGTCGAAGGAGGCTGACAACTTGGGGGAACTGACACACGGACCGCATGCATCTGGCATGGACCGTGCACCACAGCCAGAGGAGCTGGAGATGGCACGCGGGGCGCACAAAGCTCACACGGGAACCTCACACGGACCGGACATATCTCACACGGACCGTGCAACAGCCCAGACAGAGCAGCCGACTCCTGAGCTCAAGCCTCTGCCAGTTAACCTCAGGTATGAGTTCCTGGACCCTGATAAATCTTGTCCTGTGATCATAAATGCAGATCTTAAACCTGATCGGACTGCTATGCTCTTGGAGAAATTGAAAGCTCACAAGGCACGATCGGGTGCTCGATCAAGGACTTGAAAGAAATATTGTGGATTCTTCTGATGCAAGAGTTTGATCACGTGATCCGTGTACCTCAGAAGTGGGTGCTCCCCCCCAGTGCCACCCGATCCACCTCCCACCAACCAGTGAGGCGCCCCGCCTTATCCCTCGCTCACTATCTAGTAAGTTTCCATATTTTCTTCTATTTACTTTTTCCTTTTGTAAATTCAAGCATTGAGGACAATGCTTCATTCAAGCTTGGGGGGTGGAATAGAAGAAAACTGTATCTGCATTTAGACATGTTTATTTTTCAAAATTTTTGCATTTTTAGGTGATAAATTTGTGTGATTGCTAGGATTAGGGACTTGTTTGAAAACTTTTGTTTGTGATTGGATTACCTTGAGAATTGGAAATAACCCCATAATTGATCAAAGAACTGCTTAAGATGGGATGTTTTGAGAAATTGAAAAGATGAAAGCTTGAATTGTATTGAAAAAGCCTTTTGAAACTGAACTGTGCCTTTTAAATAGGGAAATGGGGATTTTAAATGAGGAAATATTGGGATATCCATTAGTATGAATGAATACCATTGGATGTGTGTATTCATGGTATATGCAAATAAAAAATGTAACAAATGAAAAAATGGAGAAAATAAGAGTACTGGCAATAAGTCCTGTTGGGCGCCTTTGAGCTCGTCTCCCAAATTTAGAAAAAAAGAGTACTGGCACAATCCGGCGGGATGCCTTTGAGCTCGAAAACTTTCAAAAACTCTTGCATATATCAACACATGAAATCTGCGACTTTCTAACCTAAGCTTGTCCCAAGCTTGGGGGGGTTAAAAAGGGAAAAATCACCACAAATGAGGGCATAGATTCAGTGAAAGAATGAAATATTGATCAATTCGGGTAATTAGCTTTGCAAATATTAAAACATTTCAGAATGTGAAGTTTGATTAGTTAATTTGTGTGGTGAATCAAAATTGATCAAGGAAAGTCTAAATTATACCAAAAGGATTCTCGAGGTTTTTGATTAAAGCAATTCATGTAAATTTTCACATTTAGGAACTTAATTTGCATTTAGGTAAAATTAGAGTCCAACCCGGTACCTAAGTATGATCTTTGCTTGAGGACAAGCAAGATTTAAGCTTGGGGGAATTTGATGTCTCATTATTAGACCTATAAATCCGACCAATTTCTGTACCAAAATCTGTGTTTCCAACCACCAAATCGTGTCTTTTACATTGAATATACATTGAATATCTATAGAATGTGGTACTGCTGCGTTTTCATTCTTACTTTGCAGAAAACGAGCGAAATTAGGGTAGATTGTGAGTTCTGGAGCCCTACACGCGGGTAGCATCAGATCCCACGCGGGTAGCGTCAGATCCCACGCGGGTAGCGTCAGACCCTGAAATTTCAGCACACAAACTTAAAACAGTCATAACTTTTGACTCGTAACTCCGTTTTGAGCGTATGACCACTTTTCGGAAAGCTTGCGAGAAGATCTACAATCTGACCAAAGGCACGCGGACCGCGTCAGATCCCACGCGGGTCGCGTCAGACTTTTCCGGAAACAGAAGCAGAATTGGAAACAGAGGCTAATTGAAGGAAGGTCGGCCAGAAAAGCTATAAGAGGGGATTTCTTGCACCTGAGAGGGCATGCTGGATATGAGAGACAAATTCGAGGGTTGAGGTTCGACGGCTAGCTTGGAGACGAAGTTGAGAGGAGCATAACGAGAGTTTTGCGACGAATCTTCATCGTTCTTCTAGTTTTTCTATGAACTCTTTTATCTTTATTTGTTTTCTTTGTTCTTTGATCATGCTTGAGTAGTTTACTTTGTTTCTAGGGTTACGATGTAGTTTGATACTTTGTTTTGCATGCATGTTGTTTGGATTTGTGTTGAACAATAGTGTTTAATTGTTTGAGTATTATCTTAATTGCTTTGTTGAAGTTGATCGAATGATTCATGTTTGTTTACTGTTAGATGCCTATAACATCTTTCTTGTACTTTGGCCTTGATGTTTCTTTCAACCAGACTTAGTATCTGAGGTAGGTTTACGAGCCGTAAGGCGAGACCAAAAAGTAACTGAGAGGTGAACTTTACCATTTATCGAGAGATATTGGTTACCTTTAGTAAACCGGACAATTAACTTAGATTAGAACCCTAAGAAGGTGAAATTGCAGTTCCGATACCAAGTTTATTAAGCCAACAAACGAGAGTTGAGGTTTAGGAACATTAGGTTCGGTCAATGAATCCTTACACTAAAGAACAACGCAAAAACAGACAACTGCTGCATTTTCTCAAGGTCCACGCGGGCCGCGTATGAGAGTACGCGGGTCGCGTGTTCCATGCAGGTCGCGTGTGAAAGCACGCGGGTCACATGAGTACCGAGAGGCAAGGTTGATAATGAATCGAAAACCCTGGAAACGCTTTTTCTCATCTGATAAAACCCAAATTTACTTTCTGTCAATTTAATTACTTCTGTTATTAATTGAATTTAGGATTTAAACAACCAAACCAACCTTTTTTCACTTCTAGTACCTAATTAATTTAGATAGAATTCCAGATTTGATTAAAGAACCGTCCTGTGGATCGATACCTAATTATACTGTACGACGGGATTGTGCACTTGCAATCTAGTCGAAAGTTGAATAAGGTTAAAAGCTACAGCTTGCTGTAGTGAAACTTTGTGATACACTTTTGTGCGAACAGGGTCAGAGAGGCGCGGCTGTTGGTCATTAATTGATAGTGGGTCATGCATGGATGGTGCGATTTCTCCAGTTTGGTCCAGAACCGTATTCTCCAGTTGTGTGTTATCATCTTTACTTAGGTTGACAGCAAAGGAAGGAGGAGAGTTGCGGTGGCCATGAGCAGTAGAACCGGCCGTGGTTTGCGAAGAAGGAGACCGCCTTGCTTCAAACAGGGGGCTCATGTTGAGGATGTTTTCAATTTTTTCTTTCTCGATGCCTTTGTCGAGGGAAGCCCAAACCGCAAAGAGTGTTTCAAAATCAATCAATAGCCGGTCGGAAGCTTTCATAAAGCCGGGGCTGCCTGATGCCGAGGAAGCAAAGATGCATCGCACTTGCTCAAAAATTTGAGGAGGCGGGGTGGGGTCCGGAGGTGGGTTCATGATGACAGCTTCTTCAATCCATGCCTCGACCGCCACCTCAACTTGACGTGTAATGCCGCGAACCCAAATCGTAATGCTTTGGGGGACCAGTTCAAGGTTGGGGACAGCTACAAGTGCTTTCATGTTTGCAAGAGATGGAACGCAAGCTAATGGGGCGTGGTGAAGCACTATGCCGAAGGAGCCGGCAGCGCGCAGCAAGTGTTCGACTGTCCAGGAGCATGGAGACATGCCCTTAAGGTTGACCCATACTTTGAACTTCATTTCTAGAGGGGAGCCGTTGACAGAGGGGCTCCAAGGGAAGATAACAAAGCCCATATCGCGAAGGTGGCCAGCGTGCGCGGTGAGGAAAGTATCGCGATTGATACCCAACGGTAGAAGGAGTAGGTATTGAGTCGTGTTGATGCTTGTGATGGGAAAAGGAAATGGAGTGGCACAGGTTGCCATGAGAATAGATTGAAGTATGTTGAGGTTGTGAACCTCACGAAGTCGGGCATCAATGACAATCCCGCGTTGGAGTTCGCATTTATCTTGCTGCATTTGAATCGTCTCCGGTACGAAAACCATAGTCTTTTTTGGCCTGGTTTTGGGCAGGAGGGCATCCCCGAGGTTGCCCCGAGGAGTTAGTGGGTCAAATTGAGGTTGCCTGGGGGGTGAAACAAATGCACACATCTTCGCCTCATGGCCCGTGGTCCAGCATTTGGCACAGACGCGCTCCTTGCGTGTGCATTCACTTTGGTCATGGCCTAAAGCTAAGCAATTATAGCATCGGCCCTTCCATTGTGGGTGTGAAGGACCAGGTGGTAATGGTAGAGCGAGAGGCGTTTCTTTGCGATGGGAGTGTGTGGGGGTGTTGACTTGTGGGAATGTAAACGGATTAGTGTCGATGTAGCTCTTCCAGATGGGTTGCGGATAGCGGGTGGGGGCTTGAAGGAGATGGATGTTGTTATTGTTGGTGGGGGTGGAGGAGACAACATTCGCATAGGATCGACCCGGGGTGGTCATGGCTGGTTGTGGTGAGGGGGTGTGAGGCGAAGGAAGCTGGTGTGTGGGTGGGTGATGCTTTTTCTTGGGAGCGTTGGACATGGTGGAGAGTATTTGAGAACTGGAAGGAGAGGTTTTTTAAAATTTTATTTTTTAATTTCTAACTATTTTTGTTGGCTCTCATTTCTGCAGTTCTAACTGTTTTTTAATAATAATAATTAAAAGTTAATTACACGAGTGTAGAGATTTAGGAATTAAAACTTAACTTAATTTCTATTTGATGCTTGACACTAGTTAAATATTATTCTTTTTAAATTTTACTTTACGTAGATGACCTTATGTGGACTTCTTTGTTTAAATTTTTTCTGTTGAATTGAAAATGACAGTTGATATGCCAAAAAGTTAAATTTCTTTCGTGATTTATGGAATAACAAGAATATTCTAATTTAAAGTGATTGTTTCCTTCTTTAAAAATCAATGAATCATTATATCATCATCCAAAAATTGTGAAGCCTGGTAGCTCTTTTCTTGGCTATCTTTTGTTCCCAATTACTTTCTTCTTCCTGTTGTTGCTTTTAATGCCTTATCGACAGGAAAACAAATTAGTATAATAAGAAAAATTCTTTGAAAATTCATATTAAACGCATACCCTGTTTGAATATTCATATTTTAAATGAACCGTTGATGCTTAACCGTTGAATTGTTCATATTGTAAACGCATGCTCTGTTTGAATTATTCGTATTTCTTTGTTGGGTATTTCACTCAACCGTTGATGCTTTGGTCTGATCGTCGATCGGTGCTATACTGAAAAAATCAAATGACAGTTGACTTGTTTACCAGTAAACTAAACAAGTGTGCGCGCTGCAGTAATTCTGAAGAGTGCTAACCTTTTAGTTTATATCAGATTGTTTTATCATATGAAGCAATGATCCATCTTTACCCTTTTCTTTAATGAAACAAAATGGTATAATTCTCTGCAACACTGCAAATACAGAAAAGATGCAGAGCTGAGCTGATCCGAACATGCTTGTACGATCTGTGTAATAATGGTACCAACAGATTCTGATAAAAGGATATTAGCTGCTGATATAAATTAGCTGGCATTGTCTATATAAAAATCAACAAATTAATAAGAAAAGAAAAAGAAAGGAGAGACGAAGAGGGGACAGGGGGAATCTTGGGATTGGGAATAAAAGAATCCACCGCCGTCCTCTTCTCTTCTCTTCTCCTCTTCTCTTCTCTTCTCTTCTCTTTCGAAGGTGGTCCCCGCACCAGCGCGAGCAATCGCCAATTTGTTTTATTTAATTCTGGAGATGTCGCTCGTTAAATCTTTGAAAGGTACCTCTTTTATTAAAGAACACGCTGTGCCAATCGTTGCCACGGTAGATCGGCTAAACGCTGTGCTGAACGCAACATCTTGCACATGGAATTCACATCACCCCCGGTACCGTAATAGGGAATCTTTTACAATTACTTGATCTGGACCGTTCTTTTTAACTTGGCACGAATCTCAAAGCCCAATAATACTGCTCCCTCCGTCAGCCCGAATCCCAAAGCGGCTAGTACAAAAAAAAAGAAGGAACGACATCATAATTCATGAGTACAAAATAGTTTACTTATTATATTCTGTTTCGAGTTCGGATAAATTTTTATATGAATAATGCTCGTGTTCACTTAGCTGTGCACCCATTTATTTATTAATATTTAGTTATCTATTAAATAAGTATATATATATGTTATTAACGATAAAAAATATTACATAAACTTTACCATAATATTGGTGGTATTTGTCATCAACTTCAAATTTTATCTGGTAGACTTCAACTAATGAATTCAAATTGTTCAAATCAATCTACTTTATGAGTAGTGATGCATTTACATGCAAAATTTATAATTTTTTGAATTATTTTAGTAACAAGTCAAGCGGTAAAAAAATGATGAAAAATAAATACATTAAAATTAACTTAAAAACTCTCACATTTGACCATTTGATTTGATACTAAATAAATTTGAAACATTATAAATTTTACATGTAAACACACCACTCATAAAGTAGATGGGTTTGAACGGTTTGAATTCGTCATTTGAAACTGATTTGATAAGATTTAGAGTTGGTGATATTTAAACTAAAATATCACTAGTACCACAGTAGTCACACTCAATAAATACAAGTATACAACAATTAAAAAAAAAATAGATTGCCGGGTTAATTATACTAAAAAATTAAGTTTTCACAGTCACAAAGTAATATTTTAACCACTAAATTATAATCAAACATGTAGTAGATAGGCTGAATTATATAAAAAAGAATTTAGAAAAACTTCACTAATTTAATATATTTGATTAAATGTTTTAAATTATGGAGGTCACTAAATAACACCTAACTCTCTATGTAGATCCGCCCTGCCCAGCTCTCTGTTTCATCCCTTGGATGATAAATTGATAACAAAATGACAAAAGACATGCTCATTTGTTTTCTACTCATTACTTTTGTGATGACTTAGTTGATGTGTTTGAACAATTCTTTGTGTTTCCAGCTAGTGTTAAGCTGATGATTTTGTGGTGTCAGGGTTTATTAGTTTAAACTGAGTAGTAGGTGAACGGAATATGGCTGTAAGTTTACTATTTCTGTAATGAAATGGACTTGGGTCTTTTTATCATAAAAAAAACAGTCAGAAAAAAAAAATATCTTACTAAATTACACAAGTTTCGAGAAGCTGTTTGGCAACCATGTGAGGCTTAATTTTTAAGCTGCACTAATCCGCACCCGTTCGGCAATAAAGTTGAAAAGTAACATTCTTAAGAAAGCCTTAAGCTTGACAAATAAACTTAAACCATGTGAAACCATAGCTTAAAAACTTAAGCAAGCTTAAAAAATTGAGCAAAAGGAGCACCAAGGAGGTGAGATTCAACTGCACTAAGGAGCACCTGCTCAGTAAACTTAAAGACTCCTTAGAGCACCAAGGAGGTGAGATTCAACTGCACTAAGGAGCACCTGCTCAGTAAACTTAAAGACTCCTTAGAGCACCAAGGAGTTCTAAGGAAGCCTAAGCTGAACACTTCAGTGCTAACGGTTGCGAAGTCTGACCTTTTTCTTATGGAGTTGTAAGTATAAAAAAAATCCGTTGATTAGAATTATGCAGGATATGAAATAAAGAACACAGATTCAAGGACAAAAGAAGGTTTAATTGAAGCGCATCGAGAATATTTCAAATAAGAGGAACTGCTGGTTCTTTCTCAGAGGAACTGCTGGTGATTTTGGATTTTTTTTAGAAATTTAAAAAATTAAATATTTGAAAAAGAGATTGATTAATTTTCTTGGAAAAATAGGTGGAACCACACCAATAGTACAAATACAGTAGTTTTCAGACAAATTTGTGGTCAAAATGGAATTCCATGTCTAAAAAATACTGGGACTGCACCAGAAACTCTGGATGAAATCATTTTATTGGTACAGTTCCATCAATTATTTGAAAAAGAAAAACAATCAATCTCTTTCCCGAAAATGTAATTTTTAAATTTTAAAAAAATATTTTGATTTTGAGATTTCATCCGTAGTCGAATAAATGAAGAGGCATGGTTTTTAGTTAATTTTTCTCTTGTGACTTGTGAGACTTGTTAATTATATTGAAATAGAAAAAAATAATAAACTGGCGATCGTGGATACGTCACTGATATTACATTAAACACGAGATGCAAAGATGGTTCTGTTTAAAATTTATTATCGGGAAGAATGTTAAAATAATATAAATTCCATCTCATTCTGAAAAAATATGAATATGCAAAGATATAAAAAAGAATAAAATATTCCAGTTCGGGGGCAAGGCCCAAGGTTAGAGAAAAGCAGGTCATGCTTGCCATTCTATCATCTTCTCCGACTTTCCCATCCGATAGAAATGGATATGATCCAAACTACTGGTTATATATCCAAAATCAAACCATCACATTGAAATCTGTTCATGCGTTTAATCAGACAATCCGGATACGTGTATCCGACCGTTTCACAGTTTAGGAAAAACCAAAGGACGCAGATAGGGATGGCAATGGGCCGAGGCCACAGGTATTTTGTTAAACTCATGCCTGGCTTGTATGTTAAAAACTAACAGCCCTGCTTGGTCCAATCTATGCCCGGCCCGCCCATGAGCCTTTCCCCCAAACCCATGCCTGCTTATCCTTGCCTGCCCTTGCCCATGGGCCTGCTCATACCCGTTGGCCCATCCATATTCAACCACATCAAATAGACCATATAATACAACAAAATAATTCATAATATGATTTTTCTAATGGAAGCAAAAATAATTCATAATTTAACAACAAATAACAGTGTGATTTTGCTACTAAAGTACAAAATAATTAATAGTTTAATAACAAATAAAGTGTTGTTCTGCTTGTTTTTTTTAACTTAAAAGCCCATGGGTTGCTTGTGGGCTTCGACATAAGTCCAGGCCTAGCCTGGCCTGTCTCTAGGCCCGTCTTTACCTGACCCATCACAGCGTCGGGCCGACCGGATAAAGAACGGACTGGGCAGGTAAGACCGGACCGCCGGACCAATTGGACTTTTTTACCATCCCTAGACACAGACCCACCTCTCTTGAGACCAGAAGAGTATAAGACAACCCCGTATCTGTCCATTCCAAAGTTCGGAAAAACCAAAGGACGCGGACTCACATCTCCAGAGGACAGGTCCACTAGTACAAATGCAGGCTCGTGGTTCATGCTATCCATTGTTTGACATTATTTCAGATTGGATTTTAATTCAGCAAGTCCATTTTCTGTGCTTTGTTTTTCCTTATTGGAATCATACTTTTGACCCAGTTTGCAGTAAAGTTAAAAACTAGACCAACTCCAGCATTTGTTATATGTGGAATGATTTAGTTTGCTTTGTTTAAACCTAAACTCAACAAAGACTTCATTAGCCACAAATTAACTCAATTACCCTAAATGTACATGCATCAAATCCTAACAAAACAACACCAAGCAAAGAATAATATTTACAAAATGAAGGAGAATCTTAATAATCATAGCAAGCAGCCCTTAAAGGCCTTCCTTAATGATTTTTCGTCCAAATTTCTCCCAATAAATACAAGCTTGTTGATTCGTTTCTCATCTGGGCCCCACGGCTTCCCTGGGCACCCTTCCAGCATTGAATGGACTCCCTATAGAGCAAGCAGATACAATTAACAAAATGGAATGGATGTAGTAGGAAAAAAAAATATGTTCTTTTTATATTGTCAAATCCATATCTTGTCCATGCAGAAGTAGGAAAAGTAATTCAAAAAGAATTTAATAAGACCTGGAAAACAAAGCGCCCAGTGGAGTCATTAACATAAATGACACCCTTCATTCGATAAAGATCCTCTCCTTTCTCATCTACTAACCTCTCCAGCCAATCGTTCACCTTCACCGAACAAAAGAAGACGGGGAAGTGTGAATCAGTTTTGTAAAACCAGAGCTGTTAGTTAAGAATTGCTACTCTTCAAATGTTGCTGGCACCATAACAAAATCATAGTACCTCATCAAGATCAAGCATTCCTTCAGAGACTATGCTCACACTTGTCACAGCTGTATCATGCTTATGTTCATTATGATGATGGTTGTGGTGGTCATGGTGGTGCCCTACAAATTAAAAAATCAAAATGAAGAAATTAAGAAGATGCCATTGTTATCTAAGATTTACATTTATATTATTCACATAACAGCCCATTTAAAGAGAAGCCAAGTGACACAATAAAAGATATACTGATATTTAAGCTACTTAAAATTAAGGATAATTTTGTCAAGTTAATAAATAAATAATTCATCTACTTGAATTGAGGTCATTGATTTTGTTTTATTGCACTTAAGTTTCTTCATTTTGTAATATACTGTGTCAAGGACTGAGTAAACATGACTATAATTTCAATTTCCGAGAATGTCAGCCTTTTTGCAAATAACAAAAAGGCCAATAACATATTTGCAATTTCTTGTTAGTTATAACTACTCTAAAACTCTACCAATATAATAAACAATCAAGGGTCTTTACGTGTGATCAAGTAATATTTGGACTTTGGAGAAAGAAAATACCATGCTCATCATTGCAATGTTGATTTTCAACATGGCTTGATTCCAACTGTACTTCAGACTCAATCCTAGTTAATTCAGAACCAGTCATTTTATAATGAGACTAAGCAACATCATCAACTTCTGTTAAAAGAAGTAAGAACATATCTAAGTCTAATATTTACATTCCTAAATCATACTAGATATAAGACGAGAAAGCAAACCTGTCAAGATCATAACCACCCACACCTAACACAAAATTCATATCAACCTCTCCAAATATTGCTTGTTTTATTTGAGCTATTCCATTTATATGCTGAAGCCACCAATAAAAAGCTCTTGTAATTAGAAAAGATAAAAAAAAAAGGTAAGTAGCTCCAACATTTACAATCTGTTGTATTAAACCTTTATTTTTCTGGTCAATGCATCCAACTCGGCATCACCCACCAAATCAATCTGCCAACAGAGGATGATAGAAGTAGACCCATCTATTAGTACACAAGTGTTTCAACTGCTACCGTCCTTTTAAAATTTGTTAAAAAGAAAATCAATGGAAAGTACAGACCTTGTTTAAAATGATACGATCAGCATAGGAAACTTGTTCAACAGCCTCATTCACAACCCACCTCGGCTTCACCTCATTCAGATGCTGCATGGCATGCTTGCAATCCACCAAAGTGACAACCCCATCAAGCTTCAAATAGCGTGAAACTAGTTCGTCTGAGCAGAATGTCTCAATCACTGGAGAAGGCTTTGCCAGACCTGGATCAATATAAATATTTAATGTACTTGTTGATTCTTGTCTGGAGAGCAATTTTAATTAAACAATGAGGAACGTGAAAAACAGTACCTGTAGTTTCTATGATAATATGGTCAAACTTGTCTCTCTTTTCTTTAACCAGCTTGAGAAGCATCTTAACCAGATCGCCTCTGACAGTGCAACAAAGACAGCCATTGCTAACCATTACAATGTCTTCTGCCACTGACGAGTGACTGGCAACAAGTGAACCGTCAATATCAACCTCTCCAAACTTTTTGAAAAAAAAAAAAAAATTACAATGGTCAATTCATACCTAGTTACGAATAATGGAAACATTACGAATAAACTTCTGTAAAGAAAGCTTCTTGGGTTATCACTGCAGTTTTACATTCTCGAAAGGGAGAACATACATTTCTTCAGCTTATGCCCCAATGAATACTTAAATATGCAATTAAACCTAAACTATTCATCAACTTTGTAACTAAGTCTCAGTTTAATCAACTAACCCCAATTTCACCAAGTAGTCTGACTTTACAGAAAAGAGCTATGTTAACTGGTAGTCAAACAAATACATACGAGCAGTGGTATATACCAGTATGGTCCTTACTGAAGCAGGGTTAGAACATACTTTACATGAACATCTCCCTGACAAATGGGAAACACACAATTACCTCATTTTCAATGACGGCAATCCTCTTCCCATGTTGTGAAGTCAAAATATGATTCAACAGAGTCGTCTGTGGAGAAAGAAATATGTCAACTAGACAACTACAATCCAGTAAGTAAAAAGGAATCTGCATGACTAAGCTGTGAGTCAATTCATAGAATCAAGAGGAACAAATTGCAGACCACATATTAAAAAAGGCTTAGACTGGGTTGGATCATCCAACTTGGATGTAACTAAAAGGTCTTAATTAAATGGATCCAGTGGCAGATTCCCACTGTGCACTAATATTTCAATATTTTGTAATTCAGTTTATGGAATGATGCATGACACTCAATTAGACTGGCAATCGTTTACCAACTCAGTAATTAAAATTTAAAAACATGTCTATATAGAAATGGAAAGAGAATATGAATTATCGTGCCGTTGGACTCGTGCTAGTTATTAAAATTAATAGAGGCGAAGGGGCACACTTTTCCAGAGCCGAGGAAGCCAGTAATAACAGTGGCGGGGACACGTGTATCTATGTCCAGCGCACTAGAAGCAGCCTCCGACATGTCCGACGTGGGAGTCGAACTGGAGACCATCGGTCTAGCACCAAGCGGTACAAAGCGGCAATGGGCAAAGAAAGAACTGGAGATGATGGACTGGAGGCTACGAATGGACTCTGAGGTTGTAGGAGCGAAGTCGAGGTGGAGAAGCTGGGCTAGGGTTTTGGCTGCCCTTGGTAGAAGTAATCTCGTTGCCATGGCTAAATAGAGAAGGAATAGAACTGGTCTGAGAGGGAGCTTAAACCCTAAGCACAGCCATGGGGTTTTACATGAAGACGAGCGGCACTTGAAAACTTTGATCACTAACAAGTTCAATAAACACAGTACAATTGTACAAACCTGGTGAAACAGCCATGTTTTTAGATATTTAAAAATAAAATAAGTGAAATAAAATAAAATGATTAAATTATTTAAGTTTTATTTTTTTTATTCTTACTATTTCACATAATAATTAATGTAGTATATAGGAATATATTTTTTTTATCATTGCTATTTCATCCAAGAGCACGATTAAAATATCTCATTGTTTTTGTGCTCCCAAGGCGGACCCACATAGAACCTGGATTTTGAGTTTGAATGAAATCTATCGGTTCCTGAGTCCCAATCAATTTTGCTTTCCTGAAATATTTTTTACTCTCTCTGGATTTCTAATTTCTAGTTCAGGTTAAATTTAAAATTAAAATTAAAATATTTTTTTAATTATGATTAGTAATTAGAATTATAAGTTATAACATCATAAGTTATAAGTCAGAGCATTGAAAAATATAAGTTAAAATATTATTTTGTATCGAGTACCCAATTAGTTAATGGGTTCAAACTCGATTCGCTATCCCCCCGCCCCCGATGAGAATCCTGGATCCGCCCCTGCGTGCTCCAATTATGTCTCACATCCTTATATCTGTCTTAAAAGTTCATATTGTCGATACGAACCACTCAACATGATCTATATAATGTGCTTGGAGACAATTTATACTTTTCGAAAAAAAATTACTATTTTTTTATAAGTAGAAAATCATTGTTTTTCAGAAAATTTAGGACCATCCAAAAACAATAATTTTGTACCTATCTAAAAAATAGTAAACAATTTTAAGAAAATATATAAAATTTGGTCTCCAAACATATTTTAATATAAAAATAATATTAAATGATTCAT
Source organism: Carex myosuroides (assembly GCA_028015225.1). Taxonomy (NCBI): domain Eukaryota; kingdom Viridiplantae; phylum Streptophyta; class Magnoliopsida; order Poales; family Cyperaceae; genus Carex; species Carex myosuroides. The sequence continues at coordinate 1,500,036 of CM051489.1, read as the reverse complement.
ATTGACTTCTTTGATTTTGAAAATAGAGATAATGATGTGCGATAGATTGGCCGATTGTGGCACAAAAACAATGAGACATATTAACCCTACACTTCATCCAATTTGCTGTCATGGAACATTAATATTTTAAAGTAATTTAATTTTTTTACTTGTTAAATGTAACATATAAATTTACACACAAATTGTAATAAAATTCAAGTCTTCTATAAGCAAAATTATTAATTTTAGGTTTTCTCATCTTATATCCAAAATAAGTAAACCTAGTACGAGAAAATATTAATGGTTGGACAATTGGATCTAAGAAATTTAGGACGTTTCATAAAAAAAATATCAACAATTATAAGTAGTTTATGTTTAAATAAAACTTTAAGTGAAAGAATAATATGTTTTTATTCACTTAAGCTGTTAAATAAATATAGTTTAGAGTGACTTAAGCAAGGGCGGAGTCAAATTTTCAAGCTATGAATGTCAAATGCAAATAGAAATTAATCATATAAAATTTTTGTACTATGAATGAGGATCAATTTTACACTATCTATAGCAATTTACTCTAAAGTATATAGAAAATCATATATAAAAATAATTTTTTTGAAAATTAATGGGGTCAAATTGACTCTCATATATGAGCAGGATCCGATTACAACACTTTTGAGTTACCACAACTATTTTTTATATTTTCAAAGTCCAAATCGTCGATCCAAACCATTCAACATGATCTCCACAATAAAATATACTTGCAGATCAAATTTTATATTTTTTTGAATTTTTTTACTATTTATTAAGTATTTTACAAAAACTAGTCAAATTCATACCATTGAATTTTGTACCCATCTTAATAAATAGTAAAAAAATTCAAAAAAATGTAAAATTTGATCTGCAAGCACATTTTATTGTGGAGATCATGTTGAATGGTTTGGATTGACGATTTGGACTTTGAAAATATAAAAAATAGTTGTGGTGACTTTGTGGTAACTCAAAAGTGTTGTAATCGGATCCCTCCTCCTCATATATTGTATGTCAATTTGCCCCTGGACTTAAGATGAACTAAATACTAAGTTGGGGCGCAATAAATTAAAGAGGGGATTTTATGTATTTTCTCAATTTTTATGAAAGTTATGCATGTCGTTTTCTAAAATTCATAATATTATATTTATTTTTATAAATTTAGAAACTCACAAATTTATTCATTTTATTGTTCTTTCATTAAACTCATTTTAATTTAGAAAGTACCTATTTTTATCTTCTATTATAAAAAATAAAAATATATTGTATATTTTAAAAAAATGTTAGTCTACTGATTGGTTGGTTTTCGAAGGCAAATGAGTTATTTTTCTCCTTGTGACACTTACACAAGCATATACTCAAATGTTAGTGTGCATGCGTTATAACTTACAAGTAAATGATCCATTTGTTCTTGAAAAATGACTAATTAGATGACTGATATTTTTTTGAAACATGCAACATATTTTTAATTTTCTTAATAAAAAGTAAAATAGATACTTTATTATTTTAAATGAGGTTGAAAGAAAAGCAATATAATAAGTAAATTTGTGAGATTTTGAAATTTAGAAGATAAATATGATATTACCAACTTTAGAAGTAGAAATATGTAATTTCAAAAAAATTTAGTGATATACACAAAATTCCCCCTAATTTAAAAGACTTCTTTGGATAAATTAACTTATATAACATTTGAAATTTGCTGTCAAAAGAAATAATTTATTTCTCCGTTTGTTTTTCTTCCTTAATTAATTTTTTAAATCATGATTTAAATAATAAACTTCAATCAAACAAAAATAACTTAAAAACTATCTAAGCAACTTAATTTTCTAATTTAAAATAACAAACAAACATGCATGATTTAAGACCGCCGATACATCTTCTGAGCAATTAAGATTATAATTAACTTTTGTTCGATTCCAAGAATTGTAACAGAAGCCGATGAGTTCCAACTTCCAAAAAGTGCCGAGTAAATAAAATAAAATAAAATCGAATTAACTTCCTCGTTGAGCTAGTGCTATGAAATAAATACGGGGCAAACCTTCACTGGGAGACTCGATCGGAGTGCCTACTGCTTTTGTTGTTTGTATTTCTTGTAATACATCAAAGAGAAGTAGAGAACGGAGATCGGGAGATGTCGGCTTCGAACGGTGCCTCGGACAATCTGAGCGCAAGAGAGCATGTACAGAGGATACGACGCGATAGGTTTTTCATTGGGAGAGAAGAGAAGAACCCACTGGCTGAAGACATGCATCAGGCTGTCAACTACCTCTCTGAGGAGCTATACTCCAAAGATGTTCACTTCCTCATGGAACTCATCCAGGTATATACGAGTGTCAATTTTTTTGTTTGTTTTGTTTTGTTTTTGGCAAGAGCTAGAAAATTTGGATTGGGAGTTAGAAATGTGAAATGTATAATATGTGAAAGTTTGAATTTAAACTCAAATCTCCACAATCATACCGTGGAACTCTTTAACTGCTAAACTACAAGCACACATTTAACCTTTTATGAGGGGCTAAACTAAAAAATTTAAAAATTTAAATTTTTTACATATTTTATGAGGGACTGAACTATATAATTTTTTTTGAAAAAAATAATTATATTTAAATAAACATGATTAATTTTTTTAAATTATTAGAGTGACTAAGCACCTCTTAGTAGTTAGTCTTGGATGTTCTCTGTGATTTATTAGTTTTGGATTGTCATAATTCCGATTATATGTAAAAGAAAAAGGAGTCACGCTTTGATTTGCTTTGTTGACTTGTTGCCTCTTGCCACAGATTATTTTTGTAAACTATTAAATTTAGTTTGTTCGGTCCATTCCAAATAAGGTATTAACACCTTGTTTGGATGGAGAGTAGAGGAAGGAAGGGGAGGTGAAGAATAAAAGGGAATGGAATGGAATAGAAAGGAAGATTAACATATTTAATTTCTTTGTGTTTGGATGATTAATGAGAGAAAATAAATTTAACTTTCCTTTTCGTCTTATTTCTTGTTTGGTTGATTAAAATTTAGAAGGTTAATGAGAAATTCGGTGGTTGTTTAGTTGATTAAAATTTAACTTTCCTTTTCGTCTTAGGTTTATGATTGGACATTTGTGTTTTTTGTTCTAAAAATTTGCAACAAATTTTTTTCCATCCGTTACACCCCAAATCGGGAGGGAAACCGATTCTATTGATTATAATGATACAAGGTTAAACCTTTCACCTCCTGTACCCTTCACTTCCGACATAATTTTGTCAACCAAACACGATTCGACGGAAAGTTTTCTTTTCTTTCCATTCCCTCCCTTCCTCTACTCTCCATCCAAACAAGGTGTAAGGTGAAAATAACCTTAATATCCAACCCAACCCAATCATTATATTTTTAGTTATGTATGGGAGGCAGAAATGAAGCTCAGCATTTCATTTCCTTTTTGAAGTAGAACTAGCTTTTCATTTTAATATAAAAACAAAGTACAAATTGAGTCTATCCAGATCCTCTAAAAGTGGACCCAACCCACTAGCAGATCATGCTGACACATAGCACTGGCATACTAATTTATCAAAATTTTAGTTAGTTTAAGGGATAATATGGAATTAAAAATGCCCTCAGTGCCAACCTAAGGAAATGTGGACTTCTGTATTTGCTTGCTTCCTTGCCATCCTATTACACAAAATTGTCCTTGTAATTAGTTAAACCATAGAGTTATCATCCTGACTAATCGATCCAATGAAATATTGTGAGCCATAGCTAGTTTCCTTTTCAAGTTATCATTTCATTATGACTTGCGTAGTATTAGACACTATGTAGATCAGTTTTTTAAAGTAATTGTTGCTGTTGCTTGCAATACTCGGTAATAATATTGCACAAGCATGTGTGCTTATTGGTGTATATGACTAAAGATTTAGTTTTTGTATCATAAATACGAATGTATATATCGCATCTGACAGAAAGTATTATGGATTATGCACGTAAGATAGCATTTTTATATACTATCGGAATATATATATTTTCGAAAATACATTAATATTTAAGAAGTCATAATATCACTATTGTTTTGTTTTTGTTTATGATTTGTGTATCAAGATGCGTTGCTTATTCTTTGACCGGCTAGTACTGTACTCATTTCTAATTTTCATTATGATCAACTTGTCAGAATGCTGAGGACAATGAGTATCCATCTAGTGTGGCACCATCACTAGAGTTTGTGGTCACTTCAAAGGATATAACTGCAACTGGGGCAACCTCAACTTTGCTCATATTCAACAATGAAAAAGGCTTTTCTCCTGCCAACATTGAATCCATTTGCCGTGTTGGAAAGTCAACCAAGAAAGGGCAGCGGTATCGTGGCTATATTGGCGAGAAAGGTGCTTATTTCTTCCTCTAAGTATTGTTCTTTTTTTTAGCTGACTACAAATAGGTCGGGAATTTAGTTTTCTCAAATAATAAAGAAAAATGATGTTCTTGATTACAATTATACATTTAACTTCATTAACTCAACAAAAAGTGTGTTCCATCGTATTTACTGTATTAATTAATATGGTGGTACGCCCAAGTGAGTTTCATGTTGATCATGCATGTTACTTCCGTTTGATCTTCTTTAGTTAAATTCTGTGTCTTGTATCTTGTGCTGACTTCTAGAGTAGACATGCTTCAACATGCAATACTTAGCTTCTTAATAGAATTAGTTAATAATTAATTGAAAGTATTTAAAACCAGAGAACTTTAGGTTGCATATATATTTCAAAACCTGTTTATGATTTTTAGAATTATCTCATATATTCAATACTTTTTAGAATTATATCACATAGAAAACAATAGAGAAAAAATTATAGTCAAGGTCACCTGACTAATGGAAAGTTCAAATACTGGAAAAGAATAGTTTATTTATATTAGAATCCATATAGCATTGGTTACCATATAGTACGTCTATGAGTTTAACAGAGTGCTCTGTATCTTTTATAGTTCTCCCTATTTATATTTTGCCTCATTGAAATTATGTAGTGAAGTTGACATGAATATATTTTGTAATATTTAAATACTCATATAAGTTTCTAATGTATCAGCCATAGATGCACAATATATTATTAAACACTTTCATTTGTATATTTTGTAAACTAAAATAAGTACATCAACAATCTGTCAATTGAGGTGTGTACTCTTTGTGGTTACCAAAGTTCGACACCAACTTATATACTCCCCATGTTCCTGGTTTACTCTTAAATGTTTGTATTGACCAATAGAGGTCTTCTAATTTCTCCTAGTTTTCATTAGTGTTGTACATAATAGTTGCCTATGCATGTTTTATCTTTTGTCATTTTCTGCACTTGTCTTCTTTTTTCATATTAATGCAAAAGACTGAATACAGAACAATTTCATTCTATTGCAGGCATTGGATTCAAGAGCGTATTTCTGGTGTCAAGTCAGCCACACATCTTCAGCAATGGGTACCAGATAAAGTTCAATGAGGAACCTTCACCTGAGTGCGAGATTGGCTACATTGTGCCAGAATGGGTTGACCAACACCCTACTGTCTTTGATCTGAAAGAGATATACGGTTCCACAAAAGTTCTTCCATCCACCACAATAATTCTCCCTCTAAAGGATGCAAAAGTTCCAGCTGTAAGGAAGCAACTCTCATCCTTACATCCAGAATTCCTCCTCTTCCTTTCAAAGATCCGAAAGCTTTCTGTAAAGGAGACTGGCGTCAACAATAGCAATCAGACTGCTCTTACCGAGGTCTCTATCTCTAGTGAGAAGGACTACCAAACTAGGAAGAATGTGGATGCTGAATCTTATACTCTCCACCTAGATGCTGAAGAAGCAGGCAAAGAAGAGCAATGCACTTATTACATGTGGAAGCAGAAGTTCCCAGTAAAATCAGAATGTCATGTGAAGAAAAGGGAAGAAGTGGACCAGTGGACAATTACACTTGCGTTCCCTCATGGGCAGCGGTTGGGTGGGGCCCAAGCACCTGGCATTTATGCCTTCTTGCCAACTGAGATGGTCACAAATTTCCCCTTCATAATCCAGGCTGATTTCCTCCTTGCTTCTTCGAGAGAGACGATTCTTTATGACAGCCCATGGAATAAGGGGATTCTTGAATGTGTCCCTTCAGCTTTTGTTAATGCACTCACTGCATTGGTGAAGTCAACAAGTGATGCACCAGCATTCTCTCTTCCCCCAAAATTCAAGTTTCTTCCAGTCCAAACATCTCCCTTGCAATTGCTCGACTCAGTTCGGGTCTCTATTAAGAACAAGATGTTGGAAGAGCATATAATTCCCTGTGAGTCCAATAAACAGAAGATATTTTGTAAACCTAGTGAGGTTCGGAGGTTATCTTCCCAATTTTGGAATCTGCTAGATAAAGCACAAAAATCGGGGGTAGACCTGCAGAGCATATCTTCCCACAGTCCATACGTCTTGAGCTCTTGTTTCGACACTGAAAAGTTTGATGATGTGTTGGAGTTTCTTGAAATTGGCTATATGGATTGGGACTGGTATCCGAAGTGCATTGTAGGATTCGATCTTGTGAAAGAGGCCCCTGAGGAGGTGTATATGATGCTGCTTTGTTTTGTGGCCGAGAATTGGCAGCAACTAAGTAGTAAAATCCAGCAAATACAACTTTTGAAGTATGAAAATGTGACTGGTGTGTTGTCTGTTTGTAGTATTAACGAAGTTACACAGAGGGGCTTAATGCTATGCATTGCTTCAGATGAGAACCAGATATCATGGTTAGTTAGTTGGAACCGTGAGTTAGCTTCTGTTTGTAATCAGTTCTTCATGCCTCTAAACACACAGAGGTGTTTGAGGGGTTTCTGTCGGAAATTAAAAGTGATGAATTGGCTACAGAGGTGTGGAAAAATCGTGGTCTTGACAGCAAAAGATTATGGTAATGCAGTTTTAAGAGAAGTAAAAGACAGAAGACTAGCAATTGTGTCTGCTCATTTTCTTTATCACTCCTTGGACAAGAAATACATAAGCGAGGGGGATGTAGAGGTCCTATGTGCTTCAATGCCAGTTGTTGATAACTACGGCAGTGTGGTCACTCGTAGGAACAAGGTTTTGGTTCCTGCTAAAGGTAGCAAGTGGGTCAGCTTGTTGGGTTCAAACCCATGGAGATCGGAAAACTATGTTGAATTATCGGGAGATTACAGTAAACCCGGTAACTTTGCTGGTAATCATACACCCAAGGATGTACTCCTAACTTTCATCCAGAAAAATGTATGTGCTGCTGATGTACCATATGTTCACCCACCAAATGCATGGTTTCCAACCGTTTCATCTCCATTGACCAAGGAAAATGCATTTTTGCTGCTCGAGTGGATACAAAACTTGAGGTCTGGTGGAGTTGCACTTCCTAGCAGGTTCTTAGATTGTGTCACGGATGGAAGCTGGCTGAAAACATCAATTGGCTACAAGGCACCTAAAGATTCTTTTTTGTCCAGTGAAACGTGGGGGAGTTTGCTTCAAATTGGTTCTGATATGGTCGTTATACCCATGATTGATCAGGGGTTTTATGGAAACAGTATATCCAACTATGTGCATGAGTTACGGCTAATTGGTGTGAAGTTTGAATTTGGCGAGGCTTCTAAAATGGTTGGTAAGCAAATCATGTCGCGGGCAGCAAATGGTACATTTACCCCATCAAATGTGTTATCTCTGCTTGGTCTCATTAGGTTTTTACGGGACAAGTATCTTGATCCATCTCATCTCATAGAGCCTGTCAAGGAAGATAGATGGCTCAAAACGTGCCTTGGCAACAAATCTCCCTCCGAGGCATTTCTCTATAATTCTGAATGGGCAGCTGCTTCTTGCATTGCTAACTTGCCATTTATTGATGAAAATTTATATGGGGATATCATCTTTGATTATAAGTTGGAGCTTGAATTGATGGGTGTTCATGTAAGACTGGGAGATGCCAGTAATTATTACAGACTAATGGTGGATAACATTAAGTTTCCTCCAAATCTGTCTTCACCTGAGGCTTTTTTACTTCTATTAAAGTGCATCCACCATGTCGGCTTGACCGAAAGCTATTTAGAGAAGATGAAGCAGATCAAGGCAATTAAGACCAATCTTGGTTTCAGATTACCTACTGAATCAGTGTTGCCCATTCCAGAATGGGACCGTCTGTTTACTGTGCTTGTCGATATTCCAGTGATTGATGTGCAGTTCTATGGAGAGGAGGTAATTAGAGCATACAGTCAGGAATTGAGTAAGCTTGGGGTTGCAGTCCGATCTGAAGAAGTGTCCAAGGTTGTGAGCCTTCGATTTAAGCAACTTGTCTCATCATCATTTTTTGTGAAGGATAATGTTCTTTCGGTTCTAGAATGCTACAAGCAGCTTACGCAAAAACAGATCATGCTTCCTGTTGATCTGGTTTCTTGCATGAAAAAGGAGAAATGGCTGCAAACTAAGATGGGCTTGAGAGCACCTGCGGATTCTGTTCTGTTCAATTCGGACTGGGATTCAGTATCTTCCTTGGCCACAGTACCGTTCATCGAATATAGCAGTGATTTTGAGGGATACAAAGACGAGCTCAGAGCATTGGGTGTGGCTGTTACACTTCAGCAAGGTTCTGGTTTTGTATTGAAGGGAATAAATCTTCCAATTGACTTGAGCTCTATGACTCCATCCAATTCTCTCTTGTTATTAAAGTGCATCAAGTACTGGAAAGAAGATAAAACCGACCTTCCTAAGGAATTCATAGGTGGCATAAGGAAGAAATGGTTGAAGACAGTTCTAGGTTATAAATGCCCAAACAAATCGCTTCTTTTTGACTCGAAATTTTCTTATCTCATCCAAAGGGGAGATGGGCCTTTCATAGATGAGGAATTCTATGGTTCAGAGATTGCTCTTTACAAGGACCAGCTCAAAGAAATTGGGGTCGAAGGTGATATCAGCCGCAGCTGCTCCCTTGTAGCTCGTCATCTGAAATGTCACTCTGAGGAAAGCACTATAAAAAGAATCTACAAGTTCTTGAGAGAGTTCAAATGGGAGCCAGAGAACACAAATTTGAGTTGGATCTGGGTTCCTAGCAGAGGCAAAAAAGGTGATTGGGTTTGCCCCACAAGCTGTGTTCTTCGTGATAACTGCAACTTATTCGACTCACAGCTACATATACTGGACAAGTTCTATGAAGAGGATTTACTCGGTTTTTTCTCTGTGGCTTTTGACGTGAAGGACATGCCCGATATAGAAGACTGCATGAAGCTCTGGGAACTGTGGGAGAACACAACCTCCCAGGTTTCTCTGGATGATTGCCTGGCTTTCTGGGAATTTATTGGAATGCACTGGAACCTGACTTCCGAGAAGTTACTGAACAAGCATGTCAAGAAACTCCCTGTCTTGATAGGCGACAGCATCTCTCTTGTCAGCAAGCTAGATCTATTCATCCCAGATGATCTTCTCCTTGGGGATCTATTTGATAAATCCTTGTTTGTGTGGTTTCCCGCAAAAAGTACGCAGTCCCTTCTCCGGTCAAAGCTAACTCAAATATACATGGGTTTGGGTGTCAGAAAATTTTCTGAGGCAGTAGAGAAGCATGAGTCAGAAGGTTCAGACAATGGTACAACTGTGGAATCAAGTGCTAATGTGGTAAAAGAAGGACTACTTAGAATAATTCTTGCATTTCTGGCAAACCCTTGTCTTGATATCTGTGCTGCTAAGAGGCATGAGATGGTTGAGTCCCTTCTTAATCTCACGATCATAAAGGCTGATGAACCAGTGAATATGCAGTACAAGATTACACTTTCTGGAGGTAGGCAGTTGGAGGCCAAGACGACCCGGATGTTTTGCTGGGAGAGAAACGAGTCGAGGCTGTTTATGGGGCGCGTTGATCAAGTGCAAGGAATGGAGGGAAGAATCAAGTATGCGACCTACCTCTCTGACGAGATATCCCAAGGTTTGTTGTATGAGAGAACTGATCTGGGGGATTCGCTTGCGGAGCTTATCAAGTTTGGGTGCCTGCTGGATTATGATTTGAGTGCTGTGGGTTTTTTGTTGAAGAATCAGAACTTGCAAGTGTTTGCTGAGGATGAGGAGTTTCTGTTAAGGTAATATTAATGTTTATTTTTTCTTCGAGATTTTGTTATTTTAATAATTTAATTTATAAAATGGATGGTGTTTTCTTTAATCATTTTTTCCTGATGTTTTTCTTTGTTGGTCTCCATATCCGTCCTAAATGATCAATTCAACCACTGTTTCCTACTGTACTGTGTTGCTTAATTAGGTTATCAAGTTCTATGCTGTGAAGTTTGCCTCCTCAATTTTAATTATCAGCATCTTAATTGATGCTTCTATTGTTTTAATTCATGTATTTTTCATATAGGTTCTCCATGAAGCATGACATGAAAGACCTTCCAAGCCATTAATTCTGGCTCGCTGTTTTCTTTTGCTTTTAGAGCTCCTTTTGTTATTTTTTTTATTATAGTAGTGGGGCTTGTTATCATCAGTGTTCTTGCTGTTACATTATTAGTCATAGTTAATGTTTAATTTAAATTCTGAATCTGATGTATTTTGTTGCCAATTCCTTGGAGAAATATGCCATTTTCATAATATCTATATTATTGTGTTTTTTTCCCTTCACTTGTGTACTTTGAGAAGATTGACTCTTTTTATATGATGTTTGCCATATTACCATGCTAAAGTTTTTTAACTGTATGCAATGTTTTATTCCAGAGAATAACTAAAATTTTGTTGGTATCTTTTAGCAACGAAAAGTTTCTTTTGTTACCTGGGAACACCTACTATGCTGAACCTGTTATAGTACATTTAGGTAGCGTCCAAATAATATACATAATTAATCAAAATGATATATATCTTGTACATTTTCTTTGAAGTAAGCTTCTTTCGAGCAAAAACAAAGAAAGACTAATGGGAAGTTGTAATAATTGGGACTGTTGAGGTTGAGCTGAAGGAACACAGTCAGGCATGCTGCACAACTGCAATATGAAAGTAATGCAGCTCTCCTGTACCCATCCAATGTGTTGAGCTTTTATGTTCCAATAAACCGACATGAATATCAAAATTTCACACGCTCGAATATCAAATTATCATCATAACACACATTGCACTTCTGACACCATTCTGGTTAAATTTGTCAGAAATAACTAATATTTTGCAGAAAGCATGTTGGTTCCTCCATATACAAGTGTTAAGAGGCACATTGCAAATGCAGACAAATGTACAGTAATTGCTCACCAATTCATTAAGACAGCCAAGGAGAGGTGCTTGGATTTCTATTCTAACATCAATTTAGAAGGGCAACACAGAAATTTGGACTCGTTAGGTATCATTTCGGTTGCAAATTACCTCAATTAGTCTACGATATGAAGCAGAAGGGGAAAAAAATGGACAACAAGGCAACATAAGTGGAATGGTACTGGTAAGTAGCACAATATCAGCCAAAGAACAGCTAGTATTTACGAGTGCTACAAATTTTTTCTATATTTTTTTATCAGTTAAAAAGAAATCACTGTAGAGAAAGAGATGCCGCAAATCCAGCTTGTAATAACTGAATTATATTTCGTGACAGGAGCAACTCCAGCTTGCCCTAAATCAGACGTGGGTAAACAAAAACTCAAACCAAATTTTAGTTAATATTCATTTTCACAGAAGGACTCTGGCTTGCCCTATAAGTTAATTTCATGCCTTGCTTGCTGGTATATTGCTTAATCGTTGCTATCTGAGAACTCAACTAATCCATATATCATCCCCAAGTTTACAGCATGATTATAATTTAATATGTCTGATTCAGTGTTCATGATTGTCAATAGTTACATTTATAATTGAAGCTCAAGATATTGCAAGAATACATACAAGGAAAGTTCATGGATAACAAACTGACAGGTGCGAAAAACATATAACAAAGTTGTTGTATTGGATATATCCAGAAAGTATGATAGTTGTTGTATAGGAGTAATGTTTCAAATGAGAAAAATGGTATATGAAAGTTGATGCGCTAGTATGGTATATTAAAAGATAAAGTGGATTCAAATAACAAAACTGAATGCTCTGAAGAAGAAAAAAGTCATTTATTTTCGAATTCAAAAATGGCAGTTGAAATGTCGAGGAATCCCCAAGCAAACCAATTCTCTTTATCCACTTTCTTCTCTCTCACATCACCTAATTTCTCCTTCCATTGCTTAATTTCCTCGATCCTACCAGATTTGTGCCAACCAATCTCTTGTAACAGAATCCACTTTCTCCCTGTTTGACCCAAATTTATAAAATTGAACAAGTTTCCTCTGGTTGAAGAGACCTCTTTCAGTAATTAATGCCAAGAGTTTTTAAAATGGTGTATGAATTTTGAAATGGTAATTTCTTTTGTGAGTCCATCCCACAGAAGGAGATAACCATGTCTTTGAAAATCTCATTCGAATTTGTAAGAAATAGGGACAACATTAAAAAAGAAGGAAGATGGCTGATTGGTGGTTAGAGCAAACTTGATTAAGATCGAAGCAGCAGATGAGCAAATATGTTCGGTAATTGAAATAACATTTGGCTGGAGCTTTTAGACGACAAAAAAAGGGAAGCGCATCTGCTGAAATCCGAGACCGGTAACAGTAATTTTGAAATCCCTGTAATCCGAATCCAGCCGTCGAACAGTTCCGAGATGTGTGTAAGAAAAAACCAGCTGTTTCGAGATGCGTTCTCGGAAAAAATTTGACGGCTGGATTTCGAATTACAGGGATTTCAGGATTACTGTTCATTAGTTTCAGAATTTCAGCTGATCCGAATCCCAAAAAAAGTACTTACAATTTTGGTGAGATTTAAACTAACAATTTTGGTCGAATTTAAGTGAATAAATGAAAATTTGCCGCATTTATGTAGAGGTGATTTTTAAAAGAAGAAATTTATGTATAATTAAGAAAATACGTATATTTATTTAAATCATAATATCATATTTGTTCTTCGAAATATCAAAAACTAAAAAATTTTACTCTATTCATTGTTGTTTCTATTAAAACTCAATTTAAATCAATAAAGTTATCATTTTATCTTTTACTATAAAAAAAATATGTAGACGCGTAAAAAAATGTTCAGTTCTAATATGCCTAAATGTTGTTATGTATGTGTCTCACATAAAGAAATGAATTATTTGCCCTAACAAAACGGTCAATTAATGAATATTTTTCTTACACATTTTAAGTATTTTTATTTTTTATAAAAGGATAAAATTAGAAACTTTATAAACTTAAAATGAGTTTTAATAAAAAAAATAAGATAACAACTTAGACAATTTGTGAGTTTTTAAAATTTAAAAGGATAAATATTATATATAAATTTTGAAATTTTGTAGGGTATACATAAAATTCTTTCTTTTAAAAAAAAAAACAGAAAATAAAATGCTGGCAATTTCGCTAAATTTCACTCCCTTTGACAATATATGAATTAAGTTGAGGAAAAAAATGATCGACAAAATAAAATTGCAAAATAACATAGAAAAAGGATCGAAGCCCGAAATTTGAATATCTAACTAAATTAAAACAAACCCCGTTAGATCGTCGCAGAGAGAATACAAACTAAAAATTTCTGAATGTCAAGGAAATCTAAATATTACCAATGGATAATGATTAATGAAGCTTCACTTGCTGAATGTCTGAAACCGCCGCTTTGAGCAAAAAGAGTGCCTGACTAGTGGGACCACTTCAACGTTGGTGCGAACTGTCAGATGTGATTATGGCTGGCTGTCAACAGGAATTCATATCACCTGAGTTAACTCAATTTTGAGTTTAAATCCTGACCGTCCGATCTGCTTTGGCACGCATATTAAAAGGTCCCGTCAGCGTCAGCTCATGCTGTCCTGCATTTCGCCGAATTGGTCCGACTTCTGATTGATCGGACCGTCCGATATAAACTCAAATATTTGGTTACCTCAGAGGATGAGGTCTCCTGTCAACAGACCGGATTTGCATTCGGCTACCGAATTTGTTAAGCATTTAATGGAAGCGAATTCTTATTTAATATTTTAAAATGTGGATTTCTAATACATGTAGTTAGTCAGTGCACAGTGCACATGGATGTACATGCGTGTCTATTCTAAAATAAATTATAAAACATGAAATAAATATAAATTTTAAGACAATTTTAGTTAGAAATAATTAAAAATATATAATAAGTTATTAATATAATCTCGATTCATAAAAATGATAGGTTAATATAGTAAATCAATATTTTTAAAAAGATGAAAATTCTAAAAATTAAGTCTTTTATTAAATATATGGTGCATGCTTCGTATGCATGTGCTCCTACAGTGTATGAGCATATATATGTAGTCATTTATATATGAGATCCATATGGTTGCATTTTAAAATATTGTTCATATCCATTACAAGTTTACAACTATCAAAATTTAAATACATATATATATTCATATAATTTTTTTGTGGATTTTACATCAGATCATATTTTTGAATCATGCATAAAGTAATTTTCAATTAGATGTATTTATCTCCACAAAAATATACAAATTAAGTACATCAACTTAAATCGGCTTACATCGAATTAAGAATGACTAAGCAAAACAAGCTACATTAGTCAAATAAATTTTACTTAACAAACTTATTATTTAATTATAGTTAATTTAATCCATTACAATGCTAACTAACTAACTAACTAACATATTCCATTGTAATTTCTTAAATTCTTATTATACTATCTAAATATTTTGAACATTATATGTTCAAAATCAAGATAAATATTTGTATAGATTTCATTTAATCTTTTATTGGATCCACGTCGGATTTCCCTTTTTTTATCTAACAAGATTTGTGCAAATCCAATAAATTAAAATTTCTTTCATGTCTAGTTTTTTACACTTGTAGATAGTATTTGCTATTTTTCTTTTTTTGAAGGTCAGGTAGCAATTGTTTATCGACTTTTTTATTAAGATAAAAAAGAGTTGTACAGAATTTTTTACAACGCAACCCCCCTAAACTAGAAACTCAATTTATATATATATAGAGAGAGAGAGGTTGGCTAATATCAAACGTTTGTTTCTAGACCGTGGAACAAACACTTTGTTTTTTACATTTTCAAAGTCCAAACGGTCGATCCAAACCGTTCAACATTCAATCTATAATAAAATGTGCTTAAAGACTAAATTTTACATTTTTTTTGAATTTTTTTACTATTTATTAAGTCAGTTTTAAAATCGCTGTTTTCAATGATTCAAATTTTTTTCACTGTTTATTAAAATCAACAATTTTAAAACTAGCTTAATAAATAGTAAAAAAATTTCAAAAAATATAAAATTTGGTCTCCAAGCACATTTTAATATAGAGATCACATTTAACAGTTTGGATCGACCATTTGGACTTTAAAAAATCGAAAAACCAATTGGTTGCACCACGCTCCAGAACAAATGTTTTGATATTAGCCAACCTCTCTCTCTCTCTCTATATATAGATGAATTCATATCACCGACGGTACCGTAAAAGGGAATCTTTTACAATTACTTGATCTGGACCGTTCTTTTTAACTTGGCACGAATCTCAAAGCCCAATAATACTGCCCCCTCAGTCAGCCCGAATTCCAAATCGGCTGAGAGTTAATCTCAAACCTTAAATAGCTAATTGTAAAAGATAATCTTTTACGGTACCGTCGAGGATATGAATTCTATATAGATAGGCTATCATGCTTTGGGAAGTAAAGAAAGTGTTTTACTTTCCGCTCATATCTTCATTTTCAAAGTTCAAACAGTTGATTCGAACTTCTCAACATGATCTTCATATTGATATGTGCTTGGAGACTAAATTTTACATTTTTTGAAAAAAATTTACTATTTTTTTACAATTTTTGAAAATCACAACTTTTCATTAAATAAAAAAATAATAAAAAATTCACAAAGACACTGATTTTCAAAAATTCTAAGAAAATAGAAAATTTCCAAAAAATGTAAAAATTAGTCTCCAAGCACATATCAATATAAAGATCATGTTGAGAAATTCGGATCGACTGTTTGAACTTTGAAATTGGAGATATGAGCGGGAAGTAAAACACCATATTTATTTTCCAAAGCATCGTAACATCACTATATATATATTATATATATATAGAGAGAGAGAGAGAGAGAGAGAGTGGCTAATATCAAAACGTTTGTTCCTAGCCCTCCGGTGCTACCAAGTCGTTTTCCTATTTCCAAAGTTTAAACAGTCGATCCAAACCATTAGATGTTCAATCTATATTAAAATATGCTTGGAGACCAAATTTTACATTTTTTGGAATTTTTTTACTATTTATAAATATGGTTTGAAAATCGCTGTTTCAATGGGTGCTGAAAAATAGTTCAAAACAGCGATTTTCAAACCATCTTAATAAATAGTAAAACAATTCCAAAAAATGTAAATTTTGGTCTCCAAGTACATTTTAATATAGATTGAACATCTAACGGTTTGGATCGACTGTTTGAACTTTGGAAATCAGAAAATCACTTGATAGCATCAAGAAGCTAGAAACAAACGTTTTGATGTTAGCCACTCTCTTTATATTATATATCTAAAATTACAAGGTGTAAAGAACTCCAATAAATACAGCGAACACAGAAGCAAAATTTAACTCATCCGACTTCGTCTCTTAGATGACCGCAACATATTTGCTTTTTTTTCATTGTATGATTTGGTTTAGTTAGTTTAGTTTTTGAGGCGTGGTAACTATTTTTTTTTTTTTTTTTGAAATCTTGGTATTTTGACCCTCAACTTACCATCGATCACGATATCTTGCAATTGCCAATTTTTCTATTTCTCGATTAAATTGAGCATGGTAAAAAAAACAATTTAGTTTTTGACTTACAGTTTGAACCTGTCAAACAGAGTCAATTCAATAAGTAGTCTGAATTTTGGAATGCATATCAGCGTATGCTTTACAAATAAAAACTTTTCATCCGTAATTTTGGAGGCAGAGAACAATTAAATATTGATAAGCCAGTGAAGTTGTTATCCCAAATGAATAAATTTTGGAAAGACACGGAAAGCATGACTTTGCATTTTTTTTAACTTCCAATTGACGGTAACATCACACAGACGCCCCAAGTAGAAAGATTGTGGGAAATTGACCCCTCCCTCTCTCTAATAACACATCACATTATATTCCTTTTGCTCTAACCTCTTTCGAATGATGAAAACAAAATAGAAGGTCTCTCAATATATACATGAAAGTTTATGCAAGTGCGAATCTTTTTTTTTTTTTGTAACATAAATATATCATATATTCATATTGTCTCACATGATCAACTAAATCCGAGTAGTAAGCACTTATTTTGTTCAAGAAAAAACAAAACCATTTAATTATAGAGTTTAATTTTTGTCTTACATGTCTAATTAAAGAAGACAATATACATCTAACTACTGTTTATTAGTACATGTCTGAGGCAAGAATGAAGATATATACTTCCGTGCGAATAATGCACGGGACAGTAAGCTGGGTGCAACTTGGGTGTATGAAGCATCTCACCGTATTAAAATAGAGAAATTCTGTCTCATGAACTTTGTATGAAAGCTTAATAATTGATGTCGTTACTTACTTCACTAGTCATGCTATTTCTTAATCATATTCTTTGCTTTTCCTAGCATAACTTTGATGAATTGTTAGTTGCAAGTTGTTGGATTTGCATGCAGGGATCTTCATTTGCGGGGCCCCCAATAATCCAATTTTACACAATGATCCATGGTTGATTAAATATTGAATCTGATCAACCCTGCAGCATAATTTTTTTTAACGAGGATGCTCAAACCAGAATATTGGAAAATAAATCTTTGGAGGATGCTCAAACAACATGGCCCAATGAATTATCAAAAGTGTTTACATAAAAAGGAAAATAGTTAATGACATTTTTTGTTAGCGATGAGAAAATTTTATTAGAAAAAGGTTAATGTCACATTTGCAATTTTTTTCTCAAGGGCACATTTGCAATTGTATTAAAAACAGGGTAGGTGTTTGAAAATTTCTGATTCCTTAATGTGGTTAAAGAGTACTAAGTTGAGCCCAAAAGGGAATATTTATAGCTTGTTGGAGCTAGAGGCAGCAAAACTGTTTCTTGCTTCACTTTTCTCTGTCTAAGTTCTTCTCTGCACGGAAATAAAAGAAGAAAGAGCTCAGTTGCAATAGCAGAGACTCCACAATTTCTTCTCCCTTCAAAGCTTAACACAAGTAATATTCTGGTAATATCTTCTTTCTGTTTAGGGGATATAATTAATCATTATTTCAGTTTTCAAAACTATACCTAACTAATTTTTGCTTACTGATTGAATTGTTTTCTTTCATTGATTTGTTTTAGGTTCTTATTTGTTCCGAGGAGAATGTACGATGAAAATGGTTTCCTCGATCCTTCTGTTGCTTCTAACATGCAACAATCCATAATCAATACTTCCGTTCAGTCGCCAATCTACAACGATCTTAATGAAAATAACATTATTGCCTCATTCTCCATAGAAGATATCTCGCATGACCCGAGTAAGAACCCATTACCAGATGAAGCTGTATCGATGGTCCCGCTTGAATCTTTAGATCAACATATAGACATAAATGGTCATACAAATTTTAATTTACATTCTTCTATTGAAACCACAAATTGGGATCACACATTACACCAAAATGGCCAAAATCACCAACAAGTAGTCGAAGACTACAACGGCATGCAATGCCCAAATCTTCCATTCACAAACTCTCAATTTACTGCTACACCTGATTTACTAAACTTAATACATCTCCCGAGGTGCACACCGCCTCCAGGATTCTCGGCCGCTCTAAGGCCAAGCAATTATTCATTTGATATATCCAATGAGATTCCAGGAGTTGCCATGGGTGATACCGGGCTAATGCTAAATACCAATGTGTCAATGCCATTGGGGTACAACCCTACTCAATCCCATTTGTTGAGAGATTTGTTCCATTCTTTGCCTAAGAACGGTATTTTCTCGAGTGATGATGAGAGGGATGCTATGATTGGGTTAGGAGGAGATATATTTCAGGAGATGAATGGAGTTCCATTTGAGAACACCATGTTGGAACGAAAGAGGGAGCTTGGCAGAGGCAGAGGCAAGGCGAATTTCGCAACCGAGAGGCAAAGGAGAGAGCAATTGAATGAGAAGTACAAAGCCCTCAAGTCGCTTTTCCCGAATCCAACAAAGGTGAAACAAAGAAAACTCAACTTCATCTTTGGTTTTTCCTTTTTGTCTCTGTTAATCTAGTTTGTTAAAATTATGGCAGATTTTTTGTTTACTGACCTCCTTGCTTCTTTCATTTTGTGGTACTATTTATGTATAATATGCACATTCATATATTATTCTGTTTCTATTATTATTATTATTCTAAAGTATGCTCTATATGCTGCTGCTCCTGCCACTATTAATTGTTGTTCATATTACCCCAAATTTGGAAATAAATGGCCTCACAAAATTTGAATTGCTAAAATAAATTTAACGTCTATTGCAATTAAAATGATCTTACTGTTGCTCTTTTTGTGGCTATTACTTAATTAAATTTTGTATCAGTTGTCTTTCAGTCTTTTTAACTTCCATTGTAACATAGTACATCTCAATCCACATATGAAATTCAAATAAAATTGGTCGCCTCAAATTGTTCAGATGTTTATTTAGAACTTGGAAATAGCTCCTTTCTAGTAGTATGGACTTCATATTACAGTCTCATGATACAAATTTGACCATTTATTTCAATTCGGACAGTCTATCGCAGATTGTACAAGAAGGGTATATAAGCATATGATCTGAATTTATCTAGACCATCTGATCTGAAATGAACAAACTGTACCTGTCTAGGACAGTTCAATGAAATTCGTACAATATTAGAAGGAGGAACCAACTCTAGAAATTGATATTAATTGTGGCTAAATTGATGTTAATTTTGGTCCAACTTTTTTAGTCAGACAGAGCTTCCATTGTTGGAGACGCGATCGAGTACATTAACGAGCTGAACAGAACGGTTAAAGAGCTCAAACTATTGCTCGAGAAGAAAAAACTCGGGAGGAGGGCAAAATTGGAAGAAAACTCTACAGCTGACATGGAGAGTTCAACGCTCGGACCAACTGTTGACCAAGAAAACAACATCAATGGCACCTTGAGGAGCTCATGGCTACAAAGAAGATCGAAGGAGAGCTTGGTCGATGTCAGAATAGTAGACGAAGAGGTAAATATTAGGCTTACACAAAAGAAGAGACCTAACTCTTTGCTTTATGCCTCAAAGGCTTTGGATGAATTACAACTAGAGCTTATGCATGTCTCTGTGGGGAGCATTGGAGATCACCACATTTTCATGTTTAATACAAAGGTTAGTCTCATTCTACAATTTATCTTTATTTTTTTGTGAATAGGGATCAATCTACTTGTCTTGATGAATATTAAAGTTAAATAATCACAATGGAGGTGATCAATCATTCTATTCTTAACTAAAACATATAAAAACGAAATTAACCTGCTTGTGATCAATGGAGGTGGTAGTGATAGCAGTCTCTGTTCATACAAATAAAAAAAGATAGATATGTTTCATATATTAAAAAACACTAGATTGAAGTGTTTGCTCTGGGCTGTGGGTATAGATTAATACAACGGACTCAATATTATATAACCTGACTTCTGAAGTCAAGTAATGCAGTGATTCATTCAGAAATCATGCCATTTATTATGTTCTTTTAGGAATTCTAATCATCTAAAATTTGTGATCCCAATATAATTTTAGATTTTATCAAGGCTGTTAGTGAATGGTTTTGTTTAGCACAGAACCTCAACTTTGTTAGAACAAATTAAGTAAATCATCTTTCTTCTTTACAATTTTGTTCTTTGGAAATATAGATATATGAGGGTGCATCAGTGTATGCAAGTTCAGTGGCTAAGAAGCTTCTGGAAGCAATGGAAAAGCTCCATCTTGAAGCAATTGCAGCTGGCTTCTAGAGACCGTATAATATTTTTTACAATTTTAATTTCGACCAATTAATTCATAGTATTGATTTTTTTTTTTTTTTTTTTTGCTTATTTGGACTATACAATTGAGTTTCATAATTGTGATTGTGAACATATGATGCATATTCAAATATGCAATTTTTCATACAACATTAAAAAATATGTTAAATTTATAGTTTTAAAAAAATAAAAGTAATTAAGGGCTCTATTAATGCTCAAAATATTTTAACGATATCTTTTTTTTTTCATTGGCTGATTTATTTGGGCTTCTTACATGGGGCGCCAAATTATGTATCAAATTTTTTGGACTTGTTTCGAATAATGAAATTAGTCATATTAGTTCTTTTCAATCGAATTAATTTAGTTATTTTGAGAGAAATTCAAATACTAATTTGGTTATTTAAAAAAAAAGGTTTAATAATCATTTTGGTCCAAATAAAAGTTGAGAGACTAATTCTATTTATTTATTTTCAAAGTTTATGAGCTAAATTTTTTTTTAAAAAATAATTAAGAATCAATTTGGTGCACATACAAGTTTGGAAACTAAATTAGTTCCTTTACCAAAATCTGACTTTTTCTGTAATAAAATTAGAAACAATTTGACAAATCAAACCTTTCATCAGCAGCACGTAACATGTAATTCATACTATGCTTAAATATATATATAGAGTAGAACTAGGGTGCTCCTAAGCTCACCAAGTCCTTCCGTGAGCGCGACTCTAAAACCTATTAAATTGACTTCAAACGACATTTTCAAACCGTTAGATGTTCAATCTATATTAAAATGTGCTTGGAGACCAAATTTTACATTTTTTGGAATTTTTTTACTATTTATTAAGATGGTTTGAAAATCGCTGTTTTCCAATGGTGCAGAATTTTAATAAAAACAGCGATTTTCAAACCATCTTAATAAATAGTAAAAAAATTTCAAAAAATGTAAAATTTGGTCTCCAAGCACATTTTAATATAGATTGAATATCTAACGGTTTGGAAATGTCGTTTGAAGTCAATGCGATAGGTTTTAGAGTTGCGCTCACGAAGGGCTTGGTGAGCTTAGGAGCACCCTAGTTCTACTCTATATATATATGTGTGTGTATTTAGTTCAGATATTCAACAAGTCAATGGCTTAAGTTTTGAGGTAAGATTTTTCTCACCCAAGACCGTTTCGCTCCAGGACCTCATAGATTGTGGAGATTTTTATACTTTAATCTACTTCTCTGGAAACGATATATATTCACATTCTGGCATCGAGTTATTTTTCCTCAAGACTTCCCCTACAGTATCGTCACCGCAGTAGAGTTTCACCACCAAATTCGGAATGGATTGGTGTGGTTCCTCTACGCCTAGGACACCAGAATATCGAGGGTCGCCCCAATTAGGTGCTGCTACATGTGCGATTTCTATATAAAATTTTAGAAAAAAAAATGAATATTGTTCGAATTTTTTAGTTATTTAATATATTGAGATTAATATTGAAAGAAATATTATATGTGTCAATACTTTCTCTACAGTAACATCCGGATGTGAGCACTTAGTATTAATTAACAAAGAGAAGAGTGAGATTTTAGTAGATCAGTTTCTATTATTTCAATTATTATAGTGATCAATTGTTTCCACCATACTTTAATATTTGGATATATATAAATCTCTAAATATTTTTGTAATCAAAGTTCTATATATATATATATATATATATATATATATATATATATATATATATATATATATATATTGTTATTTGTTAAGGATTCCGAAACCATCATTTTTATATTTCTACAAACAAATTGTCGGTTGACCAATGCATGCATATTCGTTCTTATCTGAACGGATGCAATCTTTTTTTTCGAGTGTATCAATCACATGACTCAAAAATCCAAATATAGATGCATAATTTGGCCCAATTCATAATCAAATTAAAAATTAATACTTTGTATCTGAGGAGCTTCTAATCCAACTAAGTTCCACTTCATAGCCCCAATATATCATCAGTATATTGTAAATTTATATTCTTATTATTATCATCCAATATGGTCCCATCCTCTCTATAGATCGACTTAGTTATTTTTTAATTAGGATGTTACTTAAGCTGATAGGGTCATGTACTAAAGGTCTCATGAGCTTTCCACATGCCAAGCACCGGGCCCAATGCCGGAAACTTTCCGAGTTCATCTTCACAATCGGGCTCGAGAAGAGCTTGCGATGGTCCAGAAAAGCCCACTCAGTGAGCCTCCCCAGAGCGAGCCTCATACGAGCTCGGTGTGGTCCTCACTTCTATGTGGACAATACCGCGTCTACATGGTTGTTATGCAATGACCTGTCAGACCATGTAGTCGTGGTTCCGTCACCGCCCTCATGTTACGATCACTGGATAACCTATATAAGGTCCCAAACTCAACTGAGTTAGGGAACGGATTTTTCCATAAGCAAGGTATCATTATAAGGAATAGTCTGAATACCTCAATCCTTTCCCACTTCGAGAACCATCCAGATCATTCTCACATACGGCATATCTCTCCAGGATAGAACGTATCATAAGCAATCAACAACTAAACTTATTAATAGATGAGATATAGATTATACTAATACATAATATCTCATCAGTGATGGTTGTAAAGTGTTATCAGTGACAATGACAGTTGTGAGTCCGTTAGTGATGACTGTCACAAATAATTTTAACATCAGTGACGGTTGTATATAGAGGCGGATTTACATTGAATGTATGGGGGTCAATTGATCTCCATTTTTTTGTATTTTCTTTTTTTGTATTTATATATAATTTTCTAGAGATAGGCTATCATGATTTGGGAAGTAAAGAGGGTGTTTTACTTCCTGCTCATATCTCTATTTTCAAAGTTCAAACAGTTGATTCAAACATTCCAATATGATCTTCATATTAAAATATGTTTGGAAACCAAATTTTTCATTTTTTTTATTTTTTTACTATTTGTTTAGAATTTTTGAAAATCACAGTTTTTCATTAAATACAATAATAATAAAAAATTCAGAAAAACAATGTTTTTCAAAAATTCTAAAAAAAATAGTAAAAAATAGTAAAAAAATGTAAAATTTGATCTCCAGATACATTTCAATATGAAGATCATGTTGAAAAGTTCGGATTGACTATCTGAACTTTGGAAATAGAGATATGAGCGGGAAATAAAACACCCTCTTTACTTCTCAAAGCACCGTAGCATCACTCTAATTTCCTATATAACTTAGAGTAAAATGTCATAATACTATAAAATTGATCTTCATTCACGGAAGGAAATTTTGATATGATTTGACCCCCCCCCCCCTCCCCCATATGTGTTTCACCCTCATTGTTCGAAAGTTTGACTCCGCCCTTGATTGTATAATCGTCATACTTAGAAGGAGAACAATTAGCACAAGTTTGTCCTCCTATTAACAAACTTATAATCAAATTAATCTACGTATCACAAAACAAATTAGTACTTCTTTAATAATATTTAGCTAATTTTATCATATATTTTTTTTCAAAAATTAAAAGAAATTGAAAAGGCACAACTTGCCCATTATTTTTGTTAATATAATGCAACAGAGGCATGCTGTCAATTGCTCAGATATTCACCCCTTCCATGAACATAATTAATGTAAACAATTTAAGTTTGTATTGGATTAGCAGTTGTTAAAATTATACAGAGTTCACACAATATTTGCCTGGCCAAGTAAAATCATTTCCCAATCCAAAAATTTCTAAGATAACCACACCAACAAGAATAGATCTCTTTCTGATAAACTAAGAACTTTCTTATTATACGTTAATACTCAATAAGCAATATTCTTTAAGATACAGTCAATAAATGCATATGGATTTGCCGATTTGGTCGTCATATATCTACAGGGATCATATGATGATAATATATAACAGTCTGGTACATTTTGGAGAACTGAAACATAGCCACTGTCATCGCCCAATACGGTCTTTCGATATTTGATTAATTTAAGACTTGACGGCTCATAAACACTCGTTAACTCTGCATTTGCTACTGATCAATCTGGACTGGCCACCTAAATAATACACACCACAGGATCAGAATCCAATGGATTTTATTCTTCCATCGCTAAACCGCGGTTCTCCTCTCGTACACTCTACAGTCCATCGCTGACTATTATGTGCCATACAATCGAATTTCAACCATTGTGCATCGTTGGATCCTTGTCTAAATGTTCTTATCTTTCCGTCCGTGTATTTGCTTAAATTGTACCGAAGGAACATCAGACAGCAAATTCGTATATTACCTGATTGAGAGACTTGAGGCGTCCGTTTTATCCTTGTCATAAGAGAGAGAGAAACAGAGCTAAGAGGGAGAGAGACTAATCGGATCTGGTAACCCTTCTTGGTCCGAGTTTTAAATTTTTAATTATTTTTTTCTGTCGAGAGGAGCGAGAAAGAAAAAATAAAAAGAATAAAAAATAAGGAAAAAGAGGGAGGGAGAGAGAGAAAAAGAGAACGAAAATACAAAAACAAAAAAATATAGGAGAATCAGCAACGGAATCTGATAAGAGATCAACGGACGGCGATGGAGATCTCCAGTCCGGTGGTGCGAGAGGGAAGAAAAGGTGAGAAATCTCTCTGGTTGTGAATGGAAAACCTAGAAAAGATCTTCATAGTTACGATCGGATCAAGCTCCACGGTTAGGCTCGTACGCGGAGTCCATTTCTCAGGCGGTTAATCGCCCTGTACTGTAGAATCTAGGGTTTGGTCAAAATATGGAAGGAGGAGATGAGGGAGGGGAGGGAGGAGTGGTGGATGCGTCTGTTGGGACCATAGTGTGGGTCCGGAGGCGAAACGGGTCGTGGTGGCCGGGTCGGATTCTTGGACCTGATGAACTAGCGGAGTCACATCTCTTGTCTCCCCGATCCGGCACGCCCGTTAAGCTTCTCGGTCGGGAGGATGCTAGCGTGTAAGTCTTCTTTCTCTGTTAAATTAATTTTGTACTTAAAGTGTCTTGTTTTCTTGACCGCTTGGATTTAGTGAAAAACAAAGAAAATAAGAATGGGATAATTTTCTTTTCTTTTTTTCCTGTCACACCAAATTTGTTGTTTAGGTCCACTTGATGAAGCATTATTAGAAAAGAATGGGACAAAAACGTTGGAAAATAGATAAGTTAGGTTTGTGAATGGAATAAAAAAATTGTATTTGTTCAGGTCAATTTGATGCAAAAACAGAATAACTTTAATGAAAGAAATCTTGTTAGGATCAAGACTCAAGAGAGATCAAAATTGTACCATATTAAACTTTGAAAATCAGGAGATCAAAATTCAAATGATAAAGAAGTCTTATTAGGAGTGTAAAAGAATATGAGAAAAAGAAGTTATCCCTTTTATAGTGTATTTTTAATTGAATGTCTTGGCTGTGTGGTCATAACATATGATGCGGAACCATGGATAAATCAGGTTTTTAAAAGATTTAGTGACTGTTAGTGTTATTTCGTGAACCTTCACTTGTGAGGAAATAATTGAATCCCATCTTTACTAACTAGAAGAGTGAAAAGTTAATGAGAGCTTTTCATGCATTAATAGCTCAGTGCATTCTTCTTTAGTGTCACATAGTTTCAGTTGGTACCAAAAAACTTATAAGTTCCTTCCCCTTCCTTTTCATTTTTGTCCAATCGTTCGCCTTTTATCTCTGTTAGTCCTCAGCAATTGCATAGATTACCAAAATAGCCCTTAGATTTTACTGTGATTCTTAGTTCCCTTATTCTTTTAACATGTTTCTTAAAATACAAATCTAGACATGATGATTATGTTGTATAAGCAAGTTTTCTTATAAATATAACGGCTATAACGGCTAGTTTTCTTATAAATATAACCAAGTTTGCCATGAGACCCTGTAGAGAATGATATGATGAAACAGTTAAAAGTTAAAACTGTTATAATTAGGTATTGGCATCCAGTTCTGAGCTTCCTGATGTCTTTTATCAAATGAATTCTAATGCTGTATTGATCTGGGATAGTACTGATATCGTGCCAGTGCATTCAGAGTACTTACCAATTGATCTCTATTTTCTTTCTCTTTTGAAATTCCTGTTTATATTTAGGCTTTTTTTTTTCAATGATTACATGGGGGCTGGTACATGAGAGAACTATTTCCAGTTTTTTGGTACAATAATATAAGAAAACTAGCCGTTGTATAATTTTCTCATATACTTGCAGGGATTGGTACAACCTGGAGAAATCAAAGCGTGTAAAGGCTTTCCGATGTGGTGAGTTTGATGCATGTATAGAGCGAGCTGAGGCAGCTCAAGGTGTGCCAATAAAGAAACGTGAGAAGTATGCTCGAAGGGAGGACGCCATCCTGCATGCACTTGAACTGGAGAGAAAGCAGCTTGAGAGCCGCTTCCCCAACCAGCCACCGCCTGGCCCTGCACCGGTCTTCTCAATGAGCGATGAACCTCGCACGTCAAAGCCTTACAAACTTCATGGGGCAGGCAAAAAGGCCGATGTTGTGTCACATAGATACAAGAGCAAGAAACCAGCAGCAGCCTCATCCTGGGATGTATTTGGGAGCTCTTTATCATACAATGGGTTATCTAATTCCAAGAAAAGACCACTGGAGAATGCAGGCGGTGAACCTCCTGTGAAAAAGAAAGACAGAAGGAGGCCACTACATCA